>JAWWEE010000105.1:107846174-107906104 GCA_035221455.1 Xenops minutus
AAAAAAAAAAAAAAAAAAAAAAAAAAAAAAAAAAAAAAAAAAAAAAAAAAAAAAAATTGAAGCTAAGAGGATAATTAAAATAGCAAACCCTAGCTAACAAGATAACGAAGAATCCTTCTGACACGTTCAGCAGGGATCGATGGTACAGTCATGATAATCATATTACATTGCACCTTTCATCCTGGAGGGTGTCAAAATGCTTTGAATATTCAGCACACCAGTACAAAGAATTGTTGGTCTAGGACTAACATAAAACCACCCGTGGGTATGCAGCTGGCAGCTGCGCTGTAGGGAATGGCAGCACTCAAAAGGTGAAGTGTGGGTAGGTAGAAAATCTATCTGCTAAAAATTAAGAGCACAGAGGGCATTAAGCCTGCTTACAACTGCTGGAAAGATCAGACCTCACTGTGTTCAGAGGTAAAGTGCCTCTTTTCCAAGGGTGTTGGTGCCATTAGCCAGGTCCACTATATATAAAGGGGAGATGTACTGCTAAGAGGGTATTTGCTGTTATTTATATCACATTTGCCAAAGAGCATTCACTGCAAAGATAAAAGTCTGGAATGTTAGCTGGAAATATGAACTTCTAACCTACTGAAATGAAGGAAATCTGAACTAATAGGAGGTTTAAATATAGGAGCATGAACTCTGCAGAAGACTGGATTCCAGATTTCTTTCCTACATGAAAAATTAGGTATCATTTTTCTCCAGTAGAGTTGCCACAAGAGACCTGGAAACGTATTTTCATCATTTAGTCCCATTCAGTGCAGGATGTCTATTTTAATTGTATTTGTCCCAGCAGTTTCCCAGTCTTCGCTGCTTTTTCCTGTCATTTTTTATGCATTAACCATACTGACGTATTTTTGTCTCTGTCTCAGCCAGATTACCCCTTGCCATTACAAGACATTTTTGCTTAGTATCCAGCTGCATGTTTTATTTTTCCGAGAAATTTAGTTAATGCCTAGGTTTCTCTAGCTACCCTCATCCTTAACATTGCCAGCACAAGGCAGATGAAGGCTCAAACTAGAGATATATTACTTCAGCTCTGCAGATCATGGAGGTCCAGCTGAGCTGTGGTAGCTCTCAAAGATCTCAAAGTTAGACCTTGGCAAATGGGAGGTAATGTAACTTAGCCCAACCTTCTTTCAGTATGACACGGATAGAGTCAAACTGACCTATGTTTATCCAGGTAAAAGATGTCTACAAACATCTTCATGTCTTTGCCAGCTCATGTTCAAACTGAAGAAACTTTACTGGAATTTTAAGCTTTCTTGAGTGATGAGCTTGTTTTTTCTCTACTAGCAAAGAATATATAACAGTCACATATTTTAAAAACTTTGCTAAACAGGTATTGTATCAGTACAGATTTTTATGAAACTGACTTTTAAAATACTACATGAATCTGTGTATGCCAAAGTGATGCTCATTAAGGAGCTGTCTGAAGGCCTGCAATTTTTTTTTGTCTAAAAACTGATGTGGGATATTGGTTAGAGCCATGATGAATCTAAAAATGGCAACACTCCCTATGGTGGGAAAGATCTGAACAAAATGAATGTTGAAATATTCTGGTTATAAAATGCTTGGTTATTATATATTCTTTCATATCTGAAAGTAGCTGTAGCCCCTGATACTGTTTTCCTGTGAGTGTACTTCTTTTAGGCTGTTGTCTGCTGGGAAAAGAAGGGAGCCAGATGAAGGAAAAATCCTTACACAGGTTCTGTGTTCAGCAGGGCAATCCAAAGCCTTTTGCTGACATGTGAAAATCTGCAGTGGGCTTCAGTTCAAGCTCTGAATGGTCTGTGCTGACATCTTTAGCTCATGGCATTTGCTGCTGCTTTCATGCTGCCCGTGATGCCTCTGATAGGATATAATTTGCTACAGCTGGCTTAGGTGCAAAACTGCCATGGGCAAAGCTTTTTGTCTTTCCTTAGCTGTGGCATTTCATTGTGTGTCTCATCAAAATCAGGCAAACAAATGTGGAAGGAGTGGGTGCTCCTGCACATGTCATGGACTGCAAATCAAGGGTATAGAAGCAATCCCTTGCCCAGAGCCCTGCTTGTGTCCCCACACACATCAGAGCTCAGGGACAGAGGGTCTCATTTGTTCTGTTTCTAGCTCTTCAAGATCTGACGAGGTTTAAACACCTACCTACTGCTAAAGCTCATTATTTTCTACTTGAATCCTAAAAAGGGGTGGGATACAGGGCAAAAGCATAATTAGATGCAAGATTCAGGTAGGGGTTTAGAAACAGTTTGATTAAATCAGTGTCCTGTTCTAATACAAATGAATGGTACACTTGGAGTCCCATTATTTAAGAGAATTTTCAATGTCAATTTTAAAAATAAGTGCTTTCTATTCTTTGAAATCATGTATTAGCTTAAAATGCCTATCTTCAAGTCTATTCACTAGGGTGTATCCTCACTGAAATATATCTATATCAGTCCAACCTCTGGTGTAATTATATCAATGAATATCATCTAAGGAATGGATGGATAAGAGAAGCACAGGACATCACTAATAGGCACATAATCAGGCTCATGCTCTGATCATCACTGGATGAATTCAGCTGACAATCTGAACTAGAAGGATAAAACTTTTGGGCTTTTGGGGAAAAAAAAAAGAATACATGAAGGTAAACTTTTCTACATTCATTACATTTCATTATATTAGCACATTTGTGCGAAACCAGAGGGAGAAGTTAGCTATTGTAGCTCTTGCAAGTGACTTTAATAATGAGAGATAGTTGTTAGACCATGTTAATTCCAACATTAAACTTCCAAAGAGGGGTGAGCTTATGTTTATCAGTAAACAGTGGCCTATACTTGTGTATTAAAAGAAAAAAAAACCAAAACCCTTGTGTATTAAAAGAAAAAAAAACCAAAACCAAACCGAAACCCAACCGAAAACATTACAAAAAGGCCATAAGGCTATATGAGGATTTTAACTGGCTGGACCAAACCCTTAGGGGTTCTATTTATGCCAAAATGTGACACACCATAATGGGTAGGATAATAGGAGCTGTTAAATGAGTAGTGCTGGATGAGTGACATATGGGATTTTGAAGGCTGATTGAAGCTTAGGCATGGTAGATATGTCACTGGCAGGCATTATGCAGGAGTAACGAATGGTCCAGATCTCTTTCCTATTGGGATGATCTCTGTGGTTCCCTGAGGAGCCAGCCAGTAAGCAAAAAACTGCTTTCCTCCCATTAACTGCCATGGGCTTGAAAAAAGAACATTTTGTTAGTGTTCATCCAGCCAGAGGCTGCAACTAACACCAGGACTTTTGTATCAGTTGCAATAACAAAAAGCCCTTAAGGGCTCCCCAGTGCCTTTCCTTCTTTATGGGATATGGTCTGGGCCTCTGACTCTCCCATTTGACCTAGAAAATTCACGGCAGGGTCTTAGAGGCAGCTGAACTGGCACGTGTTGGGTGGGACATGCAGCACGCCTGCCAAGCTCCTCACAGTGTACCTGCCCCTTTGGCTTTCAGGTCGTGTTCTCTCGTGGCAGGCAGTGCCCCCAGCACACACCCCCACGGCACAGCTCTGCTGAGCCTCACCCACATCAGCACGGTTGTTGATTGCTGATTGCTGCCTTCTCCTGGGACCCCACACTCCAGAGGTCTCCCACAGCTGGGGAGGTGGAGCATCATGGCCCTTTCTCCCTTGTGTGACCAGGCAAATTCCATCTTTTCTTGTGTGCAGCTCTTCCACTGCTCCCTTTCTCGTTACATTACTCAGTAAGGTTATGTCTCAGGTGAGATGCTTTATGCCAAACACTATCACAGCTTTCCAGCTCGACCATCAAACTGCAGTATTCCTTCCTCAGTCTCCTTCATTTGATCACAGGAAAGCAAGGGAATAAATGTGGACGTTCAGAGTTTGGAGGTGCTGTAAAGAAATGCAGGTCATGATAAACCAGTACCAAAACATATCTGTCCCTATGGAGTCTGCAACATCCTTATGTCAGTCTAAAGAATCTGTATTTAAAAGAAACAAAGTATGTGAATAAAAAATGCAGAATTTTGTTTTGTTTTGTTTTGTGGGCGTTTGGTTTTGGTTTTTTTTTTTTGGTGTTTCTTTAAGTTCATATTGTTCATCAGTGGGACACAGCAAGGTGAAGGACAAGAGGTAGATAGATGAAAAAAGAAAACAAAATATAAAAAAATAAAAAAAAATGAAAAATCAAGTGCTGTTGCAGCTGATTTGATTTATTTCTGACTTTGGAAGTGAGATCATCATCTATCATTTCTAACACAGTCGAGATGAATTCAAATATCCTAGCACTTGTCTTCATTGTTTTGAAATCTTCAGATGACCCTGTGAGAGGCTGCTTCAATCAGAAGACTATCATTTCCTTTTCTGTAGATACATAACATACCTAATATTTTAGTATTATTACCTTGCCATATTTTAATCTATGTGAGGTGTTTTTGTTTTCTTTTGCTTGCCTTTGAAACATTCTGGCCAGGTTTGCAAAGTTATGGGGCTGCAGAGAGAAGGGAAATGTTCATCAGTTGTCTCAGTGCTATAGATAAATTCTCACATCTGCTTTTCGGAGGTATTTTTTTTACAATACAGTGTTTTTTATTATTGTTGCTCTGATGATGGCAACAGTAAAAGCTATTGAGGATATTCAGTAATTTTCACTCAAGATGCAACAGTTAGAGAAAATTGAGATAAAGTGACTTGCCCAGATTCAAAAAACAAGTAAGTAACAGACTTAACAATAAAACTAAATTTTTAAAATCAAAACCTAATACAGTGTGTAATAGGCTAAACAATTATTCTAAGTAATTTAAATCTATTTGAATCTTTCTAAATTTAAATCTATTTGAATATTTTTAAATTTTATTGTGCTGATCTTGGCTGGCCAAAAAACTTGGAAACATATTAATGGAAAATAAAAAACATCACAGATGTGGTAATTGTGACTTCGTGCTAGTAAAACCTTAACCTGTCTATACATATAGGAAGATGCTGATTGAGCAAAGCAAAACCTCATTCAGAAGTCCCTTAGGATGCTAGAACTTTTTAAGCATTAAAACACTTGAATAAAAAATGAGGACAAGGACCAGTGCTCAACAATGAAAAGCACTTCACAGTTTTTCATACACAGAGGGCAAAAAGTATTCTATGCTAATTTTATTTCACATGAAGGAAAATAATAAACAAATTATGCATATGAAATCCCAAGGGCAGATATTCAGTTGCTGCATATTGACTTTACTGGAGTTAAATTATCTGATCCTTCTGAACACTCTGACCCTCAAACACTAAAGAATAGACACCAATCTGCCTGTTTTATGAGCAATAACGTCTGTTGAAAAAATCTTGGTTTTAATTTGCAGACGTATTTGCATTCTTCATCTTTTGTTCTTGTTTTTCCATCCAGCTGCTGCTCTGTGATATGCAGTATAAAAAGATTTTTGAAGATTTTTATATTGCTTCTACCTTTTGCAAGCAATGTAGCTATTTCCTGCTTATGCAGATAAAACATTTTAGTAGACAATTAGACATGAATTTTGATACTGGATGGTTTTCCAATCTTGTAATCCTACATTCAAACTAAAAAAAATGCAGTTAAAATTTTTTTCTTTGACAGAAAAGTCAGAATCTTTCTAGTGTGGAGAATTCTATTCTTGATTGTGGTTTCAATTAAATTGAAGCTCAGGTATGGAGACACATTTCTACGTATTTTTGTGTGTTTCTACACATTCATATGTTTACTTTAAATGCTGTAATTTTTTGATCTTGGTGGTTCTTCCAGAGCATTAAAACACTGCAACAGAAATTCTGGAGACATTTGGGGAAGATATCCCACTTCTGAGAAACCAGTTAATGAATCTATTTAAGTGGAAAACTATTGAAATCTACTCATCTTTCCAACCCTTAGAGTTCAAGCCATGACCTACCAGATCACTGAATGATGAAAATAATTGAGTTAGAGGTTAACATAGAAAACTTTGCAATTTTCCCCTCCTAAGGGAGGATACTGATCTATATTCATGATAGGGAAGAAGTCTGGAGGAACTCCATGGTAATATTAATTATTTTAAAATGTGCTTAGAGAGATATCACCAGCTTAATATTTTATACCATCTGGATCCAGATTCTCTGGTTTAATATTGTATACCATCTGGATCTAGATTCACTGCTTGAGAGGATGTTTATAGTTACAAACTGCGCCTTCCCTGTAAGACTTACATACTTTATTCCTTCACTTTTGTGATACTGTAAAATAATCAGTTTCCAACTAAAAAATACAGGCCACGGTTGAACTTGTGTGAAGTCAATGCAAAATCTCAATGAACTCTGGATCACATCCCCAGGTCAGACCTTAAACTGGGGTAAAGATGCTTTCAATCACTGGTGCCTCACAGTGCTAAAGAGAGAGACTTGTTTTTCCTTTTCTGCTGCGTGGCTCTGAATGCCATTGACAGCCAGCCCTGCAGAGAGATGGAAACAGAATGCAATCAGACTTCCAAATCTTCCCTTAATGCAGTGTCTTTCTTCGGAGTTTTTCCCTGTAGGGTACCTCTCAGGTGGGGATAAGTAATGCTGTTAGTACATAATCCAATCACTGATGCAGATTGCTTCTAGACAACCCTGAGCAGCAGATTTGTACTTTTTTTTTTTTTTTACTTTATAAAGAAAGTAGATTTTTTGCAGTGAAAAGGAGAAAAAAAAGATGTGGTTTAGAAGGTATTAACAATATAAATAAGTCTTGTTATGTCTTTTCTGCATATGATAAAATTGGAAGCTTAGTTTACCATAAAATATCAGAAACCAAAGTAAAAAATAAAAATCTCTCAGGATTCTTCCAAAATAGGCATTAATACTTTCCCATTCTAAGATGGTTTGTTTAAAAATGGGGTTTTGGCTTCTGCTAATGCTTCTTAGCAAATGAAATTTTCAGCTGTAGTGTAATTCTAAAACAGATGTCTAAAGTGAAAAAATGGGAGTGAGTGTGTGTGTATGGAAATATCATTATTTACATCCTTGAGTAATTTTTAATAACTTAAAATATTTTATATAATTGTAATCTTTCTTCTTTTCTTGAGTATTTGTCACAAAAAGTTCCTCATCAATCATACTATCAGATCTATAACCAGACCATCTTTTGTCTTTTGTAGTCACTAAGGGATTGTCAACAAATCAGTATTGTTAAAAATCATGGTGAAAGCATGTGAAAGGTTCATTTCAGCAAAAGTAAAAATTTAAAAACCAGCAAGATGATGTAATCAAAAAATATTACCAGTCCTATTTGTGCCATTGTTAATTACTCTAACTTTATTGGATGGCTTAAAGAAATACTGGGATCCTGTTACCTGTGGTAGTTCCTACAAAACATGAGGTGGAAAAGCTTATTGATTTTGAAGAGTTTATAAATTAAAAGAAAAAGTGAAGGCCTGAAAAATAAACCAGCAGATATGAAAGGATCTCTTTAGGGCCACAAAAGAAGAAACAGCAATAAAACAAATGATTTCTGACCCGGGATAAGTTAGTGAGCACTAAGCCAGGTGTTTGTCTGGTAGATTATCAGCTGCTTTTAGTGCTGATAGGAGAGGTCCAGTTTTTTAGGAATATATTCTACACTAGTACCAGACAAGTATCTTTCCTATTAAAAAAACTATTAACAGATGATGGAGCAAAGGAAGAGAACCTGACCTACCACTTCTTCCCTTGCAGATGACTGTGTAATATAGTTAAGAAAACCAATTTTTGGCTGATTTCATTAAGCTGGGATAAGCCAGATGCATAAAAAACAGAAAACAAAGTATGCAGTCTGTATTCCAAGACAGCAATTTCCCCCATCTCATATAGGACAGAGCTACTTACACATTTCACATGGAGTCGGTGCTTAATGGAGGTGAAGAGGTCAGCACAGGCTGGCTGGTTCTTGCCTTTTCCTTTATAAAGAAACACAGCAAGGATCTCATTTTCTGCTACTTGCATTGGCTGAAGGGGGCAGGGGATGTCAAAATGTATGGATTTCTTAGCAGGTTTGTTAAAGTTTTTGATTGCCTTGATTTATCCTTTCATAACTAACATGAAAAGTGAAAGTGCTGGCAATTAGAGTTAATGAGCATTTCATTGCTTGAGACAGTTTATTTCAATTATCATTGTTGCTCTTTTTTTTTTCTTTTTTTTTTTTCTCTGTAAGTTGGGAAAATGTTCTGAAAAGCTTCTGTGTTATTGCATAAAGACAAACTTGAGCTCTCCAGAGCTGGCTGAGAACAGCAGACACAACTTGACCTTTACAAGAAGGGAATATATTATTCTTAAAGGAGCCTTCAGTTCTCCATTGGCTCTGATGCATACATTTATATGGTTCTTTAGAAGACTTTTGCCACCAAGGACCTCTCTGTAGGTGGACCTCTCACAGACCAAATGTCACACTCATTTCTACAGTCTTTGCCAAATGGGCTGTTTCGACACACAGAAATAACAAATGCAATCAACTTTCCTTCCTCCCTTCCTCCCTTCCTCCCTTCCTTCCTTCCTCCCTCCCTCCCTCCCTCTGTCTGTCTATCCTTCTTTCCTTCCATCCCTTCTGCACTCCTCTGTATGTATTGGGAGTGAGGAAACATGGTTGAACTCAAGCTATAAAAAAAGCACAGTGGTTATGTAAAAAAATGCTTCTCAGAGAGTTGAGGAAACACAGAGCATGAGTATTGATAACTGACAATTGCTTGTGTTAGTTTAACAGAACTAGTTTCAGAAAAGTCATTCTCCTTCTGAGAGATGAATCAATGAATCTGAGCATGAAAATCAATGCTTAAAAGCAATCTGCCTGATCCAGCAATTGTGGGTCTGTAAGATACTTGATTCTGCACACAATACTTCCAGCCAAGGTTGAGTTATATGCAACATTTGACACTAGAAAGACTGGACTTCTAAAATAAACTTCCAGTCCTGTATATCCCTGCATCCATTCCATACATTTTAAAAAAATATCTTGGCCTCTCCTCATAGTTCTGATTAAATAGTACTCTTTTGTGTTTTTTTTTCTTTTTTAAATAAAATATATTGTAAATTTCTTGACACAGCAATATTCAGTGCCTTAGAAATCTTAGACTGAGTTCAACAGAAGCTTTGCGGGACCTGTTTTATCCATTTACCAGAATAATGAATTGTACCTTGGAAGACTAAGACTATTGCTATTATTTTGACTATAATTTTTATTTACATGACATAAAACCTACCTATGTATACAACGTACAAGAGTTTTGACAAAGTGTACAGCAAAGTTCTTCTTGACTAAATAAATGCTTTCCCTCAGGTCAGGTAGCATAGCAAGTTCTAGTTAATTGTGTCCCTCCAGAGTACCCGAACATCTTACTGTGTTTCTTTTAATTTCTCTAACAGAAGCACTCTCTGTCTGACTCAAAATTCTTCTTCCCAAGTTAATCATTAACATTATTGTCAACTTTCATCAGGAGAGTGATTAGTCTGACTTCTGAAATAGAAAAATTCTCATTTATCCTCTTATTTATATCACTGATATTTTTGTTACCAATTCACTGTTGACTAGAATAATTTCATTAGCACTTCTTGAACTCAAGTTATATTCACACATGCAAATAAGACAGATTGGTTTTATAAAGTTAGCACAGGAGTTTATCAAAAATAAAACACTTTATGCAGGTGCACTAATCTGTAATATTCCTATAACTTCAATAGTTCCTGGAGCCTTGAAAACCCAATTTTGAACCGGCTGTATAATGATTTAGGAAGAGGTAAAGAGGATGTTTACAAGGGCAATTGTAGGCATGAATTCCATATATGATAAAAAAACAGAGGACCAAACTTTAGAATCAACAATGCTATTGATAAAAGGGAGTGCAATGCACAACTAAACTGTGGCAATTTTTCCCATAGGATGTTTTGGAGGTCAAATGTATAAATGGGCTTGGAACAGGATGCAGAGCTCCAAGGTGATTCTAGCTAAATATTTTTCTTATTAAAAAGCCTACCCAAACCAGAAAGAAGTTTATAATCTCAAAAGTCAAGTTTGAACAAGAACTTTTGACTTTTGGTTCACTTTATCAGGACATCCCTGTCCAGAAGCTGGCTGTTTTCTTTTCTACATCTACATCATAGTCTAATGGCAAAAATTGGGTCGCATGCATTTCACATACATTTTTAAACTAGCAAGTAGCTTAGAAGGCGAAGGTGAAGTTTCCAGTGCCAGTTAGACAGGCTGGGTAGCAGGCTGTGGAAGATTTCTCTCAAAGTAACTGGAGGCTCGTGGGGTTTTTTACACTTGTTTTTTTTTCTTGTTTTTTTTTCTTTTTTTTTCTTTTTTTTTTTTTTTATTTTTCTTAAACTCTGTCTCCCAAGAAGACCTGCAGTTGTTTGCTTGAATTCACCAACTATAAAGCCAAATTCAGGGCTCAGCTCACAAGTTCCTGCAGGGTTTGCACAGCCCAGTTTTCTACATATAATTGATCAGCTCCCATTCTTACCAAATCAAAGTTTCTGTGTAACTAATTGTGAAGTGTTACTGCATCATTTATGAAAAGGATAATCTCCTAAACTCTTGTCCATGTCTCTGTTAGGTGCTCCCCTGGCTTTGCTCCTCATGACTCCTCCTTCATGCACCTCTTTCTTCCTAGACATACCCTGCAAAATGTGCAACTGTCCAAGTAACCAGAATTGCACGTGTATGAATGCAACCAAATTAAACCACACACCTGTCTGATTATGTGCACACTAGAAATGTCACACTAAGAAGAATTTAAAGAACCCCAGAGGAATAGATTTTATTACAGAAGTCAATGATTATAAATCCACGTAAATCCTATTTTAAGTTTGGTGTTAATTCAAAGGGCAGAGGGACTGGCAAAAAAAAAAAAAAAAAAAAAAGAAAAAAAGAAAAAAAGAAGTGAGTAAATTTTTCAGTTATTTAGCTTTTTCTTAGGACCATCATGGATGGGTCAGAGTATATCAGAGATTGGCATTCAAAAAATATCTCTGCCTGTAAGGAGACTAATCAGAACAACTGTCAATTTGAATGTATCTCTCACAGTTTATCTGGTATTTGTAACCCATTTTTATTTCATATCCTGTAGAATTTTTCTATGGAGAAGAAATCTATCTTTGAACTTTGAGATGATACAGCTCTGAATATTGCAGCTGAGCCCTGATTATACATCATTTGTGATTATGGTAAAAACAGAATTTCCCTTTGCCAAGACCTTTCCCTATTTAAAAAATGTTTTCAAACTAAATAGATACAAAATGTTGATGTTTCCTGGAGAACAGACAATCATAACAATTCGTATTAGAAAACATTGACTAACCACAATGATAATGACTCAACTCTAGAATTTGTCTGGATAATCTCAAAATACATACAAGTCACCTGCTCATCCACATTATGAAGCACAGTGTTTTAAAACTAATTAATATAAATATAATCTGAAAGTCAAAACACAATGAAACAGACTTAAGTTCCAAAACTTCATATTTTCAGGTGCAGACCCTGGAACCCGTAGGTCTAAATACTTTGATTTAGATCAAGAAGTAGTAGCTAATTAATGAAACATTCCCAACCATTTCTCCTGTTGAACACTTCAGAAAAATGGTATTGTACTGAACCACTTTCCCTTTAAAAACATCATCAAAATGTGCTATTTCATCAAAGATATTTCAGTTTTAACCAAAGATCATCTGGAAAAGAGATAAAGTGCTGAAAAATTAGGAGGAGAAAAACACTTTGATGTTGTCTGATTCATGGGCTGGATACTTTTGTAGGATGTAGAAAATCCTTTTTATCAGGTAAAGCGTCAATGAAAAATTGGACCAGGCACATTTGACAGAAGAAGGCACCAGTCACTTGTTTTCTCTGACATTGCTGTACCTGTGCGTAATCAAAACTTCTGGTTTCAGGTAAAAATACAAGTTGTCCACCCATTCCCTATAGATTAGCAGTACTAACAAATAGCCACAGAGCCACATTCTTATTTTTTCACAGAAATGTTCTTTTAATACTGCTTTATATATATAAAATCTATAATTTTGTATCTTTACCTATATAGGTCTGAATAGAATTAAAGAATTGTAACAAATAGATGTCATGGGATTCTATCCAAGTATTTAGAGACATAGCATATGCTTAAATTTAAGCTAACTAATCCATTCATCTTAGTGAATAGACATTCTCTCTTAGTATCAAGCTTGAATCTTTACTGCCACAGTTGATTCACTAAATTTAAACAAGAACAAATTATCGCCTTTTATTCTGTGACAGACTTCAACCTATTTGAAATTTGTTCGCATGTTTTCAGTAATTTTTTACTTTTTCCTTAACAACACCATTTGTTCAGAATTCTCTTTCTAGCAATGTTTTCTAGATCTTTGATGAGTCACCACCACTGCTTTTTCTCCAAACTCTTCCAACCTATCCATTTTTTTCAGAAATTCAGGAACCAATATGAAGTTTTATTGTTGAGACTTATTTTGGTGGAGTTCACTGGAAGCATAACTCTATATTTTTATTCAAACATCAAGTCAAGTCTGCTGCTTCAACGGAGAGCCAGACATATGTTTTTTAGTGTTATCAATCTATTTCTCTCAAGTCCTGAAAGTAATTGCCCTAAATACATTTGTAGCACTCATCCTAAAAATAACCAAATGCCATATAAAAGATGCCGATGTTTCCCTGACAAGTGTGATTCATGAGCAGCAGCAGTGAGATGACTGGAAGTTTTGCCAGCCAAAGAGATTACAGTGACAACCTCACTATATGGGATGAACTGACAGAACAGCTGGTTTTACATTTACTCTTTATATATGCACAGCTGGCAAGCACCATCTTTGGATAGACGGATGTCTGTTTGTTTCAGAGGCAGATAACATATTTATCATGCATCCCCTGTCATCTCCTGAGACTGTGCATTGCAATAAATATTAAACACAAAGCTTCAAATTATCAGAGAAAAAGGAATTTTAAGCCTCAGTATGTGGTGCAGTCAAGATTACAGCTTGAAACACTGATTACTGCTGCAGTTCTGCAAGACTTGCTCAAACATTATTAATAGGGACAGACTGAGACTTCTAACACTATAGGAAGGGGTCTGATGGCATGGGCACAAATTGATGGGGGAAAACTAGGATATGAATTGTCAAGACCTTCAACTCTTTTTATAGAATAACCTGGGCACATGCTCACCCTAATGGCACTGGATGCATCTCTTGCTGAGTAGTTCCACTGCACTGCACAGAAGGAGAATGCATATACATGCACTATCACTGAAGATAGCTAACACAGAAACATGGAATCAGGGTAATTTGGGTTGGAAGGGAAGTTTAAAGATCATCTAGACCAACTCCCCCTGCAAAGAGGAGGCTACTCAGAGCCCTGTCCAGCCTGACCTCACGTGGTAAATGTGTTCCCTAATACGACCTGCAAAACCACGACTGAATCAGTTGAAGTGAGCGGCACACTCTACAACAGTGATCACATCTGTCCAAATATAAATTATTCTCATAGTGGAATGTTTTCACTCAAACTACAAGATCTTTGAGGTGCTGTCTTTCATAATTGATTACTGCTATTGCTGCACTGCAGGTGTGATCACCATGCAAATAATTTATGACTATTTCTATAACTTTAGCAGTAAAATAATGTGAAACCTGCCTGTAGACAAATCCACAAGTCTTTGAGAAACACAGGCCTTCTGAAAGCAGCCAGTAAAACTATCTCTTTTTACCTGTGTGTTTTCCCAGAAGAGGAAAAAATGCCTTCATGGTTCATTCTCATTTTATTTAATACACGTGGTGAAAACTGGAGAGGTCACAGGGATTTATGCTAGCAGATTTGGAGGCCTTTTAATATTTACTTAGGCTGTAAAATATAATTTGAATTTTAGAAGTATTTGTCATTGTATCTTAGATGGATAAAGGTATGTTTATTATAGCTGTATTTGCTATGTGTGATTTACATTGTTATATGTTGACTTTTCATTTCCTCAAATGTCACAGTTGCATTTTTGTCTTTCTAACTTCCTCAAAGTATAGAAAGTTAAATATTTTTTTCACACTGATGGCAATCAAATCTAGTTACAAAGTCTAGGGTTGGAATGCCATACCTACCTAGAAATGACTTATTTTTTGAAAAATACCTCATGGTGCACATCATCTTGAGTACCAACACATGTCACGTGCAGGACAACCAGGGAATCAGGCCCAGCCAGCATGGGTTTATGAAAGTCAGGTCCTGCTTGAATAACCTGATTTTTTTTCTATGACAAAGTGACCCACTTAGAGGATGAGGGAAAGGCTGTGGATATGTCTACATGGGTTTTAGTAAAGCCTTTAAAACCATTTCCCAGAGCATTCTTCTGGAGAAGCTGGCAGCCCATGGCTTGGATGGGTGCACTCTTTGCTGGGTTAAAACCTGGGCTATATGATTGGGTTCAGAGAGTGCTAGTGAATGAAACTAAATCCTGCTAGGGGCTGGTCACTAGTGGCGTTTCCCACGGGTCAATACTGGGGACAGTTCTGTTTAATATCTTTATCAATGATATGGACGAGGGATTGAGGGCATGCTCAGCAAGTTTGAAGATGACAAAAACTTGGTTAAGAGTGTTGATCTGCTGGAAGTCAGGAAGACTCTGCAGAGGGATCTGGACAGGCTGGATTGAGGGACTGTGACCAATTGTATGTGGTTAAACAAGGCCAAGTGCTGGGTCCTGGACTCGGGTCACAACAAGCCCCTGCAGTGCTGCAGGCTTGGGAAAGAGTGGCTGGAAAATGGCTCAGCAGAAAAGGACCTGGGGGTGTCAGTCAACAGCCAGCTGAACATGAACCAGACTGTGCCCAGATGGCCAAGGCATTCTGGCTTGTATCAGCTGTAATGTAGCCAGCAGGACCAGGGTAGTGATTGTGTCCCCTGTACTCGCCACTGGTGAGGCCACACCTCGAGTGCTTTGTCCAGTTCTGGACCCCTCAGTACAAGAAAGACACTGAGGTGCTTAAAAATGTCCATAGAAGTGCAGCGGAGCTGGGGAAGGGTCTGCAGCACAGGTCTTATGAGGAACGACTGGGGCACCTGGAGGTGTTTAGCCTGGAGTAAAGGAGGCTCAGGTGGAACCTTCTCACTCTCTACAACTACCTGAAAGGAGGATGTAGCAAGATGGAGATCTGCCTTTTCTCTCAGACAACTAGTGATAGGACGATGGGAAATTGCACCAGGGCAGGTTTAGATTGGATATTAGGAGAAATTTCATAATGGAAAAGGTTGTCAAGTACTGGAACAAGTTGCCCAGAAGTGATTGAATTATCATCCCTGGAGGTATTTAAAAGGCACTTGTTACACTTAGGGAAATGAACTGGTGCTGGATTTGGCAGTGCTGGGTTAGCAGCTAGACTCCATTTTACAGGTCTTTTCCAAAGTATGATTCTGATTCTACTCTAGGATTTTTTCCCCTCTGTTGTCAATGTAGTATTATTCAACAAACCTAAAAGTCTCATTGTGTAATTAATACTCAAGATCTATATTTACACTACATTTGGCCAGCAGCCGGGGCAGTGGCAGTGGCCATAAGCAGAACCTCTTCTTATTTCTCCTTTTTCTTTGCTTCATATCCATCCCCCTGCCCTCCGTTATTCTCAGTGTGCATTCTTCTCTTGAGCATCTCTAAAACTCCAGGACCAGAGCAACAAGCTCAACTAGGAATTTTACTTTTTAAAAAACATAGAAGGCTCCAAAAATTCACCCACTGAATCTTTAGAAGAGCCCTCACTTCTTTAATACCTTGAAGTAGGGAAGAGGAAGGAGTAAAAAGAAAGAAGGAGAAAGAGAGAGAGAAAGCTACCACCAGAGGATCCTGTGCAAGTCCAGCTTCCATGAGGCCAAGTGGAAAGTCTCAACAAAGATGAAGCCACATGTTGTTGCTTTTATGTTCTCTGGCCCTCTGTGGCCACCTCTCCCAAGTGGGATTTCTGGCCCACTGGCCATTCTCAGGTTTTGGGCAAGAGCAAGGGGCAGGATACCCTATTTGCCAGCCATTCTGGGGCTGGGCTATGGATTTTGAGATGTGGTGTGGGCAGTGTTCCTGGTGTGCCAGCCATTCTGCAACTCAGTTAGGGGCCCCAGGGCGTGTGATGTGGGCATTGCTCCCAGTGTGCCAGACATTCTGGGGCTGAGTTAGGGACCCTGGGATGTAGCGTGGGCAGTGTTCCCAATGTGCCAGGCATTCTGGGTCTGGGTCAGAGGCTCCACGGTGGTGTCGGCAGGATTCCCAGTGTGCTAGTCATTCTGGTGCTGGGTCACGGACCCTGGGATGGATGTGGGCACTGTTCCTGGTGTGCCAGCCATTATGGGGCTGGGTTAGGGACTCTGGGATGTGGTGTGGTCCTGAGCTGCCTTTGACTGAGAGCTGCTCCAGTGTCACCCCAGGAGTCTTACAGGGGCTGGCATGTGGAATGAGGCACCACCCCACCTCCATGAGACTCAACCTGTCCTATCCACCCCCACCCACACACACTTGAGTTCGTTCAATCCAATAATTCATAATCCAGTGTCACACAACATCTCTCTTGCATAATCTGAAGATTGTGCCTGGAAGTTTTAAACAATAGCCGTAAAGGAGAATTCATGCTGCTCTTAAAAGATGGTCTAATACAGCCAAAGAGTTTATTCTTTTCCCCAGAGCATAATTATCATCCACAATCTTTTTCCCTTTCTCCTGTCTCGTTATATAGAAGGTAACTTGTTTATTCAAGCCTGAGGCATTAGGTTTTAGCTCTTAAGCAATATTTGTGGTGAGGTTTCTACTTGTTAATATGTGTGTTCAATATACAATAATATACCACACAAAGTACTTTCATTTATTTTGTCACAATTTTGTCACATTGAATAGGTCCCATTAGTAAAATCACTTATTTTGACATCACTGCTATTAAAGTTTTTTACCCTCTTTTCAAAAGCTATAAACTTTATTAGAAACAGTTTGTACTGACTTTTAAGTCACAGAGAAATCTATTGATTGGCCACAGCCTTTCATAAAAACAGACCCAGTGAAGTTCTCGCCTGTTTTATGCTGGAAATCAGAACTCAGGCACATAAGTTTTTCAGAGGAATATCGAATACTAGGAAGAGCAAATGTACCATTTGCTACATCCCTACCTCCTTATCTGTAGACTGTGAAACTCCTTTGGATGATGCCTGGACAACTTTATGTACCATACTGCACCTGAATTCTGTGCCTTTAAATTTTGGGAGAAGAGAGTCTCTCTTACTAGGTGTATGCATCAAGAGCTCAGACTCTCTGTACCCTTTCAGCCACTGCTGAAACTGTGCCAGTTAACTAAGCACTTGACCAAGAAAGAGCATGTAAGCTATTTGCTGGAAATCTGCTCTCCAATTAGCTGTCTTTTAGACTGGACATAGATTAAATGCCATAGTTCACCACTTAAGTAAAAAAAGGTATATTTTCAAAATTAATAAAGACATATAGTTTCCACAAAATTCAGAGAAATTTCTGACTTTTTCTTTCATCTGATAATGTGACGTCTTTATGTAGTTGCTTAAATAGAAACTTAGATGACTCTAAGGTGTTAATTTTTCCTGTTATTCAGCCAAAATCAATTAAAAACTCTTAAAAACCAGAGCACAAACTCAATCCAAATATTTTCAGTACAATGGACCAAGTGTTTTGAGGATTGAGAATAATATAATCTTAGAATGGTTTGGGTTGGAAGGGACCTTAGAGATCATCTTGTTACAATCCCCCTGCCTTAGACAGGGACACCTTCCAGCAGACCAGGTTGCTCGGAGTTCCAACCAACCTGGCCTGGAACACTTCCATGAATGGAACATCCATCACTTCTCTAGGCAACTGGTGCCAGTGTCTCACCACCCTCATAATGAAGAACTGCTAGTACACACCTACTTTTTTGCACAGAGTCTGATCAATCCCCCACAAAGCAGCCAAGACATCTGGAATCTAAGGAGCATCTTGGCATAAAATTAACATTAATAGTATGTGTTACTTACCAAAAATAAAAATGGAAATATTTATGTGCAATTTCATTGCCTTGCAGTCTCTGGTGTAGGCAGAGATAACATTTGAGAAACATCTATTCTGGAAAAAAATGTAACACCAAAGAATCTAATGGCAAGGTTGGGAAGTCAAATGACAGATGCTTGAGAAGCTGAACAGCAAGGGACTTTGAGAGTTCAGACAGCAGATGCACAGCAAGGCAGAAGGAGTCATCTGAGAGAACACTTGCCATTTTTCATGCACCTGTTTAATTTTTGAATGAAAATATTTCTCTATGTGAGGGGATGTGAGGAGGCAAAACCAAAGCCAGAAACCCAAGGGGGTGAGGTCTTAGTTTTTTTTATTTGGGACTATCAGCCTAGTTACCCTCATGAAATCCTTAGTGTAATGAAATGAAGCAGCTGTTTGCACTGCTGGATCTATTCAGACTGGGAAAAAAGGGGTAAACACTTCTAATGCAAATATCAGCCTTGCCTCTCTACACTTGCTGCAATGATTCTGTTATTTAGCCACTTATGGTGGCAACTGGTGCAGAAAATCTCCAGAGCAAACAAGGCTTTAATTAATAATCAGTTATTTTCCGCAATAAGTAATTGGGAGGAAGCTCATTTTAGTGCTTAGACTTGAATATATCTTTGTGGTCTGATAAAGAAAGTGGTTTACTCAACTGCTTTATTAATATTTCCTCTATATCTGCATGTCAAATTTTAGGATAATGTTATGTTTTTCATAGCTTTGATAAAGAGAAGGAATAGAAATGTGAAGTGGTACTAATCATTACGATGTGTTGGCTTATTGGAAAATCCAGTGACTGAAAATTTTAATGACTTTTCACACTAAATATAAATAATCCCTAAAGGGAAGTTGACATTGCTATGAATGTTTGCTTCACAAGCCCATAAAAAATGGAAGATGGTATCTAGCACATTACAAGGAATTCTTTTATTCCTCATAGCCCTGAGCATTGAGGCATAATGTTAGAATACAGAAAATATGTGTCTGTATAAACTAAAGCCCACATGTACAAATGTGTCAGAGTTCATAGCATAAAGTAGAAGAGCTTATCTCATACCTGGAAACTTATTCTATACTACATATATAAACAGGAATCAAAAATTACATTTTTCTGATGGAAATATCTTGTTATATGTATGACATATAATTTAATGGATACACTTGATGTGAGATTGGTTAGAGATGGTGCTAATAATGACAAGGTCATGTGTTTGATCCTTGTATGGGCCATTCACTTAGAAGTTGGACTTGATGATTCTTGTGGGTCCCTTCCAACTCAGTATGTGATTCTGAATAATTCTGGGTAATCTTAGTGGTTTATTATTCCAAATTCAACTCAAGGACAGTTACAATCCTTTTTTGTTTACCTGTAGCACTGGCCACGGGTTTTTCTCTCTTTCTCACCCTGATCCTCTGCTAAGTGAAGTTAATGAAAATCATTTTGTGTCAATTAAGGGAGTACAGAATGGGACTGTACCTTTCCTGTTTGTATATTTCTCCTTGTTTACTTTCCCTCTAGCACGTAAAAATCTGTATGACATTCTAAAACTATTTAATAAGTCTTCCATTTCTTTTGGGTTGTTTTTAGTAGTGTACTTGATGAATAAACTCTCTGAAAAGTGTAACAAATTAGCCAACTTACCACAGAGACATGAGAGAATGCATAAAAATTTATTACTTAGGAGTGGTAAAAATTATTTTCTCTACATATAATCTCAATTTTTTTCTTTTAATGTATACTGCATTTGTGTTGTCTTTAAAGCTATGTGTATATATAGCATTTAATAATTTTATTTCCTGGTGGTTCTTATGTTTATTTTGACTTTCACTTCATTCTTGGTAATCTTTTTTGTAATATAATAAATGTGATAGTGAAAGATCTCAGACCAGTATTATTTTAGGTATATACATGTATCAAGCAAATATTTTTTATCACACAGTTATGGGAGGTATCTAAAAAATGTAATGCATTATATCCCTTCTGTTCTTGAGGGGGTTGAAATCTCTAGCAAGTGACTTTACCCTTCTTTGTCAAAGCTAAATAATGTGGAATGCAGAGTTCTTCCCCATGTAACATCACCAAGACTGTTCACTAAATAACATTCATGACAGCTGCTCAAAATAACTGTCTAAACTTTCTTATCCCTCTTTTAAACATACAGGAACAGAATTCAAATTGCTTTCAGATGCTAAGTCAGATTTGAATGCAGATGTTTCTCTTTCTTGCTCCCACTCTCACATTTCATTCTTCTGCAAAGAGGTGTATATTGGAATAAAGCTTCTCTTCCATAGTATCTAATTATTCTAGAAGTTCTTTAAAAATGCCTTTTTTTTTTTTTGCACATATTTGATGTATTCTAAACCATACACCTGTCTAAAATATTTTGGAATTGTGACAGAAGTGGTAGAATTTTCTACGCAAATTGTGGGGATAGATGTCAAGCTGTCCAACTGCCGGTCACTGAATTTGCTCTATGTAACTCAAAAGTCTCAAATGTTGAAAGAAGACTGGCTTGGATAGGGGTGCATAGAATATCTTTCACAGATATTCTCAAACAATAACTTTATTCTTATATCCAATGGGCATTTCAAAACTGGTTTTGTGGAGGTGAAGTATACTGTCTATTTAACGCTGGAAATAAATCAGCGTTCATCAGCTTGACAGCTGCATGTACAAATAATACTGTTACTCATGTGCATTGTGTGAAACAGTTTAAACCATAAAGGTTTTAGAAATGTCACTATCAGTAAGGAGTTGACTGGAAGGGAAAATCAGTGGTTTCCTGTGATGCAGATGTTAGGCAGTGGAGCAAAGGCAGAGGAACAAAAGCAGCACTGTAATTAAGAGTGATGTTAGCTTCCAGGCTAGTCCATCACTGTCATCCTCTGCTGTGTGATTCATAAAATGATGAAAATAGATCAAGTGAATTGCAACCAAACAATATCTATTGTTCTTCAGAAAAGGAACCATGGGTTCCTGTCTTAGTTGGAAATACCTGCAATGTTGATGTCAAATGTTGAGTTGAATTCTGCTGATTTGTTTAAAAATCATAGGAAATATAAAAGATAGAATACCTCACCAAAACTCAGTCACCAGGCTCTCAAGCAGATACAGGACAAACCAAGGATTGTATTCTGGAAAGCTTCTCTGTTGACTGGTTGCTCCTTCAGCCCTATGCCTCACAACCTTCATTTAGTTGACTTCACTCCATTGCTATCTATGACACCCCTTTTTTTTTAAATTTCTTTTTCTGCCATCCTTTCCTGTAGTAAATGTGTCTGTGTTTCCACTAATCAGCTCCTATGGGACTACCCCTTTCCTTCCACCATTTCACTATGAAAAAGTTAATAACAAGCTTGTAAATAATGGCTTGCTTTTAAATTCAAGCTTATTCATTATGCTTGCATCTTGTAACCAACCACACCATATTTTACCCATCTTTTTTGTTTAAAATAGAAGTCTGAGAAGTCTAGAAATAATTTTTAATCCTAATTTATAAAGACTTGGAATCCTTATTCCTTGGTATCCTTATTCCTGTTGGATATTTATATGTGAAATATACAGCTGATATATGGGAACTTCTGTTTGAGTGTCTTGGGAATGAAAATTGAGAGGGGGAAAAAAAAAAAAAAAAAAAAAGAAGGGATCCCCAAACAGCTCTGGTACCCAAAGAAATTCATGGAAATGCAGGAGGCTCAGATCATCTACATCAGTGGGAAGCTTGTTGGCTGTCCTCAGTAGTTTTTACTGGAATTATCCAAATCTCTATCATTAATTAAAGATTCATTAGACCGTGAAATCACCTCATATCCCAATGGAATAGGTAAGTTACCTAGAATGGGAGCGATTGAATAAAGTTCCCATCCTAAAGAAAAAGATTTCCACACTTAATTAGTATTACAACTTGACTACTTGCTATTCTGAGAAGAGTAGCTGTCTTTTTGTATGTTTTACCAGAAATTCCATCTTGGACCAAAGGATCAGTTTCAATTAATCAACATTTTCCAATGAAAAATTTCCCAAAGGACATTTAAAAACCATGATAAGCTCTTAGTGTTAGTTATTGGCCTGTCCTAATAATTTTCAGAAGTGTTATACAGAATATTTAATACAGATGAGAATAATTAACACATGAAGCAATAGATGAAGTTCATGTAGGGTATAGATATGATATGAATTCAGTAGAAATTGTATCCAAGCTCAAAATTTAACATTACATTTCAAATTAATTTCATGCCTTTTATAGTCTTTCATACACTTTTTTTTTGGATGGTATGAAAATTGCCCTTTGGAGGTGCCAGTCTCTCACCAGTGTCAGGAGAGAAACCTTAGATGACTAGCCTAGATAAGGTATGAAACTTTTAGATTAATTCCACTCCACATAATTATTTGAGAAATGCTTAAAAAGACTAAAAATGTAAGAATTCTGAAAAGTGAGTCCGGCAAAGTGGGAACTTCATTTAAAAAAAGTGAGGTGAGTGAGCATAAAATGTCCTTGTGATGGGCTCTTTAGGTTATATCTGAAAGACAGTTAAACTACAGTGAAATATGTGCTTGCTTTTTAATTACTCCTGTATCTGTAGACATAATTTTCTATTTATTTTTTTTTTAGACAGTTTCATCAGAACAGTGAAATAGGCAACCTATATAAATTCTCATCCAAAGAAAGCACAAATAGGGAAGTTTATGTCACAAAAAGTGAAATTGGTCAATAAGAAGAGGAACCTGCCTTTACAATCAATAAGAGATCTTAAGACTATCTGAAATCTAGTAACTCCTCCTGCATTGTCACAGAGCAGAATAACAGGGTCAGAGCCGGGCAGAGTGTGACTTCTTCCTTCAGTGAGGGTCATGCTGATCATAATACTTTTATTATCCTGTTGTTGTGAATCATCTAAAATGAACAGTGTGACCATCTCTTTGGTTTCACCTCTGAAAGGTCCTTAAGGGAGGAGAAAAGGAGTTATGAAAGCTATCTCAAAGGAAATAGTTTGGTTTTTTGTTTGTTTTTTTTTTCAAATGGCTTAATCATCCTACTTGATAGAAAAGCTTTTAAGGTATAAAAATGATCATCCATTTATCTTTTTGTCAGTTAAGCGTATACTATTCAATACTATTATGTAAATATATATCATAGCAGTACTGCCGTTAAATGTAGCATGTAAATTATAAAAAACAGCCTTCAAAGAGGAAATAATTAACTTCTCTTTGTTCTCAGCACCTTGTCCACTTCATATTAACTAAAACTTTCTGACTCTGTTATGGAAAATCTTTCCTTTGTGACAAGAAATAACAAGGTGCTCTATCCCCTTTTTTTTTGATGTGTTCATTTCCTCCTTCCACATAAGTAAAAATATATATGCAGATGTACCCACATGCACACCCTGTGGTCAGAATGAGGTGGGATGAGCCATTAAGTGTACTGACACCATGAGTGAGAAATGATGAAATAACAATATGTCAGAGCCTAAATATCAAAGCCTCACTCATGTTGCAAGAGAACTCAAAAGCTCACTAGTTCAATCTGATGCTCAGAGCAGGATCAGCAGTGAAATAAAATGAGGACTGGGTCTTCACTCCAAGGGTGAGTCTGCACATCTCCTATAGGCAGCCTGCTTCAATGCTGGACTGTCCTGCTGAGGAAGAACTTTTTTCTTCTATCCAGCTGCACATTTTTTTTCAACTCACATCTATTGCCCTCTTACTACAAAGTGGGGTTTTAATGTTTTCAGGTGGAAACAGTCCACTAATTTCAAAGATGTTTCTGAAAAGAACTGGGAAAAAAAGCCTGAGCTGTTTCATGTTTCATCTTGGTCTCATTTTAATTTGGATAATTAGCTATCACAGTGGTGACAATCTTTATTTTTGTTAGTGTAAATGGTCTAAAACCAAAACTCTACAGATTTTTACCAGATGAAACATCACCTTAAGGAAGTAGTTTTATTGTTAGGTGTGGAAATACTTCATCCCAACAGGCAACCAGAGAAGTGGTCTGCAGAATAATGCAACATACTTGAGAAAGCCCACTGGAAAGCAGTGTGACATCCAGGCATCACACCTTAAAAACAGGTGAGTCGCTACATTTGAAAGTGGGGAATCTGCCTTTCCCTACTCCAAAACTAGGAGTGAGTGAATACCTTGATGCTGTTTCAACACATGCCATAAGCCCACCATCACCACTCTGACTCCTGAGGGCTGTCATGTTGCTTTCAGATTGATATGCAGATATTCTTCCGGACACAAATTCTTCACACTTGTGTGCTTCCTTTCTTCATTATGATGATCCAAGAATTTTTTTTTCATCTTTTGCACGCCCTGTAGGGATACATGTACATTAGCAGTTTAGTTCAGAGAGAGTATGCACCACTGCAGCAAGTGCTTGCTTACTATTCTTTGTTTCACATTGGGAATCAGTTTTGGAGCCCCAAAACTCAGTTTATTTGCGATGAAACCAACACAGAAGATGTACAGCTATTGCCCAACCACTTACAGCCCCCTACTGGAGCAGACCCTTCAGTATGCCTATAGTGAGGATGACATAACACCAGCACGAGCTCTTTCCTTCTGTAAACCTCTCCTTTGGAATGCTGTGCCTGCAGATGTAAAGACATTCTAAGTTAGCTGAAGTATTTGTCAGGTAGGAGAGAAAGAGATGATTTTTAATCTTTTTTAAATTAAATAGTGCTGGCCTTGCAGCCTGGGTATTATAACTTTGCTGTTAAATTGTTTAAATATTTCCTGGTACATTTTGCCCAATAGTTCATACGACATCCAGGATTAAGGGTTCTCCCCCAAAGGCCCTATGGACAAAGCCATCCAGGTGCCTAAGGGTGTTATACAGTCATAGCCAGACTGTACCAACTTGCCTCAAAATCAAGGCACTGTCCCTGCTGCTGTTGAGGTTACTCATATGGCTCTAGCCCTTATTGGATAAAGCACTAGTAAAGAATAAAGACAAAAGGAAGGTGGAGGCACAGTGAAAACGGGTTTTGGTGCAGGAAGATTACTGGAGACCCTTACGTGGCCTTGCTCTGGAACAGGACAAGCATTATTCCCTTCTCTCACTTTAAAGCAAATGAAGAAACCATCTCAAGTCAGTGAAAGCATTTTCTCTGGTATTCATTAAGTCTCTAGATTAATTAGAAAATGAAGTGAAAAAAAGTTCCTGCCCATTTAAGTGTTTTTCAGGAACTGCAAATAATGTAGCCACAATAGAAAATTCATCTTTTCTGAAGTGCTGTTAGAATAATTTACTTGTAGGCTTGTGTACAGGGCAAATTAGGTTATTTATATTGTGGGCAGCAGCTGACAATATATGTTTGGAATTATTTGTTTTCAGAGCTCAGTTTTCTCTTCTCAGATGCCCCTAGCTCTGCTGGCTGGGAAAGGGAAATAAGAAAGAGGTGTCATTCCCTGATGGAATGATCTTTTTACCAATTTTTTTTAAGGCATTGACCCATGAATGTAATCAGTGCTTTCCTCTTTGCTCTCTTAGTCTTCAGCCGAATACAAAGAGGTTTTATGCGCTGGATACTGATTTCTTTTATTGGCCTCTTCAGCATAGTAAATACACTACCTTTTAACTATGATCTAATAAAGCCCATTTAAATAAAGATACATTTAGATTTGTTTCCAAAATGGAAAATATGAGAGGAAAACTCTATTTTGTTATGTTGCATAGAACAGAAATCAAGACAAGGAACTTCTAGTCTTGAATCTGTGAATTCAAACTACAGCCAAGATACAGAAGTGGGAGACAGAACTATGAACAGTCCTAACTATTGTAACTACTTTTTCCTCATAGGTATATTTACTAGTAAACTTAAAGAACTGAAGTAAGTGAAACATGAAAGCATTGTACCATGTACCATTGTAGTTATTGTTGTCCAGTAATATCATATTTGCCAGATCTATGTAAACTGACAAATCTTCTGTAGACAGATGTGTTACTAAGACATAAGTAACTTGATCATGTGATTTACTTGAAGAGCCTTATGTTTCAAAAACCAAGATTTATCCAGGAAATTTAGATTTTGGTTCCTTCATACCATTATTGAGAAGTTTAACTTATTTTTGTGAAGAATTGTTCAGATAGCACTCACATGAGTTAACTTTAGCCATCCAAATATCAGCTATAGCATCATAGGATAATTTAGCTTGGAAGAAAACTCCTGAGATCATATAGAGTAAACCCCTTTGCAGAGCTCATGGCAGGTTGTGCAAATCTCTAAGTAGTTGGGACTCAAAAACCTATGAAGACAAAGATATCCCAACCTCCCTGTTATTGTTTGACCACCTCCATGACATTACTGCTATCCCTCCCTCTCTCCCCAGGTATCTAATCAGAATTTGCCATGTTTTCACTCGTCTCTGTTGCCTCTCACTCCAGTGCTGTGCACCCCTGAGAAGATTGTTTCTTCCTCTCTATGTGTTTCAGCTGGGTGGTTCTAAACAACTCTAAGGTCCCCTCTGAACCTTCTCTTCTCCAGGCTGAACAGACCCACCTCCCTCAGCTTCTTTTGGGACTCCATGTGATCCAGGTCCTTGGCCAGCTTGGTGACCTCCACTAAACTTTCCCTCATCCTTCACTTAATGAGACACCCAAGAAGAACACAGCACTTGAAGTTCTTGTGAGGACATTTCTCCAGCCTATCCAGGTCCTTCTGATTGTCAGTCTCCACAGTGTTGATCACCACCCCTCAGTTGGATGTCATCCATGAACTTGCTGAGGGTGCCCTCTGTCCCATCATCCAGGCTGCGGCCAAAGATTCCAAATAGTATTGATCTCATCTAGTGTACAAATGAAGTGTTTGAATTTTGTCTGTGTTTAAGTGAGAGAGCTGTCACTCCGTAAAGGTTATTCATCACAGCCTGTGCCTCCATCTAAAAGCCCCATCAAGTAATGGAGGCAGCTTAATTTCTGGGGAAAAGTGACTGAGACTTTGTTTATGTAGTGGTAACACTGCTTTGGTCTGGAGTGGATGTCTGTGAGACCAGTGGAGTTAAATTGGATTCATGCTGCTTTTACTGACAGAGAAATCTTCCTTTCTAACTTCTTCTCTGTGGGAAAATCCTTCAGGCTTTGTATGATCGATGGCCATTTTACTGGCAAAAACACTATGAAGATTAAACCAGCGGTTTACAGCTCTTAACTATTTTATCTTTAGTCCACTCAAGATGTACACCAATCTTTTGTAACGATTCCCTCAGTTAATTAGATGTAGTAGTTAGAAAATAGTACATAAGACACATGAGTTTTCATGTGATCAGGATGAGAGGTTTGTTTTAGTGAGGTGACAGATGACTTTCAGCTACTCAGAAAAAAACTTTCCTCTGAGTAAATCTTCTTCTGCATGAGCCAATCCATGTATTTGGACTGGAATTAGTGTGTCTCCTAGATATCAGTACAGAAGGACTATTTTAATCCATTCATGACAGATGGCAGGCCAGTCATTGGTCCACCTCGCTGTCATGTCTCTACACTTTGTTTTTAATCTGGTCGATAGTGTTTGCCAGGATAGCTCTCAGATCTGCTCCCAGACCCTGACATTTTCAAATAATCAACCTGGTTTACAAAAGAAATGCGTTCAGACAAATTAATCAAATGGCTTTCAGGAAGGAACATTTTCTAAGGTTTGCTCACCAACAAATTTTGAATGAGAAATATTACTGCTGACAAAAACCTCAGTAGATGAACATTTCTGAGATACAGAATGTCGAGGATAAAAATCAGAAAGACAGGATTTTTATTTTTTTTCTTTTACCTGTAGCAAAAGAAGAAGAAAAGGTCACTTGCCAAAAAGACAGCTGAAATAGAATTAGTTTTCAAATTATAAGATTAAAGAGTGCTTGCTTGAAGAGAGTGTTATTATAAAGTGTGTAAAGAAAGAGAAGAGATTAAAATGTATGGAAGATCTAATCAGAGCAAAGATAAACTGTGTATCCTATAGGTTATAAGGGTTTTTGTGAGCTTTGTTTGCCAGTAGGGTTTCATAACCCACACAAGACTGAAATCTTATTTTCAAATAAGAGTTTTTTTCTCATATGCAGGATGGGCTGACCTCTTTTTGATTTTCTACAGGTGATAAAGCAGCAAAGCTGCCACCAAACAGGGGAAAGAAAAATTACTTAAGTTTCTCAGAGATAAGTTGGGCATTTTTCAATGTCTAGGCCAGATTCTGCTGCCATTTCAGTTGGTGTAATTCCTCAGTTGGGGTGGCTAAGTGTTCTCCTTTGCTATTTACAGAGGAGTTTGTGTGACTATTTGCATTGCTTTTTAATAAAAGAAAGTACTTACCATATGCAAATCCGGCATTTCATGGTAAACAATGTACCCTCTGAACTACAGGGCACCACACCTCCTGCTCTGTGTTGTCAAATGGCTTTCAAAACACGTGGCAGAGCTCTCTGCCATATTCAAGTGTATTAACCCTCCAGTTTCTGTTTTTTTTTTTTTTATTTTTTCTTTTCTCAGTATTTCAGCAAATGGCAAAAAGGAAGAAATGAAAGTTTATGTAAAGGAAAGGAAAAGTCTGGCCACAGTGTTTTGTTATGCTGCTAGAGCCTTTCCATCTCTTGCCAGCTGCTCTCTGCAGCCAGCCCCTGTCTGCACATCTGCATGGTGGGGCTGTCTCAAGTTCTGGAATTTGAATTTCATGTAGTACCAGCCTGCCAAAGTCCATCTGAAGAGCAGCACATCCACCTCTCCACCCAAGTTTCAGAGGACACCCTGTGCCCCAGTCACTGCTGAAGGTATTAAACAATGTCAACCCCAGCACTGGCCCTGAGGATGGCACTGGTAACTGGCCACCAGCTGGGCTTGCCCCCTCTAAGCATTTCCCATCTAAGAATTTCTGCTATGTAACGCTGTGACAGTACATCCCATGCCCTGTAATAACAAACATATTTTCCTTTATTTAGGCTTAGTTGGTCAGTCCTTTTCTTTCTCTCCCTAGACAAAACCCCACACCTAAACGTATTGTTTTTTCTTGTTTATTAATCTCTTCTCACCATTAGACTTGGAACCTGATGTTTTGTGTTTCTGATCTGCTACTGGGGGTTTTTTTGGGCTTTATTTTTTCTTTTATTTTAAACAGATTTTTTTCAAGTTTTTTCATAGAGAGATGCAAACCCCTAGATCAGCACAGTGATATTTACATAGATGTATGCTCATTTTTATTTTCTTCTTCTCCTCACTTTTTTCTTTTCAATTCCCCCACATAATCCTTACTATTTCAGTATTTTTTCTAGTAACCAAGTTTTGTAAACTCTTCAAAGCCACTTCTGAAACATGATTTGTGAATTTAGCATGTGTCACTGTGGGTACAGTTCTTCACTTGTGGGGATATGTACAGAAATGGGGGACTGATGATATGCAAGTGCACTCATTTCATTATTTTATTCTCTCTCTCTACCTTCCTAGTTATGTATATTTCATAACTGCTACATGTAGATGTTATATAGTGCAATCCCCTTCAGGAAGAAAAAAGTGTCCTTGAAATACTAGCTAGTACCTTTGGGCTTTATGAAGTGCTCCTTAGTCATTTGTTAGCCAGGGAAAATTCCCATTAAAATTAAATTTATTTATAGGAGTATGTCAGTTAGATTGAGGCACTTGCATATTTCACCTCTAACCCTATGACTGTCTATTTTTCTTACTGAAAAGATAACCCTTAACTCCAAGCAGTCATATTTCACCTTCCTGTGTTTTGAGAAAAATTGCTTTGATTTCCATGGCACGAACCAAAGTAGATTGACTCCCACTTAAAGAGTCATCAGGAAAATTTTCAAGATGCTCATTCAACCCATTTTTCATTGAAAGGATCTTTTCAAACTCAACTACTATAGGGAGGGATCCAAAAGGAATGTTTAATGTCTATCAGCAGAGAAGTGCGGAACACACATTTAATGATCTCTGTAGACAGGAATAGACACAACTCAAGTCTGTGATATGCAGAAATAAGAATTAAAAGAGCTCTAGAATGCCCAACCCACCATTTTACAGCTGCATGCTATTTATCACCCACCACTCAAAGCACAGTAGGTGTCCACCATGGTAGTGCTCAGCAGAGTTTTCCATCTCTTTAAGAGAACTGTGTGAGTTCTTTCCTCCTTCCCTCTCTCTTACAAATCACTTTTTTTTTTTTTTTTTGATGTGCGAACTAGTTTCAGTGCAGTAAGCCTGATATTTAGAACAAGGATTGTTATCTTAGTTGTAGACTATTTTTTTACTCTGAAGTTTGGCAACTGTTCCTTAGGCTGAAAGAGAACCAAAAATTTGGGATTGCCCATTTTCCACCATGCAAAGACATTTTATGGTCTATATTTAGAACTTGATTTTAGAATCTGTACAATATGTGCTACAAGGGAACATGTTATTTTGGCTACTAATGAACGGGGAAGCCATTCCTAAAATCCCTTCTGTTTCTAATTTCTGTAACTTGATCATGCTTTCTCACAGTATCTTCATTACTTGTTTTATATCACTCAGCCTCCTCTTCTTCCATCCAGTTATAACAGATGCTGTTCTCAACTTTTACTGAGCTGAGTAAACCTGATGCATATTCAGTGTCCTTCATTATCAGCCCAATAAATCCAAAATTATTCCCATCGTCTGTCTTAACTCTGTTCTGCCTTTTGGGCACCACCTTTATCAATTGATCTGTTTTAGGAGTACAGCATTTCTCTGTTGCACTCTGTGTTCCTCCACTGATCATATTCAAACACTGATTCTTTTCAGTGTGAGATGAGCATTACTGGGGGGCGAGAAAATGCAAAGGCAGAAAAGAAATGTGTGAGTAAATTGATCACTCAGGGCAGAGAAGGAAGAGAAGAAGACTGGAAGGCAGAAGGAAGCAAATTATTAGCAAGAGGGTAGTACTGAACAACAGCGACTATATTAATCTCAGATCTAAACTCGTGATTCCACGGGACATTGCAGTGAATCATGTAGGCAGACTAGCTTATATTTTTTCTAGCTCAGAGATCTCTGGACTACACTTCATTGTGACAGAAGGCAATATAGACATGTTCAAGAGACCACAGCTTGGGTAGGCTCTTAAAACAAAGCCTGAAAAGGGACATAATTGATTCTTATAAGCAAACTCAGGAGAAAAAACAAGAGGAAAGGGAAATAATTGTTTAAGGCAGAGGATAATGTCAATGCAAGAGCAAATAGTCACAGATCTCTAAAGAATAAAATGAAGTCACAATAAGGTAAGATACCTACTAGACTGTTGAGGATAAAGATAAATAAGGAAGAGAAATCTTTCAACCATATTTTTGTTTTCTTGCTTAAAAACTTGAGAATTTTGGGCCAAGGCTATAATTCTTGATACACAAGAGAATTCTCTCCTGCCATTATCACAGGTGCAAAAGAGGAAAACAATAAGCACTTACCTTTTTATGCCTCTCCCCATCTTTTGGATAGACATGTTGATATCTGCATGTCCATTTTTAAGAATTTGTTATATGTATAATAGAGACCTGTGGTGAAAAAATATAGAATGAATGATACAAAGGAGGTACAATAAGGACGTGCATTAAAATCTTCAGTTTGTAGCACAGACAGAGTGGGGCAAATTTTCCCCTTTTTCAGAGAAAGTTTCTTTATTTGAAAACAGAACTTTAAGGCTGCTAAACTATTGACAGATTTAGGTCACAGTCAACAAATATTTCAGCAGTTCAAGGAGAAGAGGAAGGATTGGTCAACATGTTTCATGCTAGCTTTGCATGAAAAGTTCACTTTTCCAGTCTGTTTTAAAAGGAGTAGGATGTGAGACTGTGGAGGCAAATTTGGGCCGTTTACTTTCTTTCAAATGAATAATGTTAATCTCTCATGTCAAATAGATAAAGACTGCCAGAAAGGAAGAAAAAAAGAGCAGTAGAGAATGAGTGCATGCTGATGCTTAGCTTAATTACCCTGGATGATGAAAAATGAGCTGTATTATTTTCAGAAAACAAATAAATCCAGGAGACCTTTAAAATAGGAGAATCACTATTTTTCTAATCCATAACTCAAATATTTTCTGCACTGTTTGTCTGCTACTGGAAAAGAACTCTAACCAAAGATGTACATGGATCTTAGACAGTGGGAAATCTTTTCTATCCTTGAAAGATCTTATGCCTGCATTTCCTGATATTGATATAAAAGACTAAAAAAGAAACAAACGCTGAAAAATCACCACGAAACAAAAAAATCCAGCCAAGCACCAAGCAACACAATAGAATTCTAAAGGCAAACTTTGTGCAAGCAATGACTTTTCTCACAGCAGTGATTTGTTTCAGCAAGGACAGTAAAGTTTTACAGTCTGTATGAAGTTTAAGGGGTTGTACTGCAGAGAGAACAAAAAAATACTGTCTCAGACTTAAAAGCGGCCTTGGTGGCTCTGTGTTAATAGTACGTGGATGTAACAGCTGGGCCATGTTCAGTCTCTGTTCTGAGACTCCTACACTTACCCTTTTTCTTGTGTAAACAATGCTAGTGTGACAATTCAGTCACAATGTATTTCCCATTACATGTGCTATATTTGGATTTGGGTTGCCCGAGCAATAATTTATCTTCAAGTGGGGGAAGGGTACAGCAGCGCTTTATCAAAATTTTCTCTCAATTCCATCAGAGCTTGTTCTGACTTGGACTTGATTCAGAACTTATTTTAGTTTCACATAACTTCCCAGATATCTACTTCTGTCATTCCATAGGGCTCTCTCTATGGCAGGTCATATCTTGGGTCATTACATTTCCCTCTGGGCAGTAGCGGATGCTTTCTTCTATTTGTCTTATTCAACTGCTGTGAAGTCTGCCCATGGGTAGCAAGAGTTTATTACTTTTTTCCCCCAGTGGGTGTTTTTTTCCTTTTTCAGCTGCACCACACCAGTGTGCCTCTAAACTATCAAAACAACTGCTTCACTGGTTTCATTTAGGAGCCTTTTGTACGTGTGTCTTTGCCAGAGCATCCACAGAATTATTCTCAGTCATATACTGACTATAATCCTTTATATTAATGGTACGCTATCTGTTCAGCTCTCTGCTGCTTGACCCTTGCCTTGAGCTCTGTTTATTTCTGGTAAATATTTTCTAGCATATGATCTTGAAGCAGAAATTAGGTTAATGCTTGTATTTTTCACAGTATACATTTCGTGCTCCTCCCTGTCTATTTAATGGATTTTCCAATTAAAAGAGACCTTCCTGGCCATTTTTTCTGACCCCCTGCATTACAAGGCTAAAGAAAGCTGCACAGCAATTGCATGATAATGCAATGACAACAGCCCATCCTTTTTGTCCTTCAGCATTGAGAGGAGCACGTATACTTGCAGATGTTTATAACTGTTCTTATTCAGTAACTTAAGGGCACTCAGAATTTCAATGGCACTTGGAAATAGATACTCACTAAAAAGTTAATGTTTATGAACAGAAAAAGATTATATAGACTGTCTTCTGATCACCCACTGTATATTCTCATGTCTGGGCAAAGTCTTTACGGGATGACTAAGCCATGTCATAGATTTTAAGCCATTGACACATTCAAAAGATGCAGCAGCTGGAGAACACTAGTACATTGCAGGCTGATTTACTTTGTGTTTCAGAACCTATCACTATCATCATGTGTGGGAAACGTCTCAAAATGTGTCTTTTTACTGATCTTTATGTCTCCCTCAAGGTAAGTGCATAGCTGTTCAGTTATAGATTTGCTTTGTATGGAACTTGGACAAAAAGATTTCTGTCCCCATCTCATATAGTGTGCACATTGGTGCAAGTATCTAGAATGCCACAGACTCATATCTCCATGGTCCTGCAAAATGGACAACAAAAGCTGAGTGGTGGCAACACCTCTTATTAACAGGAATGTGCTTTTGCCAGTTGAAAAGATGATCTGGCATATGTGGTGAATTTGACAAATTTGGTTCATCCTATAATAGAATCATAAAACAAGTTGGGTTGGAATGGACCCTAAAGATCATCCAGTTCCAACCCCATGGTCATGGGCAAGGACACCTTCCACTTGACCAGTTTGCTCAGGTCCCCATCCAACCTGGTCAATTTGTTCAAAATTCAGAGACTTTTCAATTCAGTTTTCATTTAGTGAGGTTACAAAGAATTTTTGCCTATTGACTTTTGAGCCTGCGAGTTTTACAGTTTTCATCACTGAGTCCAGAATGATTCTTTTCTTTAAAGGAGGACTCATATTCTTGAGTATTCAGTTACCTCCAAGAGAAACACAAACTGTTGTGGCAATTTACAAGGCTGAGTTTAAAACAAAACCATGGAATAAACCAGAATTGAATAAAAAATTGTACTTAAGACATGATTAGTTGTCTTTCATAGAGAGAATATTTGTGAAGGTGATTAACAGGTGATTTTGGGAAATTCCATGCTGAGGTTCAGACTATCAGAAAGGCAGACAACCCACAAGAAGTTGTATCTAGTTTAGGGACACATCTCAAGTGAAGATATTCTTATGAAAATGTGTGAAATGGTATCATTGGAATATGTCTGGATAAGCTACAACATACCTGAGTATATGCTTTTAGACATATATCATCTTCATGGATCACAGAGAACCTTGCTTTCTTTTTTATACTTTGGAAGTGCTCTTTGTACAAGGCTATGGAAGACCATGTCTTCATATTGTACGTATTGATTACTCTGTGTACAAACTATTTGGCTATGTAACCAACTTTTGAAGGCTTAGACAGACCCTTTAGAAGGATGAAGATGCTCTATATAAAAATAATATACTTTGAGTGCAGCAGGTTTTCCTTATGACAGCATCTGGATTAATTGAAAGCAGTAAAATCAGAGGATGCTCTCTGTGAATGGATGTATATGGATTTTAGTACTGAGTTAATTAACCTTCAGTCTGGGATATAATGAATGCCCTATCAGAAGGGAAATCTCTCTGTGATTCTCATCAGGCGGGTAGGGTTTGTTCCCATTCATGCTTGCACTGGGGATGAAAATGATCACTTATATATTAATGATGTTGGTTAAGGGAAAAGGTGGATATTCAGTAGATTGCCAACAACAGATGGAGATCTGTCTGTAGAGGAAAGAGATATGAAAATAACAGCAAGTAGAGAATACACTTCTGTCTTTCTATATACAGAAGCAACAAGTTAATGGAAAACATCAGAGGCTGAAAAGAAATTGCAGGAAAAAAAAGAAATAGGAACCAAGACCTTAATTTCTACTGGTTTTTTTTTTTACTTTCTACAGTATATATCTTATAAATTTTTTTTTTTTTTTTAATCTAATCACTTCAATGCCAGATTTTTGAAGAATCCCGGATAACACATTTTGCACATTTCTAGCATAGGTATTTCATTATTTTTACTACTAGTTGAGACTGTCCCTTAAGATTCATGGACCATCCTGTGGTATACAAAATGACACACCAATCACTGTGGGATGCACACTTGGAGGATGTAAGAGAGCATTCTGACTACTCAACCTATAACTGTGGTGTCCATTTTAAAACCAGGAACAATCTTCTACATTTAGAATTAAATGTAATGGTTATGTTATGCAGGACCAACTCAGACGTGGGGAGACTGAATTATTGTGGATGTCTGCTAAAAGTGTATGTTGCCCTTTAGGTAGTGTATGAGAAGGACAGAATGGAGTAATCATATTCAGCATCATTGCTGGGCTAGAACACTGTCAATTAGAATGTATTTCCTACAGCACAGTAATATGCCATACTTTTTGAATAGCCAATAGAATAATTAATTGTCAGTCCATTAGGAAGACACTTGCAGTGAATTAAAGCCTAACTAATAACTGCAGAATTCACTGAGGCTGAGACTCTTAGATTCTTAGACTCTTAGTTTTTCTTGCTTTTTATATATGTATCTTTGATTTTATGTTACCTCAGTGGTCTGAAAAATACTTTCCCTCCCCCTCAAGGGTATCATGATAAACCATCTTCTGTATTGATTTTTATTTTGGAGATATTTGAAAAACATGGTTGTAAGCAGAAAGTTGCCTCTTTTGCAAAGGGATATTTTTCCCTTGGTGATAAATTCAAGCAAACTTTTATATTTTTCAGGCTGAAATGTTCTGATAAGATACCCCATCTTTTCTGACATTAGATTTCTTTGTGGGCAGTGTCAGAGTTGAAAAGAATCTATATTTCTGAGATCTTTGTAGGTCATAAGAATGTATCAAGAAAGCAGAGAAGTTGCGAGGTGGTGATAGATTGATCAAACACAGTTCATTCTTGGGATAACACCTTGCCATTCACTATTGCTATTTCCTTATATTTTTGACACTGTACTGTGAAGGGCATTTATTTTTATAATAATATAAATATAAGTTATTTATTCACCTGAATTCTATGTACAGCTATTCCTTCATTAGTGATTTATAACCTAGTTCTTCTTTAAAAAAAAAAATAGGGGATGGTAAAATATTTTATGCATTGAGTTGTGTTTTTTTTAAAGGCTTTATTCTTTATATAGATGGTCTCCTGGGGTGAGAGAGGTCTATTGCTCTGGGGTGCTTAGAAATTGATAGAATGAGCAGAAGCAGAAGAGAAGCAAGAATTAAATACAACTGTATTTTCTTTACAGAACTTTTTGAAAAATGTAAAACTAAACTATGTTAATGACTAAAACAAGAATAGCTTTAATAAATTTAAGAATTTTTTTAAAAAATAACTTAAAATACAAGTCATATCTATTTTAGAAAGCTCAATGCCAGTGAGTATTACCAGCCTAAGAGCTACTGACATTTTCAGATGAATGCTGGCTTGTGTCTAGAAACTATCAAAAAATTATCTTTCTCTCGTTCTCCTAGGTGTGTCCATAGAAAGGCAAACTGTCATTTTAGCCATACATGGAATAGCAAACACCATTGAACAAGAGGATTTACTGGCGATACTTTCATTCTTCTCTATGCTACCAGAATAAGTAAAAAATAGTAAGGTTTAAGGGGCTGGGGGGATTTTTTTGTTTGTTTGGAGTTTTTTTGTGGTCTGGGGTTTTTTTTGTTTGTTTATTTGTTGGGTTTTTTTCATAACAACGGAACAATTCTATGAGCAAGAACTGGAAAACATGAGACTACATCATTGTGGGATACAGTCTGGGATGTTAGTGGGGAACCTGAAGAAGGTGGGAGTCTGTCTCTGATTCTCTTTATAGGAAGGAAAAGGCACTTCTATTAATCCTTTCCTAAAACAAACACCTAAAAGAAGTCAGATGAACTGAGCTTTAGAAAAGCCTTCCTTTCTGTGTTGATCATAAAAAGTCATCGTACCTAACTTAGGTAAAAATGTTCCTTCCTTTTGCAGATGTTGACTAAAGGCTCACATGACATGTCTTACCCTGACCATATTGAACCTTCCACCCAAGCTAGATCAGATTTCTCTGTAGGAGGACAACCAGGCGATTACGAGAACATTTATGAGTGGATGGAATTGTCACCAAAATGAGAACACCTACCGGCTTTGATCTGCGGACTGTCTTTGAGAATGTTGAAGTGATTCCCATGTTTTTAAAATTTTAATAGTTAGTTATTGATTGTATTAGATAAGTAATTATTACCTCTGTTTGTACGATTGTTCTCATTGGTTGTTCGGCTCCTGGTTACTCCCCTCCCATTGGTAGCCTCTGTCCGCAGCTCCCATTGGCTAGCTGGTGGTGCATTGCACTACCTTATAAGGCTAGTCACTCCCTGTTTCTCCACATTTGTCCAAGCTCCACCTTGTCTTACCCTTATTTGTCACACTCCGCCTTCTTTCCAGCAGCTTCCATCCCGAACCCTATATAAGTCCCATGCTCCTTTAATAAATGTTCCACTCCTGTTCAACCTCCCATGAGTGTGGACTTCTCCCTCTACCCCGGTGGACCGTGTCATTTCTCCTCAGTCCTACGTTACAATACTTAGACTTTGCCAACTGAGAAACAGACTGATGAGTTGTCCTGAAAATCCCAATTAGGGATTTGTTCCTCACTCTACAGAGAGAAACTCTGTTGTAATCACATTTATGATTGAATAGGTACTTCACAGTCTTATGAATTAAATTATTTATCCCTTTAAAAATATCAGCAGACAAATCTTGAGTTTTAAATGTTGACACTTCTCTTGGGAAGCAGGAAGGAAGAGATCAGGCAGATATCACAGTGCCAATTAATGAGGTTAAGCCTTCAAGTATAATATTCATTAGATTATGTGGTAGTCTCTGCAAGCTGTTCAGAAATGCAGTCCAAAGCATATTTAGCTGTATAGCAATACTTTGCAATACTTCGAAAATAATTGGAGGAAAAGGAAAATTATGTTACAGAAATGCAGCACTGTCAAACAGCCTCTCCCCCTCTCTTTGTAGAATAATAGAGAGCCTGAAGCCAACACAGTGGCTGTAGGGTCAGGATGAATTTTGACCCTTGTTGAGTTTCCCACATTATTAGCAGAGCAATAGGAATGGACAGAAAACACATTAATGAAAGTCTGTCCTTTCATAGTGTTGCTTCCCCTATGAGAAAGAGATGACTAATAATGTCCTCAGTTAGTATACTGAGCTAAAATGAACAAGTGTAGTAAATGATGGAGAGAGTGTGAAAAATATATATGAAAACAGTAATGGAAAGAAATCTATGCGTGCTTGATGTTATCATCTGAATACTACAGTCAGGAAGAATATTGCTGTTGGATGAATTCATGTCTTCATTGGCAAAACATGAAACGTAGAAAGGTTTTGCTTTAGAAATTACACAGTGTTTTTGAGTTATAGAAGGATTTCACTATACCTTACAAGGAATTTAGAGCCATAAGAGATAGGACAGGAAATACGTCCCTAAACTGAACTCAGTAACCTCAGTTACAAGCTAAGGCACTTAATTCTCCATAGATACAAATATGGATGCACCATAGGTGAAGATCAAGTGAAACGGAAATACCAGCAATGCCAGAGGCCATTGCAATGGCAGGGAATCAATTGTGTAAAATATACTTAAATGAGCTTACCAGGGTACATGTATCCTATTCTGCTGAGTCCCAACCAACCTTACCTAAGGAAAACTTCTTGCTGATACTAAATCTGGAAATGTTTGATCCTAAGCATGAGAGTAAGATATAGTACCCCAGAATATAAGAAATAAAATGTTCATTTCTTTGGAGTACAGATCTACCCAACCAGTGTCTCAGTTCTATCTGTCAAAGATTTCTGATGGGAAAAGTGAGTTAATGGTTATAAAACTACTTATTTGCCATGAGTACCTATATAGGAAAAATTATACATATAAAAAATTTAGGCTATAGCAAGCCAACTTTGGATGAAGGTGGGACAAAGAAAGAGGGAACTCCCAGTCTTATGCCACAGGGTCCTTTTAGTTAGTGTCTTGAGGACTATGACTTTATTAGCAGGAGGATGTTGATACAATCCTGTCCTTTCAGTAGGCGATAGATGAAGGGAATGAAATATTCAACAATTCTGTCAGAGCTCATTCACCAACTCTCTCCTTTTGCTGCCCAAGTGGTGCCAGTGTTGCAGGAGGGGGTATGAGTGGGGAGAAGAATGTGGGATAAAAAAATTACAAGATGGTTAAACCTTCCTCCACATCATTGCTGTGTCAGGGTGTGAAGCCCAAACTCCATCCTGAACCATAGCAGTGTGGATGCCATTAATACTGACTGGCTGAAGAAATATCTCTCTCTTTGTCTCGCCAGCCAGGCAGTTTCAACTGCATCATGATAATACTGCATTGCTTTTCAAAACATTCTACCAACTCAAAAAACATGGCTCATTTTCATGAGGAGGGAGAGCAGGGTCCTACTCCCACCAGCTCAGAGCCTGTGCTCCCAGAGGGCTCCACCTGGGGACTGCCAACCTGTCACAACAATCACCCCAGCAAAGGCAGTGTCGAGGGGTGAGTGAATATATGTGTGTTTGGTGGGAGAACACGTGGCTTCTGCGGGTTGTGGATTAAGGGGGTATAAACTCGCAGTGGGAGACAATGCTTGAAGCCATTAGTGAATTTCTTACTATATTTTTTTCATCTGTTTTATCAATTGCTGCTACAAGCCAGAATTAATAATTTACTGTGAACTTGTTGAGTTATAACACCCCTAACTTCTGAAGAGAGAAAAGAGGAGCATCTTCTCTCTGGGGCAAAATCCCCTTCTTTCTTTATGTCTGTTTCCTGGTCAGTTGAACAGCCTGTCTTTGATTTTTTTACCTGCTTGAGACTTATTTATTAATCCTGTGTGGTCTGTGGGGAGGGTTTTTATAAATAATTCAATAAAATATATTCAATGAGTATGGCTGGTGTCCATGAGAGTTTCAGCATTCTGTAGGGAATGGTCTACAAAAGGAGGAAGATCTGATACTAATACTTATCACCCATCTAGACCTTACTTACCTGGTTTAGTTACAATCTTTCAGACAACATGTTGTGTGATTCCCTCTAATTTTTCAGTTTTCTTTGGATTATTTAAAGAAACCTTTTAATCAATATTTTCGGTGTCAGGAAATGTGCATTATTTATATAATTCTTTGTAAGAACATGAATGATTGCAATTTTTGTGGAACAAAAGAAACAAACCAACCTTCTACCTAGATTCAATTGGAAGGGAAGAATCCTTCATGACCATTGCTGGTATAATACAAGGCAAAACAAGAGCCAACTCTTACTGCTCCTAAATGTTTGACACTGTATTCTTTGTCACTTACTGAGTTCTCAGTCAATCATCTAGTAATCAACTTGCTGTGGATGATTTTAAATAATTTCAATCAGTTTTATGTGACATTTTGTGGCTTTGTACTTACGAACTTTACTTCCCTTTTAGTTAAAGATGGATGAGACATTCACATTGTCAAAAGAAACCCAAAATGCACCTGTACAGTTTGGGGACTGACCTGCTGGAAAACAGCTCTGTGGAGAAGGACTTGCAGGTCCTGCTGGACAACAGGCTGTCCATGATCCAACAGTGTGCCCTTGTGGCCAGGAAGACCAATGGTATTCTGGGGTGCATTATGAAGAGTGTGGCCCACAGGTCGAGGGATGTGAACGTGCCCCTCAGTCCTGGTGAGGCAAATCTGTAGTGCTGTGTCCCGTTCTGGGCTCCGCAGTGCAAGAGAGACACAGAGCTGCTGGAGAGGCCCAGCAGAGGGCAATAAATATGATAAGGAACTGGAGCATCTCTCTTAGAAGGACTCAGGCCTGTTCTGCTTTGAGAGGAGACAACTGAGAGGGAACCGCATCAATGCCTATAAGTATCTGAAGGGAGGGTGGCAGGAGGATGGAGCCAGGCTCTTCTTGGTGGGGCTGAGCAATAGGACAAGTAACAATGGGCACAAAATGATGCACGGAAGCTCCACCTGAAAATGAGGAAGAACTTCTTTAGTGTGTGGGTGACATTGCACTGGAAAAGATTGCCCAGAGAGGTTGTGGAGTCTGGACACCATCTTGTGCCATGTGCTCTGAGATGACCCTGCTTGAGTAGAGAGGTTGGACCAGATGGCTCATAGTGGTCCCTTCCAACCTTGCCCATTCTATGTTTCTGTAAAAATATCAAACTAACTGATGCAGAAATCAAACAAAACCTGTTGTATTTCCTGTGTTTTGCTCAAAATGCTGTCTGTATACATCTCTGTACCTGGAGGTGGCTCAGATCTCAGTCCAAGTTTGTGGAAACCCCTGTGAAACTTAATGGATCTATCAGTAAACATGTCCTCAGTTTAGGGTTCATAGCAGAGCTAGTCTTCTGCACAGTTACTTCTGAAATATGACAGTGGAAGAATATACTATGACCTTTGTTTTATTTATTAAAAAGATCAGTCATTGTTCTAACTTCTTTAATAGCATGTTCAGGAAAAAAATTTCCTGGACGGATTTTGAGTCAAGTATGAATTTATATGCTTTCTCTGATGAAATGGGAAAATGTTTATTCCTCTTCTGCTCAGCTGCAGAAACTTCCAGGTAGCTACAGGAAGATGTCATCCTACAAGTAATGCTTCATTCACTTGGGTTTAAGAAGTTTTTATTTATAATGCACTATAAATGCATTTATTCATTTATTAGCATTTCCCAAAATTGAAAGTTGCTTAAAATACATAACATGAAGAGTGTGGAAGACAGTGAGATATGCATCTTTGGTGTTCATCCAGACATCGTGCTTCATCCCAGTGATGGTAACATTTGTCAGCTTAGGTTAATAATTATAAAGTGCTTGGCAATCCCTCAGCATAAAAATCATAATGTAAAAAATACAAAAATTTATCTTTGCTGCTAATGTGGCCTTCCTGAGTACTTGCTCCGCGTCAGCAGTATTATATTGAAATAAAAATGTTCTAAAACTTGGCTTAATGTAAGAATTATTTAACTTTCAAAATTAATTTCTGGCCAAGGAGAATACTTGGTGGTTCTAGGTAGGACCACTTGCTGGAGACTGGCAGAGGAGTTCCCTATATGATTAACTGGAAACACTTTGCCAACTCATCGCTGTTTACCTATTATGCTTGGGTTGAAAAAGCAGAGCAGGAGAGCTGTCAAAACACAAACACTTTTATATCCAAGCCAGTCACTTTATTTTAGAATGAGGCTAGTCAAGGGGAAAGAGTTCATGACCCCCCAATAAAAAATAGCTTACAGGAACAAGCTTAATTGTTTGTTTTCCCTTACCCTGCCAGTACTGAGTCTCAGTCAGGATGTCACTTTGGACAATACTGTATCTTAATAAAAAAAAATAAAATCAAAGTAAGGATCTGTTTATAGTATGCGGAGAATTTTTTCCATTCCTCAAGCTGTAGTATAATCTGTGTACTGGTCTATTCACAGCTTGTATTTTAATTAGTGACAAAGGCAAATGATGTAGGAATTTGCTTTGGATATCATGCACTGGAGGGGTTGACTTGGGCATTTTCCATTCATGTTAATGGAAACAATGTTCATAAATCACCCATGAATCAGTGGAGAAGTAGATACTTGAGGCTACCAAATGTGTAATGCTTCAGTAGCACAAACACAAAGTTGCTCTTTTAATATTTAAAGTGTTCCTTATTCTTCTGAAATACACAGAGCATGAATGATTTGTCCACTAAATCTCAGTGTGATGTAATTCCTGCTGAGAGATGGTCTGAGCTGGTTCATTTTGCATTTGTTTTTCCTTAGCCAAACTCTTGAAAGATCTTGTAAAGATCTGAATGTCTGGAGGACTCTAACTACAACACTGTTAGTAAAGGAAAGTGTGCTGGTGCCTTCTCAGACACTGCAGTTCATTTATGCATGCTGTTAATTAGCTGGAAAGGTTTCTGGCATGCTGGAAGCATGTGTCACCTGGCACTCTACCAAATAATTTGTGGTCTTATTTTAAGTTAACATGAGCTGAGGATCATTCTCAAACAGTTGTCTGGGTGCAAATGCTTTGTTCTGAAGGATAGAGGAGTTTAATAATATCAACTCTGGCTATTTGTCAAGTGACTGATCTGGAGAAAATATAATTTTACTAGCATATCCTTATCTTTGTGTATCGTGTCACCCATGTAGTGCCTAGGCTTTGCCAGACTGAGTGCATCCTGTTGCCATTAATCATGTCTCCATCTGAGAATCTTTGTTACAGAGGCTGAAAATGTCTTTTCAGAATAAATACAAGTAGGAATAAAGCCACATTTCTTACAGGCTCTTCACTGTGCTGAATCTCCTTCCCAAACCCTAGTATGACCAACTAGTGATAAATGTCATGAGGGAATGAAGTAGATACTTTTCTGTTGGGCATAAGACTGAGAAAAACAATTTATTTCAGTCCCTTAGCCAAGTGACACAGAAGGACAGAATTCTGTATAACTGATGTATAGACAACACTTCCTTTAAATGAGTGTCTTGAATTTGTATTCTGGATGAACCATAAAGATGCTATTATTTGTGTACACCAATAGTAATGGCTATTTTCAAATCACTGACCAAGAAACAATAGGTTCTGTTACCAACCTCCCCCCCCTCCCCGAGTAATTTATTCTCTATATTGCACATTTTAGCAATACTTCAAATTATGTGAAGGCTTGGCTACCACTGATAGCTTGGAAAGTCGTGGTTTTGGACTCTAGGGGATTCATGTGGTGTTGCTGCTAATTTTTTTATTAATGCTTTGCTCACAACAGGGACTAAATATTTAAAGTTTGTGACCTGCTCTATCTCCACCACCTTGAAGCTTTTAATTTTCTTATTATTTTTTCCACATACTGCAGAAAAAGAAAACACACTTCTAAATAGTTTTTTTCCTCTCCCTTTTCCCCCTCTGTGGTTCTCCGAAAGGTTAGGTTTGACAATAGGAATATAGTCACAGATACTCTAGGCAACAAATGAGAAATGTTCTTTTGTGACCTTAATGTTGGCAAGTGATAATAACCAGTGAACCATGAAATACTGCTGCAATATTGTTCATGACTTTTCTGTTTTCTAAGATTAATTTTATGTTCTGAAATAAAGTGACAATCATTTATTATTCTGTTTTACATAACTTCCACCGGGAAGCAAATATGAAAAGCCTAATTTTCTAGTCCACTTGCAGCAGTGTTCCTAGTGAAGAATCAGATATATATGTACAAGTATTCCTTGGTTAATGTATACAATACCATCCTTTTGTTTAGTCCTAGTCAGAAATGTCTGGGTTAGGATAAAGTCAGCTAATATTGAAAAGTGGAAATTACTTTTCTCTCTTAGGGGTTAAATAGTTATACTACTAATTATTAATACACTACAAGGCTGAACTTTGCAGGAATACTTAATTTTTTTAGCTACTGTTTTCTGAGAACTTACACTTTTCTAAAGAAACATTTTCCCTTTTCTCTTTAAAATGCAGCAAACAGTAATTTAACTGCCAAAAACTTCTTGCTGCCAGCTATTTCTATTAAAAAAAATAGATTAGAATAACATTTTAATCAGAGGATGCATATATAGTTCTCATATCAAGCCTAGTTCACCTTTCCATGTAAACCATTATCTTTTGCTCCATAGGCTGTTGGTAAGTAAACAATTTTAGGGCTTGATAGTGCCAGTCTTACTCATCTTGAGTAGCACTTACCCATATCAATGCTTCTATTGACTTCAGTAGTATTGCTGCTCTGAAATACAGTACTGTATTACTGAAATACATTAAAGCCAGGAAAAATAAGAGCCTTTAATTTCAAGGCCAAATGTATGGGGGAAAGTAGATAGCAATTTTTCTTAAGTCAGTGTCGTCTGGTTTTTTTTCTTCAAAACATGGGTGTGGCAATGCATTTAGGATTTAACCATGTAACTAATTAAGGGCTTGATTCTCAGATAAACTGAATACCAATCATTTTTATTGGTGTTATATTCCTCAGTAAGGCATTCCAAAAGCTAACAATGGCCAGGGATTATTTATCCTGGAGTGGGATCCATTCTGAATGCACTGGGTACCCTTTTTTTCCTGGAAAACTAAAGTTTCCAAATCCTGGAACATAAAATTATATGCTGGATCTTTTGTTTGATCATCTCAGTTGAAGTGGGTTGGCTTCAAGAAAGAGCGAATTAATTCAAAAGGAAATTTCTACTCTTTTGAACATCAGACCAGAACTAGTGCAATTACTTAAGCAGAGGATTAGATGCCTGGCATCGATGACTTCCAGCACAAAAAATATTGATCTATGTACACTTGAATTAGGGGCCAAAGACAAGGGGCTATGGTACACCCATATGGAACACTGTGCTCCCAGTGTCTCCCACACTGGCAGGTATTAACTGGTAGATCAAACAACTGCTAATAATTCTGGAGTCTTAAAATAAACAGATTGAAAGGAAATCCTCAGTGTTAATATTCTGATAAGTAGCCTAAACTCCAAGGTGATGTACTGTAGCATGGCTCAGTTGGGTTCCAGCTGTTCACACATTGCAGGCTGTTGTTTCCTGGTTTAACTTTAATCCCTTTTCTGGAGTGTTCTGATTAGATAATTGTTAAAAGCAAGAGTAAAATGTTAGATTCACCACTATTAGTTATCAAAGTCTCAGCTGCCAGGAATTAGATACAGTGTTGCTGCCACTAGATGTGCAATAAATAGTGTTTGTGTTAAGAGTCAGAGATTACTTTTGTTCGAGACATCTCTGCTCATTATAACTCTACTTGAGGAGCCTTCTTGAAGATTCACAGCAAAGCCCAAGCTAAGACTAAATATAAAGCCAGCATCCCAGGGGGATTTAAAACAAATAGAAGATAAAGGACCCTTTATTTGACTGCTGAAATGGCCACAACTTGAAGTGGATAATTTACTGAATTGCATTTCATTTCCTTGTAATATAGTACATGACATACAAGCAAGATTAGGTGCCGGGATTCAGAAGCAATGAAACAGAAGTCTGTGGGTGCTCAGTGCATATTTATACACTTCTTTAAAGCATGTTTTATCCAAGGAAATTCAAAAGGAGGCTGTATGCTGTTATTCAGAAAACTGTTTTATGGCATGATCATGGATTATGCAATCATGACATGCAATGTTTATATCTGAAATACTCGAGTTTTACTGTGCAATTCAGTAAGTCTTCGTAGAGGAAGTGTATACAAGAGTGACTAGTAAAAGTATTTGCTGTATGGAGAATAAAGAATTTTGCCTTAAAGTTATTTAAATTGACATAGATAAAACACATTGCACAGGACGTTTTGGAAGGCTGAGAGCTTAGCAAGAAAGACACACTAATCAAAAGAAAGGGAAGTATTGGCTTACCTATCTACATTTTCCCATTCACATTAAGATAATGTTGTCCCTGGTTTCCACATTTTGTGACAATTTACGTTGTCATAAAAACTTCCAGGTGTTTATCACAGGATATGTGCACTGGTTGCTTCAAGGGAAACTTTAAGGTTAAAGTCAAAGGTGTAGTTTTACTTCGAAGTATTCAAGTCTTCAGGTATGTTTTCAAATGTCTCTAGTCCACTCAGACCGTGTTCTGGGCCCCATGTCCATTAGCCCTTCATCTACTGAATCCTTTGGACACTGAAGCTTTTCATCCTGCAGTGCTGTATAATAGCCATCCACACCCATTATCCTCTAACTTTCAGCAGGAATTCTATAATAACATGTAATAAGAATATTCACTTGCAGGATATTTACAAAATACACAGATATAATTTGAGTGTTCATGGATGGCAAAAAAGAAGATCCTGAATAAGTGCACCAAAGAAAATATAGTATGGGTTTTGTTTGAAAATATATTTCTTTGTTCTTGGTTGTAACCAATTCTGCACATTCTCTGTATGAAAACTCCCACCCATAGTAAACAGAAGATAAAAACTAATTAAAGGATAGATTTCTTTCTCCAATTTTAACAATTCATGTAGATTGTTTTCTGGTAGATAAAGAAGTCGTACCTAGATCTGCACAAAAGGTGAAGTAAAATCAGGAAATTATTGCATTTCCTCAGCTAGAGATCTTTTCTTTTTCTTTTTCTTTTTTTTTTTTTTTTCCTCCGAGGAAGCAAGAAGTTATATTTTGCTGGAAATAACCAGATTTCCCTGAGTGGCAAATGAAACTTGTTTGTCACAGCAGAGGGAAGAGCTGAAGGTCAGAGCAGAAACTCTGGTTGCTGTGACACATTTTCATGAGCTGGATCATCTCCCTATGATTGACAAAGCTGGCACTTGCAAGAAAAGGAGTGAAGGTGAAGGGGCAGCAGATTTCCTCATGGTTCTGGGGAGGGGGGGAAAGTAAAAGAGGGACTGATAGTAAGGCCCCCTAAGGTGAATACAACATCATAAAAAAATAAATAGCTGGCTAAGTGACAGAGCCCAAGGTTAAGCCCTTAGAGGGCAGGTAGCCCTTAAAGGGGACAGATGCTTTCAAATGGACTTTAATCATCTGCTATCTCAATGGCTGTCTCCACCAACTGCTGAGGTTCAGTACATTTATTTCAATGGAAATGCAAGGGAATTTCAAAGGTTTGTGGTATCTGGGAATGAAAGAGAGGAATTTTTGCCATTAAACCCAATATATTCAGAAGAGAGACAGCAATCATGTTCACTGTAAGACTAGAATCTTACAGCAGAATGAAATGAACTTCCAATGTGTCTTGGAATCACCAAGCACTGCCTTGAAAGGTCAGTTTCCTTGTGTTTCTTTGAGTTCACCATGAGACATTCATTTCTCCTGCTGGTGATACATGTACCTAAATTTCTCTTCATGTGTTTTTTCCCCACAGCTTCAGCCCCTTCTGTGTTGGGAACAGGAGAACCAGCAGAAATCTTCTGTTTCAATGTAACAATTTACAGTTTTCTTCTACATGCCAGATTTATATGCAAGCTGGAGAAACATGATCTAGAATAAATTGCTAAAAGTTTGATGAATATCTATTTGTGAAACTGTAATCAGAGAGCAGCAGTTGGTGCCTCATTGCAACAATGCATGTAGGTATCAAAATGGGGGAGTGTGTAAGCACAATGAAGGACAGAAGTAGAGTTCTAAATTATAGCACACCCACAGAGGTGCATTTGCAGGATGAACTTTCAATTCCTCTTTACCATGATCTCATATGCTGACATACAATAGTTACATCCCCTTTTACCACAGGCATCAATTCTAAAGTATTTGACCACTGTGACTCTGCCCTACCCTTTCTTTCAGGATGGAGAGCTACATCTTCTCCCAGGTCTGTCAGTTCCATCACTGTCCTATCTAATTACTTCCCAGTATAATTTCTACAAAAAAACTTAATCACTTTCAGCCCTAATTTTTTTTTAAAGTAAATTAAAGAAGAAGAATTGCACAGTGCTGCAGGTGGAAGTATTGCTTTTTTTCCTCCTGATGTCTTTTTCTGTAGTTTTATTTGGATGAGTTTCCCTACTGTATCTTGGGTTCTTTATGTGTAATTCTCTGGAACAGGGGAGATTATAGAGGTCTACATTTTCAGAGGGTTGGGGACTGTTTTTAAGATTCACCTGCAAAGAGGGGCTAAGGAATGGGAGTCAAGACTGAAATGTTTTTCAGCATCTGTGAGTTCCACACAGTCAGTGGTCTTCAAAGCCTCTCGCACATGTTCTGCTCATACAGCTAGGTGTGGAGCTTGTTGATCTCAACCTACACATCCTTTTGACTTCACTGAGGTTTGAATTAGTCCACTGCATTTCTCAGTTTGGTTCCTTTCTACACTGTTCTCTAGCTTTTTTTGTTATTTTCACCTCATTCTTTGTCACTGTTGTTTATCATTATTTATGAGCCCTAAGAAACAGCACTTTCAGCAAAATAAGACTAACTTCTAAGAGCTGGATCTGTCTGCTAGGTAAAAATTCAGTTGGGAAATATGCTACTGCTGTTCACCAGTCTCAGACTCCTCCTGTAAATCTTAATAAGGTCTCAAATTTGGCAAGGAGGGATACTCTCGGGAGAGCTTTAATGATTTGACAGTACTAAACATGGAGAGGACAAGTAGGATTCTTTGTCTCCAGACTTGTAAAATACAAAACGTTACAGAGTCTTGTCAAGTTGCAGACTTTACATACTATAAATAAGGATAACAAGGCATTGAAAACAGAGGCAGAGAATCTAAAAACTCTTTATTATCAAGGCAAATATTTCTTTGTATTGTTACCCTAAAATTTCACAGAATGACAATAGAGCAGAAAATCTACAAGTCGGAGAATTGCAATAAGGGGATGAAAGGTCAGGACTTTGTCACTATATTTACTTGTATTTTGGTTTTCCATGGACAAGAATCAACTTCTACATCATGAAAAAACTCCACATTTGCTTGTATATCAGAGATTATTTTTCTTTATCCACTTGTCAATTTAGCTTCTCAAACAACACGGATAACAATATCATCTGACTGCTTCCCTGGTGAATTCCCTTTTTATTACTTTTGTTTTAAATGATTTAATAAAGACCTTGTTTTGTCATCATTTAGTCTTTTTGTCAAAATTCTTATGTACGTTTCTCAGACAGCTTCTCTTTGCAACTCTTCTCCTTCATTGCAATTGTGATAGCCATAAAATAGAATTTTCTAAAACTGGAGAACAAGCTGATATGCTTCATCCAGCAGAGCTGCAGGCTATTTTTCATGATTGCACATATATTGTGTTGATTATGATGAATCCCAATGATTTTTAAATAGGAGAAAAAAAAGGTGGGGAGGAAGGGGAGAGGGGGGAATAGTCTGCCTTCTGCTGCCCAACAGAATCTCCTGAAAGAGATTAAAGATGAACGTGTCTTATGAAATTGATACTATTCTGAAATATACTGAGATGGGTGAGAATTTTTCTTCTTTTGCTGGGGAAATGCTTTAACATTTTCTTTTTTAAAAACCATATAATATATTTGTATAGCAAATTATTGAAAATTTTGGTGAATATGGCTATTTTTGTATATTCAAATTATTTATTATGGAAAATTACTGCACTATAGCTGCTGCAACTGTAGTGTATTAAACAGCATTAGCCATTCTGAGCTTTACTGTTATAATGTCTCAGTAAGACAGGAACATGTACACCACTGCATCAGACACAAAAGGGGAAAGACATATTAAGCAAACTAGAGGCAGAATAAATGAAAGAATAGAGATCTCGTGGCTTTCAAGACAAGGGCATTGCTATTTCTTAAAGGAATGGATGCATTTATTTGTACTTCATTTCCTTTGGGATTATCATTGAAAGTGATTTATGCAGATACCACAGACAAACAACTGTGTAACCACAGTGCTTTGTGGTCTTTATACTGGTAGTGGTTTGTATCTACAGGTTTGTCTGCAGCAAGCAAGACTGACCACAAGCTACAGCAACAAATATATATCCTAATTTCCTGGGGTCAGAAGAACGTTATTATGGAACAGAGTTCAGCTGCTGAAACTTTATTCCATCAGATTTCATTCCTCCAGCCTCCATTTGCTACAGTGCTTGCACTTAACAAGAAAGATTTCCCACTACCACTGGCCTTAGAGAGAATTTTATAGAAGGAATCAGCTGTGGTTACTGCAGAAGAATGATGCAACGAAGATATTGGGAGTTTGAATTCTAGCAAGAGTTTTTAAAATAGATCTCATATACACAGAATAACCCCAACATTATGACTCAGCTTTTAAAGTGATTCCATTAAATTACATTAAATTCAATAGCTAACATCCTTTCTGAGAATCAAATTGTGTTAGTTTAATTAGCTCCCTGCCAAAATTAGAAAAGGGTTCTTCACCAAGAGGGTGGTTGGGTGCTGAAACAACCTCCCCAGGGCAGTGATCACACCACCAAGCCTAATAGAGCTCAAGAGGCATTTGGATGGTATTCTCAGGCACATGGTGTGACTCTTGGGGATGATCCTGTGTAGGGCTAAGGGTTGGACTCAATGATCCTTGTGGGTCCCTTCCAACTCAGCATATTCTGTGATTTTTGTGATTCTGTGAAAATGAATAGAAACCAGTCGACTATATACTTCCTAAGAGTGTTCACATATTCATGTCAGCTAATCCACTTTCAAGTCACACTTTTAGTTAAGTCAGGTTCATTTTCCTGATTGCCCCTATTTAGACAGGTCTTTGGAAATGGTTTCCAGTTGCAAAGCTCAGGTTAGGATGTGAATATAAATCAGTGAACTCTAAGCCTGCTGTTGGGATCCTGCCTGGGTCAGACCAACGTAGCCTTGCCCAGTTAACCTCTTTTACCCTTCAGCAACAATGCCTTTACCATCATTTTACTGTTATTAATGCTGCCCCTTTCTGTAACTTTTTGAGCGAAAAGACATTGGGCTCTTCTGAGGTAAAGCCCAGCTGTGGTTAATAGCAGGGCTAGTGGCACTGCTGCTGAGGAAAATAGCAGTGACAGCAAGAAACATGGATAAAATTGACACTGAGACTCTGACACAGTAAAGATTAGTTTCCAGTGAAAATTACTCCCTCGTGTAAGCCAGCAGCGAGACCACTGGAGGGATCATGCCACCAGCATCTCCCCCATGGAAAGAGAACAGAGAGTTTTATTCCACTTTTTTTTTTTTTTTTTTGGAAAGAGAAACTGAAAGCCTTCCCCTCCACCTCCTAGAGGTTCAAATCCAGCATTTCAAATCCTTATTTTCATTGCATCAACACATCCTGCAAATGCAGATCAACAGTGGCAGCTGCACCTTGCTCTCTGACAAACAGCTCTGCACTTACTGCCAGGTAAACACGTGCTCTGGGAGCGCCTGCTACCAGTCTGCGAGCCAAGACACCTCTGCCTGAGCTCAGTCCCTGCTCAACTTTTGTTCCCTATGTGCAGCATGTCACAGGCAGATTTTTCCAATAGAAGCAATGATCTGAAGAACTCCTAAGACATGTATGAAAAAGAGGGTCTGAGGTTGGTTGCGCAAACAAGTACATGGAGATGGGCAAGAAATAGCATCAGGATGCATCTCTTCTTGAAAAGGGAAAAGTAGTCAAGGTACAAGGGGATTTCATCTCTCCTATGAGAAATGGAGCAAGGGGCATTGCTGCTGTGCATCTGAGGAATTTCTAGAGTTTTGGTTAAAAACGGTTTTTTATTCCCCTTTTTGGCCTGTAAGAATTCAGGTTGAAAAGGGAAGAGATGACTTCAGGCCAAATTTCTCTCCAGGAATATTATAGGCTGAGCTCAGAGACAAATCTCTCCCCATCCTAAATTCTGCTCAACTGCAACCCGTGCCTCTGACTAAGTGTAGACTTTTCCAACATACCATCTGAATCACACCGTAGCAGTGCTGCTTGTCCTTATTTAAATATAAAATGGATTTAGGATGACTGGGGAATATCCAGGCACAATGACTATAGGCGAGATGACTCACACTGTCTATGACTAACTCCAGAGACTTGAAAAAATTTAACCAATTCCCAAACTTGGTCTAAGGCCAAGCATAGCAGTGGTGACTCCTGTGGGATCACACACATGCTTATGGTTACACAAATATAGTGCTATCTACCTCCACAATTGCAGCCCTGTGCTAAAGCTGTGGGAAAGTCCACACAGAATATCAGTACTATATGACTAAAGGGCATAGCTTTAAATTGAAAGACAGGACGTTTAGATTAGGTGTTACAAAAAAAATCCTTACTTGTGAGGGTGCTGAGGCACTGGCACAGGTCACCCAGTAAAGCTGTGGATGCCCCATCCCTGGAACTGGTCACGGCCAGGTTGAATGGGGCTTTGAGCAAGGTGGTCTAGTGAAAGGTGTTAAGGTCCCTTGCAATCCAAACCATTCTATGATTCTATGATCAAAGGCCTTTCCCAACCTAAACACCTCTGTGATTCTATGGCGTTTAATTATGCCATGTGAAGGTACTGCCTTGGGCTCTTGTGCTTCACTCCTTGAGCTCTCTTTGATGATGGGTACAGGCCCAACCCATGGTGTCACCACTGTTACACCTTCAGTTTCCTTGCGTTAATGCTTTAGACCACTATCAAATGCTCCTTTGTGATAAGTATCTTTATTTGTCCTGGCGTGCCCTGTTTGAGGTTACAATTCTGAAAAAAGAATGAGGAACTGCATGAGAATTGAGGCTATTATGATTATGAGAAGCTTGTGGTAGAGTCTGAAAAAATGATAATCACTAATTTTTTTCCTATTCTGATGACCTAGGAGGTCAAACTTCTAAAAACAAATCACAGTGATGTAGCTGATAAATTCTGATGCTAATATTAAATGTCATTCCGACTCAAAATACAAAACACAATAGGATTTTGCAAACCTGTCCAAACATCTTTGTATTACAATAATATACATAACTTCTTTCAGGGAAAGAATTAATGTGGTTTAGTCTCTGGAGCTTACAGCATGGCTTAGTCAAGTTGAGTGATATACATAAATAGTACAGATACATAAATGCAAGCACAGTTATTGATACATTACCTGCTTATTCTCAAGGGTAAGGTAACTAGGTTATGACACTAATCTTTTTTTTTAATCAGGTAACAGTCTAATTATATGCATTTTATTCAGTTCATTGGTGGATTTACTATTAAATTTCTGATTCCTTTCATATAGTCCCACAATTCACACTTTTTCCACTTCCATTACATACTGACATGAAGACGAGTTTGCTTTTGCTGTTACTGTTTTCATTGGATTTAGCCCTCTGAATTTCGTACTAAGAGTAACTGAAATTATGGAAGCAGAAAGTGATTTCAAGAACACGTGGACAAAAAGACATAACAATAAACCACTGATAACAAGAAGATGTAATTCAAAGATGTAAAGCAGAGCTAAAAAAAACTTTGAGAAATTTTCTTTGGTAAAATGTCATTAGCCAGGGTGAAAATTGCATCATAGATTTAATATATAAGAATGCTATTAACAATTTCTTCTTGAATTGCAATAATACAATTTTCATTGTATTTTAGGCTTTCAGTGACTGAACCTTGGCAGATTTGAAGGTAAGATTTGTGCAGACGGACCAGATTTTTTTTTAGTAAGTTCTGAAATTCGGGACAGTCTTGTGCTTTAGTTACTAAATCTCACTGCTCACCATAGCTTCTGTTCTGGCTCAGTTATATATTTCCTATGCAGAAGGAATTTAACATCTTTGCTTTTTTTTTTTTTTTTTTTTTTAGGACAGAGACAAAGCTTATTTCTCACCTCCTTTTTAAATCTCCAGTCCTTTTGGAGAAAACATGAAAAAATGGTTTCTGTTCCCCCTAAAGACTCAAAAATCAGAATGAATTTGAACTAATTCCCTAAATATAATTTTCCATGTCTCGCAAATGTAGAGCACATCCCATTTCTCTTTATCAGTTCAGAGTCCACCTCTCTTAATTCATACCTGGCAGCCAAACCTTCTTTTTCTTACCTAACTCTGTGAGGAAGACTGGAATACACAGACAAAGCATAATGAATAGCATTTTTTTGCATTTTTCTCTCCAGAAAGATTTACGGCTCAGTACTGTTTCTCTCAGAGAACAGCTGAATTTGCCTTTTTCTACACCATATATACTTATTTTTCACTTACTGGAGTGTGTTCCACAGGGAAACTAAATTATGTTTTTCATGGCAATAGTTTTGTGAAAAGCTATACCTATATGTGTATATATATTTATGCAACTGGTGTAAACCAAAATCTAACAGTTTTTCATGTTAGCTATGATACTAAACAGACACAGGCAATAATCCAGTTACTTTTTGGTGTTTTAACTTTGTTTTGTAAGAATAAACTTAATGACAGTAGTTTCTGCCTCTTCGTGATTCAGTGGTTTAACATCTCAGGAAATGCTCCTTTATGAACCTATGTTCCTGACTACCTGGAACTGATGATAACTTGGAATAAGATGACATTCTTTCCTATGAAAACACTAAGAAAACCAAATAATTTAGATGAAATGTAAGTTAAGTTAAGGATAAACAGTGATTTTTTTTTTTCCCCAATGAAATGGCTGCAGTATGTGACCTTGCTCTCCTTTAGTTTATCAGAGTGTGTGCCATGAAGGAGGAAGCAGACATGAAAGTGACAGTGAAATCCCAGGTTAGGAGTAGTGAAGGTAAGGGTGATTTGCGATTGATAGTTCTCATATCCAAGCTCTAATTCTTGGGGGAAAAATAATTGTCCATATGTACTTTCTGCCAAAAAGGAAGCCCATTTCATAAGTCAAATTTTATTTTTTCTCAAATCCCTTTTCTTAGGATAGGCCCACCTGTTTAAACAGATTTCCAGTGCCCACAAGGAATTTCCCAAGCCTTCACTTGATACCTTAATCAATTTCTAACTCTTCTCCAAAGGGTTAATTATGGCTTCACTTTGGCTTTAAAAGTGCTGATGCCTCTGACAAGACAAAAAAACCCCACTAGTTTCACAGCCAGGAAATAAAAGCTGTCGCTAAATGTGAATGCAAAGTGGAAAGTTAATATTCAACTACTAAGAAATCATTTATCTACTGGGAGTGAAGGACTCTGAGGAGTGGTAGGTCATAGTTCAAACCCTGGTACATAACCTTTTATGCACTGAAAATATATGTTTCATACAAATAGGCATTCTGAGAACTTATCTTTAAATGCTTACTATGAGAACAATATGTGAACCTCACTCTTGATGGAGAACAGGCACAATAAGATCCACTTAACTTTGGGGTGATGGTAGTTTTGGATTGTTAGGATTGAGGGACAGTGCGATACAGGAATAAAATCTCTGTAAATGGCTCTCAGGGGATCTTTTGACTTATCTTTTTGAGGATTTGAACAGAGAGAAAAGAAAAACATAGTGCGAGCCATGGCCATCATTCAACACCACTATGACTATAGGACTTTCATTCATTTTGAAGCAGTCCCCATTCTTCTATAAAACTGATTTCTCATGATAGATAAGAAGATCCAGGGCTTGATCTCTAGAAAGATGTTTACATAATATCAGGAGTAAAAAGGCCATCCATCTGAGCAGTTTATACAGACATGGCCATATGGTTGCATTGTCAGCATGGTTAACTGCATCTGGAGCTACAAGAAGCCCGTGCCCAGCTGCCCTATATGTACATGTGCAACATGTATATTTGTATGCATAAATAAAAGGAGTGTAGAGTACATATTTATAATATCTGTGTGGGTAATTCTGAGTTAAGGCTCCTTTCTCACCTTTAGGCTTTTGTAGACTTATTAGCAATAAGATTTGCATCCTAACTAACTCGCACCTATGTCAGAAGGTGCACATAAAAGGGACAAACACCAGCTTGTGTATAAAGCTACCTGATAAATTGTCCTCATTTTTTTAGCCTTTTTTTTCCCTGTCATAGTAATTTGGTCTTTGAAATTAGATTAACAATTCTTAAACAGAGTTAATATTTATTTCCAGATTTGAACCATTCTTTTATAAGTTATTTACTGCAGAATGAAAGCTTAACTTGAATGACAGAGGATTTTACCTACCAAAATTTCTCAGGAAACTTCCATCAACACTGAGATCAGTTTCTGAGACTATGGATTTTCTCCCTGAAATTATACAGCTGTATACTAGTCCATTCCAATAACTGAGATGTGTGAGCACTAAGTTGTGAAGCAGACAATCGAGATCTCAGAGGCAAAAATGAGAATCCCTAACAGTGTTTCTGAGGTGTTAAAAAGAGATTTTCTTTCATGGCATACATGTTGTTCTACAGATAAAGTGTTGATATCTCTTCACTTGTACTTAAAATTTGTAGGTTGTCTTCAAGCCATGCTTTGTTGTAATGTCGATGGAAAAACTAAAGAACAATTTTGCTGTCCTAACCATGTATCAGGGCAAACAAAGATTTGCATGTAGTGAACTTCTGTACACAAATATCCAAAGATGTTTGCCAGTGCAGTAACCAAATGCAAAACTGTGAGCCTACAGTCTCTTTTTGTTACTGGAAAGTGGATTCTGGAGCATAAGTAATAAGTAGGAACTAGGGATTATTTTTGTCATGGGAAAGTCAGCAATGAAGGACAATAGAAACAGAATATGATTTTTGCCTGAGATCCCACTTATTTTTGAAAGATAAAATTATACTTGTTATCAAGTGGTTCATTTTGCTGCTTGTTTTAATTAATTTAAAACCTACAATCCTAATGCTTATGTCTGTTTTTATATCATTACTAGATATTCTCAAATCTTTCCCAAAATGTTCCCTACATGCCTAAATGCGTCTGTTACTGAGAGGAGTTTCAGTGGCATTATTCACATAGATGACTCAACATTGGACCAAACCTGGAAACTCAAGAGTGTCTCATTGATAACTTTTTTCCATATATCAAATTGATCCTTTCTTTCCCCATTGAGTTAGTTTTCTCTGGCCTTGCCATTTTCTAAAAATAGAGCACATTACACATGCTTGGAGCAAAATCACGGTCCCAGTGGAGGCAATTTTTGTCTTTTTAACAGCCTATTGTATAAGACTATATCAAAGGCTTCCAGGAGGTTCCAATAAGCTATTTTAACTGGGTCTTCTTTACTGACTCTTTTGTTACTGCAATAAAAGAATTCTAGCATATATAGGGCAAGACTTGATTTTCTCCAAACTGTATTAGTCCCTGCTAACCGCAGTTCATATGTGCAGTTTGGTTACTCTATCTAGCTTTAATTAGTATTTCAGCTACTTTAGCAGGTACTGAGAAAAATCTATTATGTCTGCTACTGCTAGAATCTATTCCTCTTTCGATCTAGGTACATCATTTACTTCCCAGTCTTCTGCAGTAGAGCTGATTTTAATGAGCAACTTCTTGTGGTGAGTGTCTCCAAAGACAATACTTTGTATTTATTTCAGCTGTTCCCCACCCCCTGGAGAGACTTAATCTTCACTTACATCTAAATGAAGATAAATGTGACTGATTAAGTTGACAATTAGTGTTGTTTATGGAAATTATTTTTAAAGTGTTGGCAGTTCCTAAGCCAGGTTCAGGTTCTGCTTTGGGACACCAAAGGTATCTTTGCAAGGACAGTGTGGTTTGGCCTCTAAGTTCAGGCTCTGGCCTGGAGGCTGAGGCAGACTGTTACCAGCTCTGGTAAGGACTTGTATGATACTGGACAAGTCACTTTAACTCACCATATCCCATTCCATTACAGGTACCATCATGATAATCTTATTTGCCAGCGAGCTGTCAAACATTCTGGTTTGAAGGGTTAAAAGTGAGACCTCTAACTCTCCCTTTTCCCAGCAGCTTGTCCCTGCTCAGAGCTGATGTTCCTGCAGCAGGGGAGAGTTTAAAATGCAGTGCATCTTTAGAGTGGTATTTTATGAGTTGGGTCCAACTTTATCCTAGCCCTTGTGAAAACACGGAGCTAATGCATTTGAGACAGTGGAGCTGAACAGGATTTTCACTTACATAATTCTGAGAACTTTCCTCTCACACCATTCCTGGAGATTGTCAGTGTATTAATTCTGTTTCAGTTTTCTGCATGAAGTGTTTCCTTTTTTACATAAAGCAAATTCTCTAGGTCACATAAACACCAAACTGATAGACACAGGGACCTCCTCTCATGATAATGAAGAAATCATGGACACTAATGCAAATTCAGATTTTCATCTCAACTTTGTAGAAGATGAAAACAACAAAATTAATTGCTTTGGCTGTGAGATTTTTTTTCAGACTTTAAGAGAGGGAAGTGCCAGCAAATTTTAGTTAGAGAGGTTAGAAGACAAACTGAACAACAATAAAGTAAATTTAGAAAGAGCTCTAAAGACAAAGTACAAGCCTTACTGAATCTGCCTTTATTGCATGCTACCTACATTTTATCTACTCTAGACGGAAGATTTAAATTTAGTGTTAAAACCTTATGTAAATACTCCCCCAAACTCTCCTTTCTGTGTAAAGAACCTTTCCATGCTCATTGCACAAACAGGATTTTGCATGTATATCTTCTGTGCAAGGTTTGCCTAAAGATTTGCTTGTATTTCATTCAAATGTCGAGTATGTTTGTTCCAGCCTTTTCCCTTGTGAGTTCTAATGATTTTTATTTTTCAGTACAATACCTATAATAGTGTGTTGGTCTAATGAAAGCAGTGGAGGGTTGAGCAACTGAAATATGTGTATTGCAGCTATGAGGGTAGTGTGCTTGAGAAGGTCATTTTTGCAACATACCTGTGGATCAGCAGATGGCACTCTCGCAGGCAATATATCAACTCGGAGACCCTATTTGTAAAAAGGGAAAAGAATATATAACTGTCTTTACACTTCGGCTTTTTTTGTTATCTCACCAGGTCACACCATTCTGTTGCCATCTTTTTGATACTGTCTCACAAATTAATTTTCCAGCTCTGTTCAACTGGTATGTCTTTTACATATTTCTCTGTCTATGACTTTCACATCTCCTCTTAACTCTCTTCCCATTACCCGAAACTTAACATTGTCCAAATTAAATGGAAAGCTCATTTTACCTCATTTTTTACCTCCGGCTCAGAACACCATTGCACTTTCTTCATCTCAAGTTTCAAATGGGTGTTAAAGTTGAACTTTTTCCTTCCTTCCTTCTTTCCTTCCTTCCTTCCTTCCTTCCTTCCTTCCTTCCTTCCTTCCTTCCTTCCTTCCTTCCT
>JAWWEE010000105.1:107906204-107953321 GCA_035221455.1 Xenops minutus
GTCCCTTGTTTGCTTCGGTAAGACATGGCAGAGTGGCTCAGGGGTTGGCTGGAAACAGCCGGGAATGAAATGAAAGGAACGCCTTTCGGATTTACTCTGGATGTTTGAAGTGGTGATGCCTGGAAAAGAGCTCACATGGTATTCCTGAGGCCGTGAGTTCCACCTAGCACCAGTCCTTTCTCTCTGTCACTTGTCAACACGTGTTGTACTCTTTTATACTTTTATACTCTTTTATACTTTTATACTCTTATACTCCTTTATATTCTGTACCCTAAAACCCTATAAGTAAAAGAACTCTTCTCTACTTTACCTACATAAAGTTGTTTTGGAAAGTTTTTTTTCCCCTCTCCTTATGGCAACAAGACTGTCTAAACTCCTCTCTGCACTGTATGTGTCCAGTGTAGTATAACACTGGCTCTTTAAGTTTTTTTTGTTGCATTTTTGTTTGTTTGTTTATTCAGACATTGTAGACTTCATTAGCACTATACAGAATAGGGTTTTGTGTCTGTCCTCTCTGCTTTCCTTCTCTCAGAAATATATTCTCCAGGGATAGAAATCTCTATCCCTACTCTGCTAAAGGGTGACATGAACCAGGATAGACAGACCCCATTGTAATCCTATTTTGTAGACACTGTTGCACACTCCCCATCTCTCATTCTCCCTGTCACTCTGCTGTTTGTCTAGGCACAGGGAAGATCAGAGCCCGTCACAAGGGGAAGCAGATAGTTCCCTGAGTCAGGCATGCTCAACACTTATCCGAAGGGCACTGCCATTGCTTTTCTTTTTCTCTTAACTTTTCTCTGGCTTACCTGAAACCAGGGCCAGATCTTACTGCCATGTCTTAGACTTGTACTCATACCATGTGGGGACCTTTCCTCAGCAAGGCTCTTACCCTGGCCCAGACTTAGGGGAAAATTATTTTTCTTCCTTAGGGATTGGACACAAATGAATTGTGGGAGGAGCAGGGGAAGAATAGGAAGGGGTGATAATAAAGATATGGGCTATAAATCAAGAAAACAGACTTGCTGTAACATACGGAAATACTTTACTGGTGTTGAATGTAAAGTAACTTGCTGTTCTCAAAGACAAACATATGAATTTTGCCTCTCAGAGATGGACTGAGACACACAAAAACCTCAGACCGTGTTCGGCTGCCATCCAAGTATGTTCTACCCCCTCTATACCTCCTGCAACTAGCATGTGCTCAGGATATGCAAGAACAAACACAGAGGTGAATCCAAATGGCTCACAGAGGGGTCCTGGCAGACCTTGCAAAATTCATGCAGATATGAATATATATATTCAAGATATATTATACTTGATCCAGATGTGGATCAAGTGTGGAGATCTTGTCTTGTTTGGAGGCTTCTTTTAGGTGAAGTGGTCTGTAAGTTTCTCCCTATACCACTGCAAGGGTCCTTCCGAAGATGCATAAATGCTCCAGTTTTCCTCATCTGGGAAGTTGATCTTAGGTGCCCTGTACAAGGACTACATGGACAGCATATTGGAATTATTTCACTCAGGCTGTAGTAAAGGAATTTATGGTCTCCATCATTCAAGACAGCAAAAGACCAAAAAAGTATGTTATAAAACATATTTTCCAAAAGTAAATAAAAGTTATATGTAAATAACAGAATCAGTCCAAACAAGGAGACTTCCTGATAGCTTGTCTGATGATTCCAATTTTCTGGTAAATTAGAAGAACAAAGATGAGAAAGCAGTGGAGCAACAGTGGCATGTAAAAAATTAGCTTTAACAGATGAATAAAAAGATGAGAAGATGGATTATTATGCCAGTTTCCATGCTTGGCAGGGATAGTTTGACAGCACTGCTGAAGGACAACAAAACAAAGGAATAAGAGTTTTGATTTCCGCTGCCAGGCCTGCCATATTTTAGGCGCCCTGAATTTGCAGTGACGCTTTTGTGCTTCCAATTCTGAGAAGTCAGAGAAGCAGGGATGGGCTGAGTGGAAAAGAGAGAGACACAGAGGAAGAGTATAAGCAGCATTTCTGGCACCAGCTTTTGTCCTGAAAGCTATTTACAGAACGAGTCTTATGCCCTTTGGGTAACTCTCAGCCTTGTCCTTCCTCATCTTTAGCTCCCCTTTCCCCCCTTTTCTGTTTAATTAAAATACGGCTTAGCTTTGCGAAATGTCTCTATTTTTCAAGTTATTTTTCTATTTTCTTAATTTCCTTTTGTTTGTCTGTTTGCTTGTTTGTTTCATTTTTATTTTTTTTTTTTTTGGGGGGGTTTATTGTTGTTAATCCTGTGACCAGAAAGGCAGCTAAATAGTAATGTCTGAAACAGCTTGACATGAGTTCAAGCTTGCCAGGTCTTGAAGTGGCTGATAAAACTATGTGTTGAGCTTGTCTTTTTCCAGCAGCAAGGTTACAAATCAGAGTCAACAGTACAAAGAGAAACTTTTTTGTTTTGTTTTGTTTTGTTTTGTTTTATTTTACACACTCCCTTTGTGTATGTGCTTGTTCTGTTTTATTTTCGAGGGAGTAGGCCCAGATTCCAATAAAAGAGACAACAAGTACAGCTCCAGCCATCTCAGCTGCTTTTTATTTTATTATTCTCTCCCATAACGGGGAGTTAGTATCATCTTAATACTGTATAAAAAGACACTATCAACTAGGGAATTTTCCCCATAAAAATACTCAGCAGCTAAAAGAAAGGGAAATAATGGATGCTTTTAAAATGAAAGTTTCCTTGAATACTTTACATAACAAATACTTTATCTGCTTGTTTTCCATATTTTTCATAAAAGATTTGAAAGATTTTAATACTGATCATTTACTGTAAGACTTAGGTGGCTGCATATCTCTCTCCGTACCCATTCTGAGCTCTGCAATGAGACAGGCATGACTACACCTTTGCTCCCAAGCTCCTGGGCTCCAAAATGCAAAATATTTCCAAGACACAAGCAGTGCCGCCCTGCATCCCACATCCAAACTGTTTTGGGTATTTATTTTGGTTTCTAAGGGTATTTAAATTTGCAATCTTGACACGTGTGTTTCCATCTTCTCAGAGGAGAAGTGCATGGCTCCTTCAGCTCATTAGCTGGGGAAGGTGTTATAGGTTGATGCTGTCCTCTACAGAATTGATGATCTCCTCCCAACATGGGCTGGTGTAGCTGAACAGGTCCCATTGTATGGTGGCAGTTCATGGACTAGAAAGGTTGTCATGCACCAGTGGTGTCTGCGGGTTTTCAATTCAAAGCTCTGAATTATCTCTAGTGGCATAATAGCAAAGGGCTCCTTGGGATGAAGGGAAGTGAAATGTGAGGTTGTATCCCTGCCGCTTGTGACAGCATGAGGTTTGCCTACTGTGCAAAAACACAGGTTATCAGCTCAAACCTGAAATAGAAAATGCAGATGTTTAAGAAAATGCATAATTTATACACAGAAGCTGCTGGAGCAACAGGGGAAAAAAGTCAAACCAAACCCAGCTCTGCTTTTCTTTTGTCTAAGAGATGTAGCATATAATGACATTTCTTTTCTTCATTTTTCGTTTTTTGGAAGGGCAGTAGAAACCCACACAACTGTTACTCATCTGTGAAGAAGTTTTCAGTGCTGGCACTCTTTCTACCAGGATGCCTTTCTCCAAGAAGACACTACTTGGTCCTTTGCACAAGGGCCAGCAGCACAAATTGGCAGTACATAAGTAAAAAACTGATTTGAAAAGCAGTAATTTGGTATTTTTTACATTTTTTTTGTCTACAAATGAATAGGTGTTTTACTCAGTCAAACTAATCCAGTATAGCCTTTTGCAGTCCAGTATCCTGTCTCCAACAATAGCCAAAACTGAATACTGAATGTGTGTAAATACAATTTATTACAGACACACACAAACATAAGTATCTATGTATGCAACATCTGTGAAATTTCCCACATCTGGCATCCCACATGGGTGATGACCTTCGACTCAAGGCCTTTCCTGTGCAGAGTGGGATCTTTCACCAAAGTATTTGACTGTGAAAATACCAGTCACTGAGCATTGGTGGTGTGATCAGTAGGCACAAGAGGCAGTGCTGATGTAGCACACATGAAAATCAGAAAGAGAATGAAGATAAAATAAAATCACAGTACAGTTATAGAAGTGGGTATATTTCTAAGGTATTTTCAAACAGAGCTGGTCGACAGGCAAGGCCATCCATTGCAGGAAACAGGAAAATTCCAGCTGATGGCAAAGATGTTCACAGACTCTACTGAACTGTATATTTCTCTTGCTCTGTGTTGGAGAGAGATGGAGGAACATGTGACTAAACAATGTGTTGAGTCAGATGCCAGGAAGAGTTCATTTTTTATGTGCTGCTCCCTTGGCCTTTTTAAATTGGGAAGGGATCCCAGAGGTATCCAGCCGTGTAATCTACAGCAGAGAAATTGCTATGAGCCCCAAGACAAAGCTTAAAGCACAAGATGTGAAGATGAACTCATTTCTTTCCATAGTCACAGGGCTATTTCTGGTCAAGATGTGCTTCTGCAGGCAGGAGCTGTAAAGGATTCAAGGCACATGAACTGCCATCTCAGCTGCTTACAGCAACACTTGGGGGTTCAGAAGCAGGTGCCTCTGTCTGGGGATGCCAGTCTTTCCAGGATTGCCTCCTTTGTCATCATCTCAGCCCATGTGTGGGCAAATTAGCAAGAGAAGCATGTGTTTATACTAACAAATTTGAACACTATTAGCATATTTTTAAAAAAAAACCACAAAGTTTTCATGTAGCCAGAACGTGACCTTTCCACTTGACTTAAGTTCCTTCCCAAAAAGTCAGAGGACAGAAAATATTCTTTAAATGGGGTCTTAATATTTACTTTCAAGCTGGGATTGCCCTGTTACTTGCCTTTGCATAGGATTAGACCCTCAATTCCCCCACATCCCCCCAGCATGTGGGTAACAGGATTGTGAGACCTCAATTTATGGTGAGCAGTTTTCCTAAGTTTTCATGGACTGTTTGCAGTGATCTCTTTGCTCATCCAGGGTAATTCCTGATGAAAGGGTGCATTGCCCATGGCTAAGTGTGAACTCTGCACCCACACTGGAAAATAGCTTGGACTGAGCTGTCTGTGCTGCATGGGCCCAGCAGCTTCTTATAAAGGCTGGACAAAGATTTTGCATAGCAAGCCTAAAATAATGGAACAGAGGCCGTGCACCTTTGTGGAAGATAAATACAGGCGGAGCAAATAACTCATTTCCCTTTAAATTTCTACAAATTGTATCAATGGCCCTTGCTGGATGCAAAACTCTCCAGGCTGCTGTTTGAATACTAAGATAGAAATCCACTTTTCATGGACAGCTGACTATTTTCTTCTACTATGTATTAAAAACTGAACCAACTAAATATATCACAATTCTGGGATTTTTGGGATCTCTCTGTCACTTAACAAGTGTTGTGGTTAAACAAACCCCAGCTGACAACTCAGCCCCGCACAGACACCCACTCACATCCTGCCAGTGCCTTGGGGAAGAGAGTCAGAGAGTAAAAGTGAGAGAACCCATAGGTTGAGATAAAGATAATTTAGTAGACAAAGCAAAAGCCACACATGCAAGCAAAACAAAGCAAGGAATTCCTTCACCACTTCCCAAGGTTAGGCAGTTGTTCAGCCCTCCCCAGAAAAGCTGGTCCCTGTCACATTTCATGGTGACTTGAATAGACAGGCACCACCACTGTTGCCTCCCCTTCCTTCTTCTTCCCTGAGCTCTATATGCTGACCATGATGCCATATGGTCTGGGATATCCCTTGGATTAATTGGAGTCAACTGTCCCTGCTGTGTCCTCTCACCATTTTGTGCATCCCGAGCTTCCTCTGGTGGAGGAATCTGAAGAGCATAAAAGACCTTGACATTGCATAAACGCTTTAGTAATAAGTAAAACATTCCTGTGTTATCAGCACTGTTTTCAGCACAAATCCAAACCATAGTCCCATACAAACTACCATGAAGAAAATTAACACAAGGCCAGCCAAAAGTAGCACAACAGGTAGTTCCTTTCTGGTATCTTCAGTTGAATAAAATAGCAGTTGCACATGTAGGTCTCTTCATGGAGCCTCAGCCTAGGGGAACTCAGGACCATTCACAAAGTGCACTGAGCTGATTCTGAAAAAAAGATAAATCTTTTCAGGTATCTTCAAAGGACCAGTCTTAAATCATTGGGTTGTGAAGTGCTGGTCTTTTCAGAAACACCAGTGTTCCTTGGGGGCCTTATGGTGAAGGCTTCTTCCTAAACTAAGCGTGTTTTGGCTCTTGACAGCACAAGGCTTGCCTGCTGTGCTAAACACAGGTTACTCATTCAAACTCAAAATAGAAAATGCTGATATTTTGGAAAAGATATAATTTATACACAAAAGCTGGGTTTAAAAATTGTGATGTTTCCATATCTAACCAGAATCTAATTATCCTCAGAAAAGTTTGGCAACATCAAGCTACCCAGCTGTGAGTAGCCTGTGACTCATTTTTGTAACAGACAGGATGTGTGTCCTCTGGGTTTTCCATTCCGAAAGAAATATATTTTGTGACTGTTCAGGATTACTAAAAGTCAAACCATGGTGTTAGAACACATGAACTTGATTTTTTTTTTTTTTTAAATTTTAGAATGAATTTTTCTTTTTCAGAAGCCACGTTCAAAATAATTTAAAAATATAATTAAAATGCAGGATTGCACTCAATATAGTTTGCTAGAAATGTGGAATCCTTCTGCTCTGGTTTAGTTGTTCTCAGGAATACAATTTGAATGATAGACTCCATATGATGAATTAAGATTGACAGTCAAGCACTGAAATTGTACTTTATTGTGGTCAGCTCTTCTGTCCAAGTCCTTTTTAAAAGAATATGAAACCAGACTGTTCAGATTTTAGCAGAAGGCTTCAGTCTGTATTTTTACATCTTCATCAGTGCAGATTCCCATTCTGAAGTCTATCAAACTTGTCAGGGTTGTCTGTCTACACAACTCTGATATTTTCTCTTGAAAAAACCAAGAGAAGATGGAGATCCTAGTCTTTCTTTCACTAATAATGTCATTGAAAATTTAGTGCTGATAAGTTACAGGTATAATGTTGAAATTAAGCCTATATTTTAGCCACATGTGATATATGACCAATGGTAATTCAAATATCCAAAGATATAAGTGCCTGTAAACCTATCAAAAGCCCTCTCCATGGATAGGCTTCTCTGACACTTTGGCAGTGCTCTTGTAAAAGTTGAATACTCTTTATTATGTGATTGATGTGATGCCATATGTGTTAATCAAATAGGCAGAGACTAATAATTTGAACGATGTGATTTCTAAAAATATCTGGGACAAAAAAAGGGCATAAAAAATTTAAAATTGTCTATATGTTAAATACATATTTGTATTTTATTTTTAAATAACTGTTATCCAGATTTTTGTTACTGCAATTTGACTGGTTTTTAGTTTGTTGGCTTTTGTTTTTGCTTGTTTGTTTGGTTGGTTGGTTGGTTTGGTTTGGTTATTTTTTAATTTCTGAGTTGGAAAATTGGAATGAATAAGAGAGGTAGTGGAGCTAATGAAAAGTGGTGGATAGAAAAATCACTACTTTTTGTTTACCACCTCCATTGAAAATAGAGACAATTAAATGGAAAACAAATCTAATCTCAGAAGATAATTTTTCAAGAAAAATAATGCAGCCAGCAATCTACTAATACAAGAAGTATCTCTAGCTCTGTATCTTATTGAATTTTATTCAGATGTTGATTTTCTCCATTAACTGAAATTGTCCAGTTCAATAGCTTGGAGAAACCAAGGAATAGAAGGGACAAACCCCACCCCAGAATATAAAAGCTATGTCAAAATATATACCTATTTTAAAAGATCAGTCAAAGAAAAAGATTGAGAGAGTGTAAAAATTTGCTCAATCACCTTTTAAAACTTGCACTGTTCTGATTTCATCAAAGGTTGAAGAATAATACTCTGTTAGCAGCAGAGATATGTATTTACACTTGGCTACATAGCTAAGCATTCCTCTCACATTTCATCATTGGCTAAGGACAATGTATTTTAGAAATATCCATCTGAAAAAAAATAATTCTTTGCTTCCTTTCAAAATCCAAAATTATTAACATACTTTTTTTCTGATTCTGTTCCGAGTCTCTTTGCAGCACTCTTCAGCACCATTTGTGTTCATCTAAAGGAAATAGCAATTAGCTAAAATAAATATTTTAGACTTGCATTATCATAATGCATTCATAAAGCTACCAGAGGAATTGAGTTCCAGAGCAACTTCCAAAGTGGGAATAAAAACTCTCTGATTTAACTGTTTTTTGGAAGATGCCTGATTTTGTATTCCTGACTTGTCCTTTGGCATAGCTGCGTATGCCAGAAAGCAATTAGTACAATGAATGGTACTGTTTTCTTTAGTTATATGCTAATTTCAAATATTTCCTTTAAAGCTTTCTGACAAGGAAATCATACTTCAAATATTTATTTATTACCTCACAATTTTAAAGAATACTGTAGTTCTGAAATTATACAATATTTTGACTGACTAAGCAACCAACGTGCATTGGTGACACATGCTGCCATACTCACAGAATTGCCACTTCTCCAATGTGCCTATGGCATTTGTATTGAGAAGCCCAAATCCTGTCTCTTTACCTGAATTAAGATGTTAATCTTCTGGGGACCATGTTTTTGCTATATATTCATACAATACCTCCATCAATACAGCTCTGATCTTCTATGTGTTGCTGGAATGCAAAAACATTTCCTGTAACACTTTTATTACATTTATTGGGGAGGGGGGGAGGTTTGTGGAAGCTATGCTTGTAAGATATAATACAAAGTTTAAAGTTCTCTCTGTGAATAAAAATCTCAGAATAAAAACAACTCCAGGCTCAGTGACTCAGGGAATCAGTCTATAGCATGTTTAACTGTAATTCCAAGCTGCAGATAAAAGGACATAAATAATGTAGGCATGCACTGCCCATTGATTTAGACATTTCTAACAACAAAGTTTTCTGAAAACAAACAAAACCCCCAAACAAATCAACTACTTGTGGGGAAACATTTCTGTATAGGGAATGCTTCCTTAAAGATGCATTACTGATGATTTCACCAGGAACAAAACTTACGTGGAATTTTCAAATAGTTCTTGCTATGGATGGAAAAACAGTACAAGTCTCAGGGAGCTCATGCTGTGTTCCTGCTTGGAGTTCATTATGTGCAAAATCATTTCTGTGGGCAAAGGGCAAACACTCCTTATTCATAAAGCCAAGTACTCATTGGTTGTATAAAAGAAATCTTAATGGCCTTAGCTAAGAATTAGTCTTAATTTAGGTCTAATTATTATATAAAAAGAAAGGATACTTTTATGATTAAAAAGTCTCAGTGATAACAATAATAATAAAGTTAATATTGCTATACCCACAATTCTCAGTTTCTACCCCTTTTTCTGGAGTTATGGTCACCATTCCAGTCCTTACTTGGTCCTTAGCTCTGTAACCAGGATACACTTGCTGTTAGTTTTACTTGTTTGCTAAAACTCTTGTGCAATTTGCTTTTACTTCATTGAACTGTAATCCCTTGTTAAAACTGAATTTATTATATAAGGTGGCTTTTCTGTATATACCGCATAATACTTTTTTTCTCTTTTTAATTCCTAAGACCAACATGGCCCACCTTTAGTTCTGCATTACTTTAATTGACAGTTGGTGGGTTGTTATAGAAGTGGGATTTCTAGTGCCAGACTTGTGACGAGGCTTATGCTGTTACCCTTGTGCAAGCTATCTACTACTCAAAGTCTCTGCTGTAACACCAGGTCAGCAGTATTACGTTATTGGAGTCAGAAATGCATTGTTCTGCACAGAAAAACTGCTTGCTATTCATAGTATGAAGATATGATTCTACCACACAATAACGAAAACCAAAACAAAGCAAATTAGCCATAGCCACTTGGTCAGAAAAAAAACCCCAAAACAAAACAAAAAACAACAAACCAAACCAAACAAAAAAAAAAACAAAAAAACACCCCAACAAAACCTTTTTCCATGATCAGTTAAGACAACATTATCCTGACAAGTAGCAGAGACCTGGCAAATTCAGTAGAGAGCCTGTGGCTGTTATTAGCCAAAGCAGTACCAGATTTCTGGGATACAGGTTCCAGATGTTTCAGCATTCAGTCTGTGCATCTCACTGCTCTTGGTCTGTTCTGCCATTTTCATACCCCCATGAAGCAGGAATGCATTGTTGTTCCATTATCTCCCCCATTGAATCATTTTGTAGGTCACATTACTTTCTAAAGGTTAAACACAAAGTCACTTAAAATCTAGTGTGATATACTCTAGTTGAGTGTCTTCCCAGTTAAAAAGCATTCCAACACAAGATGAACTGAGAATTTCATTGCCAACATCTATCCTGATTCTGAAACTTAACAATTAACTATTCATTTTTTAAGCTGTGCTTTTTGTCTTTATTTTAACATTGCCTTAAATTTGACATGAAAGGTTTTAATGAAGGTGTGAAATACTTGGCAGTTAAATGCAGCATATGCTGTAACACCTGTTAATTTCAACTGTTCATTTTAAGCTGTTACTTTATTCTTGGCATTTAGTCTAATTCACACTGTGATTCTTAGTTTGAAAGAAAAAAATATCCAAGCTCCTTATATATTCCCTTCTACAGCAACTTTTACTTAATGTTTTGTACTTCTGCCATTTTTTTTAACATTGTTCTTTTGTATGGAAACGGTGTTAAAATCAGGATTGCAACCTCATGCCGTAAAAGATTAAACTACAATTTAAGAAAACAAGGAAGTTAATGATTGAAGGTTCATCTTGGATTTTCCTAGGAAAGCTTGGATAAGATCATATCATTTGAGCTTCCTGGCAGACTCCACCATTTAAATTTGTTCTAAACATAAGGTTGATTTTAATGCTCAGATATGGCTAACATAGAAATCTGACTTTTTTGCATTAGCATTATTATTTTAGCAATAAATATGTGATTAAAGTATATAAACCTTTGTCTTTATTTTATGATGAATATAAGCATTGTGCTCCTTTCAAGGTTAATCCTGGTGGCAGTGAACGGCAGCTGGATTAGTAATGTCAAGAAATCTGGGACTGTTCCAGTCAAAATCAGTGAACATTCAAATAAGGTAGTGATCCAATATTAAACACTGATTCATAAGGAGGCTTCAATTGCATTTTACAAAGTAGCCTAAATATGTATCTCTTTTTTCTGTATATATCAAGTGCTTCATTATTCTGTGAGTATAATGCCAAAAGATGCACCACTGCTAAAACAAGCTCTATAATTATGTGTGAATGTGGTTCTATGATGGCACTGTATCATACAGAGCTACTAGACCAGAAATACATAAATAACATCAGAGTCCTCCTTGACATCACTATCACTTTTTCCATCCCACGGCTGCAACATCTAGGGCATTAATCTGAAATTCCATGTGTGTCTTTCCATTTCTCATACTACAGGGACACAAGAGACATTTCCTACTTTAATTAAAGGAATCAGTACATAATAGTTGTTTGAGACTAGAGCCCAGAATGGTAACATATAGGTACAGTAAAAAGTCTTCGTGAAATAAAGCTGAAGAACTTGTGTCAATCCTCTCACTCCAAGGCAAAAGCAAGTCCTTTAATTTTTATAATAAGTTGAAGATTGGGACATGGTGTTTGGCCAAAAGAAGTAACCCAGCAAATATCTGTGGTTAAGGGACAGGAGGCGCTGCTTCCTCAAGAAAAAATTACATTTCCTTGATAGATTTACTATCTCTTCTTTCTCTCAGTAAGTGGCATATTGCATGTCAGGAACATTGTCTCCTTTTGATTCAGTTGGTTATTTTTTTCATTGCAGATAATTTATGCATGATATGCACATATGTGTGTGTCTTAAATTTTCAGTTTTAGAAATATTTTCTGCAGTAAAGTACTTGGCACAAGTGGAGAGACATGGTTTTGATGGGTGGACCACTTGGTCAATAAGGAATTAAATGGACGGTTGCACTCAAAGAGATGTGATCAATGGGTTGATGTCCAAGTCAAGATCAGTGATGAGTGCTGTCCTCAGCAGTTGGTATTGGGACCGGCACTGTTTAACATTGTGTCTGTGACATGGACAGGGGATCCAGTGTAGCCCCAGGAAGGTTGCTGATGACACCAGGCTGTGTGGTGGGGCTGACACACTGAAGGGAAGTGATATAATCCAGAGGGACCTTGACAGGCTTGAGAGGTGGGACTGTGTGACTCTTATGAAGTTCAGTGAGGCCAAGTGTGAGTTCCTGCTTCTCGATTGGGGCAATCCCAAGCACAAATACAGGCTGGGCAGCAAATGGATTGAGAGCGACCCTGAAGAAAAGGACTTGGGGGTATTGACTGACAAGCTCAACATGACCTGGCAACACCCACTCACAGCCTGGAAAGCCAGCTATGTCTGTCCTCAGCTGCATCAAAAGCAGCTTGTCCAGTGATCAAGGAAGTGACTGTCTGCCCCTCTACTCCATGCTCATGAGACACCAACAGGTCTGGGGCCCCCAGTGTGAGAAGGATGTGAATCTGTTGGAATGAGTCCAGAGGAGGTTGGAACATTCAATGATTCTGTGATTGTACTCTGGGTATAATTAGTTCTGGCCTAGTACTTTTCAGAGAACTCTTTTAGAAAACAGGAGTTGCAAAAGATTCAATTACAGTTTGGAAAGAAAAGAACTGTTTAATTGTTGAACGCTAGCTTTGTTTGAACCTGTGGTTCTTCCTGAAAGATAAGGTCTTTGAAAATTGGATCAACTGGATGTCGATTTACCCTGAAAACGAAAAAAAAGAAACACCAGAATGTGAAGTCCACCACACAAACTAAATTCCTCAAATGTCCCAAACTACCATAATGATTCTCCTTTTAAAATAACCACATTCCAGTCTGATAATAGGTCTCACAAATCATTGTTCTCAGATTTCATTACTAATGAAATTTGTCGTCTAGGTTTGGCAGCTGTGATTGCCACGCAAATGTGAGCCACTAATTAGATTGATTGTCTATTTGATGCCTGGTGATTAGCTTATGAAAACCCTCTGTATTCTGACTTCATGATAAAATGTTCCTGACTTCGTGATTGCTGATTGATGCTCAGAAAATCTGATTACTGTCTTGAATAGCCAAGTAATGGCTCTGTCAACTTTCCAAAGATACAGATATTCACCTGACAAAGGTGATAGGGTAGGGTCTTAGATATAGTATTTGTTATTGCATGTTTAAAGTTCTTTTAATTGGAATGTTTGTGATATTTCTTTGAGCTGTGAATGGTGGATACTTAGATGGGGGTCCAAGATTTGCAGGGAAATCATCAGGTGTCCGTTTTCTGACTTTGGACCTGGAACAAGTCCAAGAAATTCAGGATCTACAACAAACAAATTCTCTGATTTTCAATTATACTAGGAAATACACCTAGTGACATACCACTTAGCAATCAGGTTATTTATGACAGACAACAGAATGCTACTTGAGTTTTTTAGAAACATTTTCCACAGTGACTTCAAATAGAAGAGGTAATGCCATATGAGGAGCAAAGACCTTATAATTATTGTCTTTGGCTGTTAGAAACTCTGCATATTTACTGTTGCATGATATTTAGATCCTACATTAACATGTAAAAGTGATTATGCTACCCTTGTACATACATTTTATATGTGTGTCTTATGAGCTCCTAAGTTAGTTTTTCACAGTTCCTGTAACTGTGAGGTGTTGTTTGATGTTTAAGTTTACAGAGGAACCAGCGATTTGGTCCAATAGAGGTATCCTAATAGTCAAAGAAACTACAATCTGAAATTAGCATACAGCACTCACCTGGGTGTACTGAAATTGATGTTGTTTCTTTCACTGTGGTTTAGGCACACATTCCTGTAGAGGTAAAATCATGTTATGCTGATATCTACGTTAACAACAAATACAATCTGATAATGATAATAAAATTGCTTAAAGCTTATAAGCCTCAGTATTACTCTTCAGAAAACAAAGTGACTAATGACATTGCGCTTACTAAAAGTCTGATCCTGATATATTTGGCAGAAGTAAACCAATCAGATAATGTCCCAAACAACTTCCAATCTGTAGAACAGCTATCCTAAAAGTATCACACACTTGCAGCGATAAGTAACTGAGCTTCTCCCTCTGGAAATGGCTCAGCCATTGATTTGCTATGAAAACCGGGTCAAGTTTTACAAATTTCACTGTCTTCATTTCCCATGTGTCAAATTGGATATCCTTGGTGAAACACTACAAATGGAAGTTGCTATGTAATCACTAACCAACTTTACTGCTCTGATACTTGCCACCAACATAATTTTGTATGGCTTTAGTGTATTGTGAAAAAACAATATCTTGTTAAAGGATAGTTGCATGGTGCTTTTATGGCTTATAGAGTGTCAGTGACTATTAAATTATACTGAAAGGTATACTTGGTTGGTATTAGTGACATTTTCTTTGACTTTATTGGATTTATTTTAAAAGTCATTAGCTTCAAGAAAATGAATAAAGTAGCGAGATTATATTATACCTTACAATACTATAAAAACAATTATATGCAAACTAATTACCATACCAAAGATCATGGAGTTGAAGTGGTGCAACCTTTGGAATAAATCCATTGCAATAATCTCGTTAATACCAAAACACATTTCAAGTCCTTATTGGCCTTTTAACACTTTATTGTATGTGTGTTATGACTATTGAATAAAAAGTATGTTGATATTTGGATTTTATTAGGACAGAGAGCCAGTTATATGTAAAGCCCAGGATACTTTAAAAAGGCCGATTACATACACTGATTGATGATTGGCTTCAGAATAGTTTTCCTTCCCTAGATGAGAAAAATGATGGTTTTGACTCTACTCGTTCAATCAAAATGTTAATGCAACAGAAAGCATGGCTGCCTGTGGATTCAACAAGCCAAGAGAGAACCTAAACTGTGCACCATTTTTCTCTAATATACATTTATGAATAAAATTGTCATCCACTCCCATCGTCTCTACCAGTGCTAAGACTCAAATACATTTTTTGTCATGTTACAATCAAACAATGGATTGTGAGGGAAAAAGGAATTGGTTTTGGTATTTAGTATTTCACTTTAACTGGGATTATTTTTAGCTTTTCAAATACTATTTTCTCTAAGGGGTTCAGGAAGAATAAATGCATATGATTGGAACTCCTTCTGGACACAATTAAGAAAAAAAAAATTGTTCAAAATATACCTTCTGAGTTTTCCACAGGATACAGAATACTACAGAAGTTACTCAGGAGTTTTCTTCAGGTTCCTTTTTCTGTAATCCCTTTCTTTGCCTTTTCCCCTGTTGCTATTTACAGATGAGTTAATGTAACTGTAAATCTTGTCCTCTCAGGAACAGTTTTAACTTTCCAGCAGAAACATCTGTGAAGATGGAAGATAGTCTTTTAATCAAGATAAGAAGCAGGGTGAAGAAGTTAGAAATGAACAGGAATATAGAAAAAGTGTCTTATATAGTAAATATTAGCTGGTGACAGATTTTTAGCTTCTTACCATCACTGGGAGATGCATCAATCATTGCCAATGGCTTTATTTGATGTCATTATTTTCTGTACTTGGCCATGATTTCACACTTTTCCTACTATGCAACTTTTGTGCTTTTCTTTTTAGTCCCCAGAGAAGGGTATGAAATCAAATTAACAGACTGTTAGGAAAAAAAACCCTAATTGCCCAGGCTGAAGATTCTTTTGGCTGGAATTTTAAGTATAGTTCCTTTTCCATAAGCAATAAATTAAAAATCCAATACATATGTCTAAATAAACCAAATCTGATCATATCAGCATTTATGCCTCTTTTGTCCTTCAGGGAGGGAGAAGAGTAAAACAACCCAAAGCACCCACAGGCCAACAATTCTCATAGTAGGAGATACCCATGAGACCTGCTGATGACTACCTAGCCCATTGCAGGGAGCAAGGCTAGATAGACAGGTGGCTACAAGTGACTGCTCCTGCCAGCTTCTTTCCATCCAAAAGCACTGACCCAAAACCACCCAGCATGACTGTAACATCACTGGTCATCTGAAACAGTCCCAAATTGGGAGCTACAACAAAACTTCAGGCAACACAAGTCACAGCTCACCTCTCCACACTCACACTCATGGTTTAGAAATCATTACAGTTCAGCTAATTCAGTGAAGGCAAATCTACCTCACAAAGAGAGCTTGAAACAGAACCAAGAGACGTATAGATTTCCAGGAGAAAACTGCTATGTTTGGCAGAGTCTCTTGACAAGACCTAGTCAAGATTTTTCCGGTGTAATAGGTTGCCAGAAGAAAATGCCAATTTAGCAACACCTAAATGATTTCAAGAATGTACCAATTTAATTTAAAACTTGGATGGGAAAATTACCAAAATGAAACATTTTGATAAGGTCAAAACATTTCATTTTGACGTTTATTTTATTTTATCATTTAATATATAGTAAAACTAAAAAAGATGAAGCAACTTTTTCGACTTTATCACAAGAGCAGATTTCTACCTTATCAAAATGCTTCTTCAGAGTATATGAAACAAAGTTTTATGAAACTTTGTGCCTTGCAGGAAAACCTTAGATTTTGACTTTTGTTCCCCTTTAGAAATGAAGGCACATTTAAAGTCTGAATTTTGTACGCAAAGAAGTTCCATTTGGAAGACTGTTCTAACATAGTGTTCACCTTTTGATCTTGTAATGTATTATTTCTGAATCATATGAACTGCTGAACAGCTCCTGACAGCAGATGATGAGGTTGCATTAGACCTAAAGGGTGGAATTCAGTTTTTGATTAAGCTACCTAGATGTATGAGTGGCCGTCACAAACCAAATTCCCCCCAAATATGTGAAATTAAAATGTAAATATTAATAAATAACTAATAAGACTATTAGACTTCAGGATTCTCAAAAAGAAAGAGTTCCATATGATTACCGGGGTCAGTGATGAGTAGCTATATGTACAAAAATCATAATGTGGTTTGAAACGTAATTAACAAGCAGTCATTTAATCTGGAATTGTCAGAAATTTCTATCAGTAGTGGTTACCTACATCAGGTACCGTCTTTGACAATCTTAACCTAATTTTATAATGACAAGGATTTTAAGTCACTTGATACAGATCTATGAAACAGTACTAAAATTTTGAAATGTTAGCAGTATTCAGGCTATTGGTTCCTATTAATGCAATTAATGAAGTCTAAAGTTTCATCCAGACAGAACATTTCCTTTGAAATAATGTTATTATTACATTTGAATTTTTATTTATTTCTAAATTTATTAACATGTAGTAGAAATTCAGGCTGCAAACCAGGAGATCAGAGTCTGTAGTTCAACACAATGTGTGCCAGTAATCATGATGATGAGCTCCTTGGAAATTCTTGCCCACTATTTTTATTGTTTGCACAGTGGTGATCTTGAAAACATGGCTCTGCAATATATCCTGCATAAACCTTCATGTGTTCCTCAAACTTGCACAAGTTACAGCAGCTGTTATTTCAAAAGCAGTACTGTCTTCCCTATTGTAAAATACATGTTCTTGAATCTGTTATCCTCTGGAGGTATGTAAAGAAAGAAAGAGAAGGCAAGATATATTATTTTATTTTATTTTTTGATTTTGCTTTTTTCCCCCCCTTTTCTTTTTTTCTTCTTTTTTTCCTTGAACTGTGAGAGGAATAGTGCCAGGTGTTCTGGGCATTTACAATGCCAGGGATCAAGTAACTCAGTCAAGGGCTACAGGTATAGCACATGTAAGGTTCTTTTTCCTCAGAAGTGAAGTATCCAGTGAAAAATCCCTGTGCCTGTTCCTGCTCACCAACATTCCCTGGAGACCATGGGAGACTATTTCATGTAAAACAAACCACTGCATGATTCATTTCATCTCTTCATTTCAAGTAGAGGAAAACGTGCATTCTGATTTCCCAGCAAACCATGACCTTAAGTTCAGGAGTGACAAAGTAATAAAAACACTTTCTTTTGTTTCTGCCAAGTTTTATCTTTGTGGTTTGTTTTTTTTTGCCACCTGATCTTTTGTGGTTTGTACTGCAGACAGCAGAGCTGGGGTGATACATCATGTAAAATCATATGGAGATGCTTGTGATGTCCAGTCACACCTCACTGGGTACAGCACACTCTGTTAGGAGGAGGAGGTATTGTATGACAAATTCTGTGTCTATATCACTATATGCATGCATGAAAAGGTAGAATTGGGGAATTCATCTGATGCTTTTTGAGTCAGCAGCTGTTTGGATAAATATTTTTTTTTCCCTCTAAGGAAAGAAAAATGAATGTGAAAAGGAGAAAAATCAAAACCAAACCAAAATAACAAGAAATTCATACTGTTCTTGAGCTCGAGAGTTACTGGGAGATACGATTGTGCTACATTTTTCACTCTCTGAAGGACCGTGTGGAAAGGAAATAAGATAGACTGAAAACTCCCCCAAAAGATAATTTGGTTTAAGTCATTGATTCTTTTTATGAACGTTCAGCTGTGGCCTTTAATTTTGTGGCAAACTTGTTACAGAAGTATCAGTGAAACAAAACACCACATAAAATCTAGTGGAAGGTGTCCCTGCCCATGGCGGGGGGGTTGGAACTAGATGATCTTCCAACCCAAACCATTCCATGATTCTATGATAACAAAATAACAATAACTGTGTGATGTATCTCAAGCTTACACTCTACTTGTGGCTGGCCTTTTTATACATATATATAAATATGTATGTATTTTTTTTAATTGGGAAGGTTATTTTGCTACTCTTGATGGGTTATTTGTTAAGAGCCAAGAGTATGTTAATTCAAGATTCCAAACCTCTGAGCCTCTGTTGCATAATATTTGTCTCATCTTATAAATTTTCTAATTCATTTGCAGCTTGGAGCTGGTGGTATTTTTTGACTACTTTGTACAAGTACAGATGACTGATGCTGTAACAAGAGGGATCTCAGGACCCTAAAGTCTAGGACCAATAAAAGTCTTACTACTGTAAGCTTGAATAGTCACTGATGGTCTAGAGTTTTGTGACAGGTTGCTGTTACCTGTTACTTGCTTGCAAAAGAAAAAAAAACAATTACTGACAGCAAAAGGTATTAAAAATTTCCTTCCTCATTACTTTCAACATTTCTTCTTTTAAGCTCAGAGAAGTCCCTGCCTGACATAGCTGACATAGCTAAAGATTATATTCTCATCACCACGTAGTTGAATTTGTTTCTAATTTCTTCCCATCTACACACAAATCTCTCTCACATGAACTTCTTGACAGAATCGTCTGGGCTAATGGGTTAAGCTGGGTTCTGCTGTCTTTTGAGCTGACAATTCCCCTTGGAGACAGCACATAGGCGGATAGCTCCCAGCAGGACAGTGGGGATCTTTCACGATGAATTGGGAAAGAATGGTAGTTGACATCTGTATTGTTGAACTTCAGGCTGTTCAAGTCAGCAGGTACCCATGCTTAAATCCTGGCTGCCCTTGCATGCTATTATCAGTCTTCTTTATATGAAAATTCTGTGTAGTTTGATTTCCAGAAAAACCTGCACAGAAACCCCCATGGACATGCTCTCCACATGAATCCAGACTTGTTGCAGAAGTCAGGATGGATCCTGGTGTTGCATCTCAGTAAGGTCCATCAATGAAATATAAATTGATCCACAAAGATCTTCAGTTTGCAATCGAGATGCAGAGTATGTCCCCAAAATACCAAAGGAGTGAACAAAAATGGGCAACACCAGTGAGGGTATTTGAATATGGTCCTGCAGTATAGACACTCCTATACAGCAGACAGAGGCTAATTTGGCTTGTAAAACCTGAAAACCTCTGGAATGAACACACATGGCTAAAAGGATTCAAAGGTCACTTTTGTTGTCTTTCGGTTATTGTTTTCTTTTCTAGTTGAAGGGAGAAAAGAGAGTGTAGGGCAACTTGAAACCTTGCTGTTGAAGTCTGATCCTATCTACTGTTAGATAAAGCAAAATAAACGAACATAAATAAGGAGAGGAAAGAGTGGCAAAGATATAAAAGGCAGGTTCTGTCTCTGGAGATAATACTTACTCTTGATTTTGCTGTGAGAGATGCAGATCATGCACACTGTGGTCTGATATACTCATTGGGTTGCAGAGCTGTACAAACAGATACTTTTCTTCTACTTTGGTCCCAGGATAGCAGCATTGGAAAAGGTGAATTTGATTCTAACAAAACAAAGACTATTAGCTGAAAGAAGAGGTGAATAGAAATACATGGCTGAAAGAAAACTGTGGAAAAGGGGGAGCATTATGTTACAGTTGATATTCAAAGTTTACTACAGACTATAGAGGTTTTGTAGCACCTGATTCCCTTCTTCTGTCCTTTTGCAGTCCAGCTGCATTCCATGACCTGCCTCACGAGGTCAGGGTGGTATTGTGGAAAATCCCAGAAATTTAGAAGACAACAATTGCAGTGATGATGATAAAAGTTGATTCTTCCAGCTTCATTCAGTCTCAGTAACTCACAAAGATCATCCAAAGCAGAATACCAGTCTCATCTTATTGTAGTCAAATGAACTTCAATTTAAAAACTTCTGTTAAAATATTTCTCCCATTTGCAGAACCTTTCAGTTCATTATTATATCTTTGACATTAGCAGGGGCTTGGATATCTTCTGATGACAGTTCTCTCACTCTGAATGGCTAGTTTATTTGGAATGATTTTATAAATAATTTCTCTCCACATGCCCTGTAGCCTAATCTAGAATTTCATGCCTTTATGTATCCTAGGGGTTAACCACCAGTGCAAAAAGTTAGTTCAGAAAGGTACATTGAGGTGATCTGATGCCACTATAGGGCATCCAGACAGAAGAACAGATGAACTATTAGCAGAGGTCTTGTAGCAGTGCAAGATCATTCACCTCAGAGCTGTTTGGATGGAAAGGAGGATGAGCTTTGAGAAAAGCCAGTGTTCAGTTCCAGTAGCTGGGAAAGCTTTCTATGCCTCAGCCTTTGCACTTGCTGCTACGGAAAGGGGAGGAGAAGCACAGTTTAAACAGCAAGTAAAGGTCAAATGCACAGAACACACTTGGAGCAGGGAGGGCTCTTTCTCTCCAGGAAAAGCAGAAGAGTTTTGCTGTTCAATCAGGAAGATAATATCTCACTTGGTAAGGGGGAATTTGAGTCTTCTTCATACTTGTCTTGCAGACTGAGAAGCTTTTACTGTTGTGAATTTGCATGTGATCATTTGGTCTAAGGAGTTACAGGTCAATACAGGTTGCTAACATTATTCACTTCCTGACCTGGAACGCCACTGGCTATTAAGACTGCTGTGCTTGAAAAACTGACTTAGCCACTTAGGTGGACTGGTTGGTGACTTGAGTTTCTGACAGCATTATTACCAAGTAGATTGGTACTAGAATAAAGATGAAATATAACAGAACTGTTCTCTGATTCAATAGGAAAAACAGAAGAACAAGAGGTGAAAGCCTCATGTATTCTAAAAAGGGGAAGAAAATGAGCAGAAGAACAAATTAAATCTGTATGCAACCTGTAATGGGACTTTGTAAATGAGAGATATGAATGTCAGTATAGAAATACATAGCATGTCAGGTGACAGTGGATGTTGTTCATGCTCATAGTTAAGCAGTACTTTTTGTCAGACTAAAATCAACTTTTTGTTATGCACTAAAATGGATTTTTGTACATAGGTGTTTACAAGCATCTTTTAAGAAGTTGCTCTTCAGGTCTTTTGTAGAGTAAGAAGAGAGATAAATTGTGACAGCGTTCAAAAGGAAAAAAGAGAGGTTAGAATGAAGCTGAATTGGCAAGCCTGGTTTTTATTTTAGCTATCTTTACAAATGCACAAGTCCTACTATAAAAAGAAGGAAGCTAAGCTGAATTTGAAACTAGCATATGGTTCATTGTTTGCCCATCCAAATGAAGTTGGAATGCAGCTTCAACCTGTCAGATTATGTTATAAAGGACATCCAAGATTCTATTATATTCTTATTAGCTGTCCAGAACTTAATGAGCTCAATAGAGATAGATTGCTTAATAAGACCCCTCAAAGTGTATTTTTTCTGTCAGGAGATGGGGAAGTAATTTGACCGATCTTGCTGTCCAGGAGTTCAGTTTTTAATCACCCAAATGCATGAGAAAAAACCTTTCCCAAGAACATCTACAGGAGTCAGATTTTTCTCTGTTATATCATTTATATACTTTCAGTAATTACACTCCATTTACTGGGTCATGGGAACTGACATTTAACTTAGAAGTGAAATGAATAACAATGAATTCACCTCTAATAGTTTCTCCGTTACTCTGACCTTGCAAAATACGCTGCGATTTAGTTTTTGTTTTATGAATTTACCTATTGTCTTACTAAATACCTATGTTGAGAAGAATACAAACCAAAAATCAGGTGGAAATAACTAAAGTGTTAACTCTGTTCTACACAGATCACTCATATGACCTTTGCAAACCACGTATACTCTGATCAGGAGTGCTTCAGTTTATCAACATATGAAATGGCAGACTATGTACCTGAACTCACTTTCTGAAACTTGGAAGACCAACCATATTTGAAGTTGGGGACAAATCCATATGGATTATGTTTCAGAATTAATTATGATATCATAAAATTACATCCCAAGTTTCTACCTATTCCTTCTCCCATGACAAAAACCAGAGAATTTCCTGCTATTAAAGGATCTCCCCTTACTTAGAAACAGTAAAAGACTCCTAACCCCGCCTCTCCCCCCCCCCCCCCCCAAAAAATGATACTTAATCCCTTTAAGATAATACTGCTTGCAATAATAAATGACGGGATGACTTATTACAGCAAGTATTTTGTTATTGCCATTGAAAAAAAAAAAAGTCTGATAAACCCTTATCTTTGAAAGATGTGTCATTTGGAAACAATTCATTATTGCAGCAATTTTTTAATACAGTTTTCCTTTGTTTTTACAATGACTGAGAAAATCAACAATTGTGTAGATAGAGATTACATTTAGCTGTAAGTGAAACTGGAATTTTCATGGGATAAAGATTTAAGACAGTGATATTAATGACATTTAAATCTCACAAATGACAGTGATACTATAAAGTCAGTTCATTTATTGAAATTAAATCTTTCATGACAAACTCTTTTGGGCAGATACTGCTAACATCCTAGACAGGGCTATGTTTTTAGACCTCTTCTGGACTCTGTCACTAGAGAAAGAGTTTTCTGCAACTTCAATGGAACATTGAGTAAGTGATTGTCACAGGCAGAATGTTAACAGCTAAGTGTCATTGCAGGATTCACCTCGGAGAAAGGTTCACTTGAGACAACCACCAAAGCCCACAGCTTTCAGTTTCTAAGTAATGGGGTAAATTTTTACTTTTAACAGAAGCTACATCATAATTAGTCTCATCTCAAAATTTTTTTTTTATTTTTCAACTCCAAAGTGAATCCTTTTTGCTTCTTTCAAGCACATCCTGATGAGACACTCCTTGACTCATGACATTGATATAAGCTAAAAAAATGATTGCACACAGAATACAAATCCAATAGTTCTTCCATTTAATCTATGCTTGAAAGTTTAAAACTGTCTAACAATCAAGCAGGTCAAGACTTGAAGGCTATTCTGCTTTTCAGACTCTTCATATTATGACCTTTGTATTTTTCCTACAGCCCATCAAAGACCACAGTTGCCGTATTGTACAGCATACAAAACCAGGCCCCCAAAAATCCATGACTGTGGCAGTGCCTGGGGCTGAGCAACACATCTTTGGAAAAAAGCATAACATTTCACTATGCACTTATGATAATTATCTACTGGAACAAAGTTCTTATGTGTCATCTAAGAGGCCCTAAGGATAAAAGTGGTAAGGTGTCCAACAGATGACTGTCAAAACTCAAGGTTCAATTGCTCCTTGTCAGAGTCTAATTTTATCTTACATTATCTGTTATACTATCTAATCAAGCACTAATGGCATAGAAAGTGCTCCCCCCGCACACTTAAAGAGCTTTGTGTCCTCTTTAGCCTCTCACAGGAGAGCTTTCAAACCATATTTCATATGCATTTGCTATTTCCCCAAACCATTTGTCTTCTATCAGAATAAATCTTTTGATTTTTGACCATGGAGAGGAAGATTGAACATTAACAAGTTACTTTTACTTTTTTCTTTCTTTTTGGATTTTTATTTTTCCTTTTTTTTCCCCCTCCAGAAATAGAAATTACAGGTGATAGTAAGAGAAATAAATTTATTGAGATTCTAGAGCGAAAATATTTTGCTTGGCAACACAGCAATAGGAGAATGCCCAAGTGGGATTAATGCTTCTTCTGCTATGTACTTTACAGACATAGCAATAGACAGTTCTCGCACGAAAGAGTTTCCATAAAAAAGAAAAAAAAAAAAAAGTCAAAGAATGAAAGAAGTGAAAGCAAGTTACTCTAATTTTAACAACAGGGAGCTTTGTGGAAGAGAATGCAAAGATTCACTGAGATTTTTGTAAAGATCAAACCTTCAATAATGAATAATACAGATTTGGGTGGCAAAATGTTAAATTTTGATTCAAAAGATAGTAATGTGGAACATTATATTTGTGGCACCAAAAAAAAATTAAGACTGAGTTTTCCAGGTGGAAGTAATAACTTGTACTGATAATTGTAATTATTACTAATTTAAATAATTATTTGGGTGTGTTTGGTGCTTAGAAGAGCAATGAGGGGAACTTGTCATTCTTTCTCTTATTTTGTAGTATATTTTGTTTCAGAAATGTGAGATATAAATAATGAAGGTGGATTCAAGCCTGATTTGGATAGGAATTCAGAAAATACTAAATGTCACAGATAAAGAATGAATGAGAGAATGAAAGCAAGTTGAAAAGAAAATACGTAAGGGGAAAAAAACCCTTTTAGAATCCAGTTAGGTTTATTTGTGTGTGTGTGTGGTGGTTTTTTTTGTTTTTGTTTGTGGTTGTTTTTTTTTTGTTTGTTTGTTTGTTTTTTTTAAATTGTAAAGATGCCTGAATGGTAGTAAAAATAGTATTTGGAAAGTTAGAAAATGCAGTTTGTTTAGTATAGAAAAGGTAACAATAAAGGACTGAGAATTTTCAATTAAAACCGTTTAATTTTTTTAAAGAGAAAAATTACTGATAGTTTTCCCATATTCAAGGAAAATAAAAACATCTTTTTAATGTACAGCAAATATGGCTAAGCATTGGGTCAGACTGCACGTGAATGATACAGAATCTGTTTTAAGAATTTATTTTTTTAAAAGAGAAAGTAAACATTCATCTATCTGAGTGGTTAGGGTTTTATTGACACTGTCTCGTAGAAGTTATTTGCTTGAATCCTTCACAGGTCTCTGATTGTCTGATTGCATTTCTTTCCCAGAGAAAGGAACTTATGGAAGAAAAATAAAACTGAGGACAGTGGTAGTAGGAAGGCTAATAGAGTGTCTAAATGCTGACCAAATATCCCAGGATAAATGTGTAGTTCTACACAAAAAATGGGAAGTTTCCATGCAGGAAACTTGCTTGCCTTCTCTTTCTATAATAGTTCCCCAAGTGACTCTGAAAAATTAATGGCAAAGGGCTTGCTTGAGATTGCAGTTTGCTCTTACAAGCCTTGACTGCGTACACACAATGTCCAGAGTTAAATGTGTTTCACCAGCCTTTGCTTCTCTTTTCTGCAAGTCTGACAAATGCACATGTAGGACTGTCGTGCTGAATTGGGTTTGTAAGGACAGGCTTTGGCAGCAGGGGAGCTACAGGGGTGACTTTTCTGAGAAGGTGCCAGAAGCTTCTTGTATATCTGACAGAGCCAATGCCAGGCAGCTCCAGGACGGACCCGCTGATGGCCAAGGTTGAATCCATCAGTGACCATCAGGTGGTAGTACCTCTGTGATAACAAATGTAAGGGGGAAAAAGCTGCAGAAGGGCAACTGCAGCCTGAAAGAGGAGTGAGACTATGTGAAACAGCCCTGCAGAAACCAGAGTGAGTGCAGAAGGAGGGGGAGGAGGTGCTCCGGGAGCTAGAGCAGAGATTCCCTTGCAGCCCAGGGAGGTTAACAGTGGGGCAGATTTTCATGGCTTAACCCCAGCTGTAAACTCAGACCCAGACAGCCTCTTGCTCACAACCTCTTGGTGGGATGGGGGAGAGGATTGTAAGAGTAAAAGTGAGAAAACTTGTGCATTGGGACAAAGAAAGTTCAATGGATAAAGAAAAAGTCATGTGCACAAGCAAAGCAAAGCAAGGAATTTGTTTGCTGCTTTCCATCATCAGGCAAGTCTTCAGCCATCCCCAAGAAAACAGGGCTCCATCACATGTAACAGTGATTTCCAATGCTCCCTCCTTCCTCCTTCTTTCTTTAGGTTTATCTTTGGAGCATGACCACATTTGTTATGGGATTTCCCCTTGGCCAGTTGGAGTCAGCTGTCCCAGCTGTGCCCAATTCCCAACTCCTTGTGCATTCCCAACCTTTTCACTGCTGGAGGGGGGTGGAGTGGGGGGGGGGGGAGGGTGAGGAGCATAAAAAGCCTTGGTGATGTGTGAGCACTGTTCAGTAACAATGGAAACACCTCTGTGTTATGAACACTGTTTTCAGCAAAAGTCCAGGACAGCATCCTATGAGCTGCTGTGAAGAAAACTAACTCTATCCCAGCCAAAACCAACACACAAATATTCACCTGCAGCCTATGGAGGACCCCACACCAGAACAGCTAGATGAACCTGAAAGAGGCTGTGACCCCATGGAGCGCAGAGTCCATACTGGAGTAGTCTGTTCCTGAAGGACTGCACCTTGTGGAAAGGACCCACACTGGAGGTGTTCATGAAGAACTGCAGCTTGTGGGAAGGACTCACATTGGAGAAGGTCCTGGGAGTGTCTGGAGTGGTGGAAGAGTGTGAGGAGGAAGGATTGGCAGAGACAATATGTGATGAGCTGACTACAGCTCCCATTTCCTGTCGTCCCACATCACTCAGGAGAAGGAGGTAGAGAAATCAGGAGTGAAGTTGGAGAAGGGGTTGTTTTTCTTTCTCATTTTCCTACTTTGAATGACAAAAGAATTAATTTCCCTGAGTTTACACTCTTGCCCATGACAACATTTGGTGAATAATCACAGTCATTATCTTGAACCACATGTTTTTCATTGTATTGTTCACCTCCTGTGCAGAGATAAGAGTGTCTTGGTGGGCACTTGGTGTCCAGCTAAGGTCAATCCACATGCAAAGGCATCCCCTCAAATAGTAAAGAATTTTCCTTCCAACAGGGATGTTAGAGCTTAGCTCTTAAGCTGATCAACCCTTTGCAGGCTCAGAACAGGTGTCTTCAAGAAATTTCGTATCATGATTAGTTAACACGATTCACAGCTGCAGGGACTAAGAGTTTAGTATTTCTGGAGAGGATCATATAGATGTAGGAGTTTTCAAATGAAGGTCTGCCAGTTTGGAAGCCTGCAAGTATATTCTACCAAGCTTTTAAAAATTAAATTCAATGTTAGACTGATGGTAATGAAATGCTTCTATTATTTCTATAAAGTTTTCTCAGCTTGAAAACTTGAGACAGTTTGGGGTTGTGTAGTGATCTGTTTTGAAATTCTGAAAAGATGGGGCTGCATTCACTCCCAAACGGGTTGTCAGAAAGGCTTCAAACAAAGTTTTACGCTGTGCTGAGGCAACAGTAATCTTAGCCTTACTGTATTTCTCTGACTAATGTGGCTCCCAAAGAGATCTCAAGGTCCAGAAAAGACATGAAAATAATTGGTGGGTTGTAAAGAAAAAACATATTCCATCACACTGCACCTCCAGAGAAAGAGTGTTGTCTGCAAAGTTTAGTAGTGAGCTGAAATTATTTGTGTTTCATCTGAATTGAGTAGGAAAAGACCAGTTAGCATAAAAGAATCTATGTCTGATAATCATATGGCCAGTTTGAAGGGCCTTTTATCTGGCTCTGTGGATTCCCATATCTGTATGCTGTTGAGGAGATAGTTAGAATTTTGATCACAGAATAAAGCACCTCCAGAAAGTGCCATATGCAAATGCTGGAGAGCATGGGTCAAAGTTTTGTGCTTCCTGGGACTGCCTAGCATATTAACAGGTCTAGGGAAAAAATGACTGTGGTTAAAAATTAATAGCAGCCTGACAAGTGTGATTTAAACCTATCCAAATCTAAATCAGTCAGCTCCAGGAAAATCTTCAAACCCTTAAGAGGTAACCCATAGCCAGTGGTGTCAAAAAGTGCTGTGAGGATTGTGAAATTAATCTGCATTTCTCTCACATAGCAGTTTTGTCCTTGTGTGAAAAGTAAGTGAGAGATTTTATTGCTCTTGTGTCTTTTATTTAACCTCCATTAGCACTGCATGTAGTAAAATGCTACTGTGTTAAATAAACATCACTTCTTTGAAAAACAAATTAGGTTGCAAATAATATGTTAAGAGCTGACTGAATTCTTCCTCTCCATTTAGTTGAAATACATCTCCTGTTTCCTCTGTCAAGCAATTGTTGCTTGGAACTTCCTTATATTCATCAGAAAGGTGGATAAACTATTTTCAGATACTGGACTAACTGTAAATTGATTGCTTCCTGTAACTGGCATTTATGGTATAGCTGGGTCATCTAAATACCTCAGCACTGCGTCTGCTTACTAAGTATGTGACAGCAACTTCCATAAGTAGAGAGCAGCAAAAGAGTTATAGTTATTTACAGAGAAAATGTTTGAAAGTTTTGAAAATGTTTCCCCTCCTCAGCTGCTGTCCATATGTTGAACAATCATCTGACCTAATGCAATACAACAAACCAATCTTGATTCAATTATTAATGAAAGTCCTTTCTGAAAATCCTCAGCCACCTCTGTATATGAAAAACCACTGATGGCACTGTGCAATACAAAGATTGCAGTGATAAATCAGGCTGTGGAATGAATGGCAACATCCATATCTGGCTCTAGATCCAAAATGTCATCTATTTTGTTATTTTCTTTATGGTAGCACACCGTATGTGTTAAGTGCTTTGCTTTTAGGAAGGACAGATGAAGATCCTATTTAAAGGAGTTCAAGTTGAGGACAGGCTAGTAATAAAAAGATTAAGGAGAAAAGAGGTAACAGTACATGATTCACACAAATATCAGCTGGGCACTTTGCTGCAAAATTGTTGGGGTTTTTTTAACAGAAGTTTAAATGCAGAGGGAAGAGAGGTGCTTACTCGTAACTTCAATCCACTTCAGTTGCTTTAGCAGTTTATTTCCCTGGCTGATTTGTTGTAATTTTAACCTGTAATCACAGCCCATTTCCAATTGTTGCATTGCTACTCAATAACTGCAAACAGATTCACGGGCTTCTGTCTGAGGCTCAGACAGGTTTATTTTAATTCTACCCTGACTTGGACATATCTTCCAGCTGCATCCACACCTATATTAGAGATCTGCTTCAGAGTGGTAGCACAGTTCTGAAGTATCTCAACCTCCATTTTCTCTCCTTTTGTTTGGTTTACAAAGTGATTTTGGTATATAGGAAGCAGACTTCTGCCAGAAGGCACTAAATGAGAAATTCCCCTCCATGTGGGTGATTAAAGTTTGCTGTCCCCTAATGGAAAATAGAGTGTAAGAAAAAATGTCCAGTCATGGAAACAACTTTGAAATATCCAGCGAGGACTCTTGGATCAAGGGACCAGAGTAAATTTATCTAAAATACAACCTTGAATCACTCCAAATTACTTCCTAACATGAGCATATCCTTTCTATGTCCAATATGGCTTCAGTTTGCTTTATTGTTCTTGTTTACCTAATGTATAAATTAAATTAATAGTATTTAATGAAGATGGAAAGATAGAAAAGTTATTCAATTTACTGATATAAAGTGCTTTGAGAACTTTGGACATTAGCCCTTTAAAAATGGCAAATCATTACCACATGAAACACATGCCTTATTCTCTTGAAATCTAATGAGGTAAATAACATAACTGTTTTAACATTAAGCATTCAAAAGCACTTAGTACTGCTTAATAAAGAAAGCAATAAGAAGGAAAGAAGGAGTGCAAGCAAGCTGCTGCAATGCCTAGGGCAATTCCAAGGTTAGGCAAAGAACTAGTGTGCAAAGAAACCTCATTATAAAGAGAAACCATATTTGCATTTTTACTGTTTCTTTTGTTGAGTGTTATATTTGAAAAGAAGGTAATCTATCAGTATTAGATATCTAATTTAGAAATTTAATTTAAATTGGTTTCTCTTTCCTTTTCAGTTCACCCATTTTTATTGGATTTTATAATAGCATAATCATATATGACAAAAAGAGCAAAAATGGGTAATTATATGCACAATTATTTTTAAAATACAGTAACAATAGCAAGGATGAGCTGAAAAGTGCTCATACACTATTGTAGTATCATGGCATAGGACACACATTAGGAACAGTCAGAGGATTAATATTAGTGAACAAAAGATAACTCTTTAACATTCTAGATAAAAAGGCAGACAGACAGGTAGGTAGATAGATAGATATGATGTGTATGCATATATAGATATATATAATTAGCAAAGAAACTGCAGTGCAGGTTGGCTTCTTGCTCCCTTCCCTAAAATACAGACTACAGTGTCAGCGTGTGTTACAGATCCTCCCCTCCAGCCAGCACAGACACACAAGAGGCACTGAACTGGCAGCCTTCACATTCCAGAACAAAAGGAACTGCTTTAGCTTGACCTGAAGAACCAATACATATGCTGCTGTCAAAAATAAGATGTTGCCAAAGTGTGTCACATTTATCGCATCTATACTCACCTGACCCAGGTGATCTCACCAGGACTTAGAAGCCCCCGAGATGAGATTCTATTTGGCATTTCTGCTTTTATTGCCAATGAAAATTCTTATAATTTTCCACAAACTGGAAAAAATCATTGCGTAAATGTACATCCAGCCTTTAGATATTCTAGAGAATTAGAGAAGAGGCTGAAAAAAAAACCTATGAAAAGCATTAGTCCAGTGAAAACATAAAGATGGGAACTGACTTTTAGCCAGAACCTTGCATACTTCACTGTTATCTGACAGTACAGGACACATATTTTCTCTAGATCTCAATCTCTACCACACCCAGAAAGGCATGGAATTTTAATGACCAAAATTGCAGTTTTCAGTTCTTCAACAACTTGGCCCAAATAAATGTTCTAAATTATACAAGTCATGATACTTCTTTGTAGTCAGACAGCCAATTAGATTTGTCATCTGAGACTCAAGACAAAGCAAAAATTTAAATAGCACATTGATTCCTAAAGATATTCAACTTAGAAATTGTTATCATATGATTTCAAACCCAACAATTCAAAATTTCTCAACACTTACTTTCAAAGTAATGAATTTTATTTTGCTGTTAAAGTGTAATAAAAGTGGATTTACTGTAGGTTCTTTTATTCCCCAAATCATGTATTTTTTCCAGGCAGTATACTGCCTTACAAGAGAACAAAAATACAGTCTTGCAGCAAGTTAGTACTTATTGAAGGTTACTTAGAAGAATAAATTTTCCTAGATTGGCACAAAAGCTTACAGAGTTAAAGATCAAAAGTTTTTTCCTTACAGTGTTTCTTTTAGTGGCAAAATGATCCCTTTTATTCTGTAAAGGGTTTGTGTGGTTGATCCAAATAACCTACTCACAATATCCTAAGGGAGAACACTAATTATATAGCTATGTAAATATGTTGTTTCAACAAATAGGAACAGAATAAGACTTCTACCACCCACATAAAACTCTAAATAGAATTCAGCATGTTCTCCCTTTCCCTGTGATCAGATAATATTTAAGTATTTTAGTTGCTCAAGGTCTTTCCAAGTTAGTGTCATTTTCATATTATTGAAATAATTTTGTCATTCACTTAAATCTTAGCTTCTCTGAAGCACAGGCATTTTGCATTAAAGACTGCATGACTAGCTTCATGGCTAATTCACCTGGGGATTCTATGGCTTAAATTTTATTTTTATTTTAATTCATCAATGTGACCAAGACATGGGACAATTTAGAGAAAGAACATTAGAGGAACATACATCAGATAAACATATGTATATGTGTGTACTCCTGTGTGTTCAGAATCAAGTCCCTTTTCTCCTCCTTCAACACTGAAAGACAAGTATTAAACTAAAACTAATGTCTTATTAAGTAAAATTTTAACATTTCCTGAAGGTAGTGCCTTTAAAACTGAGTTCTCAGGCTTTGCCAGACTCCTTGTTAGAACTGTAGCTAAATTTTACCAATTTTTTTTTTTTTCAGGTTTTCTGAAGTTATGAACCAGCTGCTTTCAGATCATTGTTTTCCCACTGTGATCTTTGGCATAGACGGTTGTTTCCGTAGAGGTATTACCACCTTCTAACTCCCTTTGCTTTCAATCCCTGATACCTCAGTCTGTGAAAGAAAAGTAGTTTCCACTCTTGGCATTGTATCCCAGGATGGAGAAAGGAGAAAAGGGGGCATGGTGAATCATCACTTGAAGCTGATAGAAAGGATATGTTATGTGGAGGAGGGAGGGCCTGAAGTGGGTACAGGGAATGTGTCCTTGGCAAGCCTAGGGTAGGGGTAAATGGGGACCAGGAGAGACACGTTGGTAAATTCACTGAAATTCGAGAAGAGGGGAATTTCACAGCAAATTGAGTGATATGGATACCTTCTGGCTGTCTCCCTTTGGCATATTTAGCCAGACTTTAACTCATGCATTCAAATTCCTACACATAGGGTCAGTCATCAGAGTGAGTTCATAATGAGGGAAAGTTGAAAATTCAGAGTATCTTTTAGGAACAAACCCAAAACCTTTCTTCAAAGGCAAAACAAACTGGAAAAACTTTATTTTGGAGCTTTGGGAGTTGGCAGTGCAGTGAGAGAGTACAAGGACCATTAGTAAGCCCATCAAGGCAAAAGCTGCATTAATGGCATTTATGCTCAAGACATCTGGTTCTGTCAGCGAGCCAAATTTTCTACCTTCCTATAGTAAAAAGAAAAAAAAATCTTAGTGACTCCAGAACTGACCCTTATTCATTCTTTTCCCATACTTTTACTTACCAAGATTGTCCATATTTTAGAAGTTGCTTTAAGGACATCAGTTTATCTTTTGTTCTGTCAGAAGCTGTACCCCATCAAATAAGTTTCCTTCTGCGGGCTGCTCTTGGTCTCAAGAAGCTGAGGAACTCCTTATTTTCTGAATGAGGTGAGAAAGAGAGGAGAGAAGAGCAAAAGCAACATGGAAGAAGAAGACAAAAAAAGAGTAAAGATCATAATAATCATTCAGTATCTCTATACAGACATGCTTGCCCTAGTGTTAAAAACCTTCTTCTACTGTTCCACTCTCAAAGAGCACACCACATGAAAAAGAAAGCAGAATTTATCGGCATATCACTTCCCAAAGTACACAAAAAAGTCATGTAATTATTTGCAACATATTTATAGTTCTTTTCAAAGGAAATATCTGATTATACAGAAAAAAACTATTTCTATGGCCCACTTCACCTCAGAATACACAGAGGGTTGTGGAGGTGTTGACATGTTTGGAATACTTGGAACTGCATTCATTTAATTCACAGCTCTAATATAGAGAAGCAGAAAAGCAAACCCAAATTATAAGCAGTTTTCTCGCCTTTGCTCATTCCATTACAAGGCTCATAAGTTGCCTAAGCATTCACTTGCAGCCAGGTGTGGACTATGAACTTCAATACATTTCTAATGATCTTTTGCTTAACTTGAATATTAAAGAAAGATGCACTGAAATTTTCCTTATTATTTGCAATTAAGACATTTTCAAGGATAAAAGTTCTTCTGGTTCTTTACCCTAAGTTTTTTTCTGTGGGTTTGCATTAGTGTGTCACCTTATGTAGCACAATGAAAAAGGTATTACCTTGCTTAATGACCTTTATTCTTAAGGAATTCTCTTAAGCTGTTCTAAAGCATTCTAGCAACAATATGATAATTATGCATCATACAAATAGGACTATGAACATATTTCAACTGCATTCCTTGCTTTGTTTTATTTGAATTGTCTTCTGGGGACTATGATATTTATTTCTAATTGAAAGAAAACAAAAAAAAAAAAGCAAGCTACCAAACATTGTGAAATCAAATAGCAATTGACGTTAAGTATTCTGCATGAAGATTCACATAGATCATGTTTTGAACATTTTTTATATATCAGGAAATATTCAGTGTTGTATAATGAGAAAACGAATCTTGTTAGAATTCAGGAGGTTTGGTCTGAATTTCTAACATTGCAGTCAATCTACTTGGTGATGTGATAAGAGACACTTTACGTTTCTGTGTCAACTACCCCTCCCATTTATCTTCTGTCTCATATGCTTAGACCATAGTTTTCCTGGAAGGGATATTGTCTATCAATCACTGAATGAACAGAAAGTATCTCCTACAATGAGGTCTAATTCTGACTGAATTCAAGATTTTTCAATGGTAAAAAATAGCGACAACAGCATCAGGCTCCAAGTATTTACAAGTATCTTTTCAAAATACTAAACAAAACTTAGTGTATAAGGGCTTCTTTTTCTGTTTTTCTAATCACTCTTCTTCATGAACTTGAACATATTTTTTTTTTTTTGTGTCGTCTAGAAGGCAGGCAATATGACAAAAACCATGTAGAAGTGTGTATGTAACTATATATATTTATTAAAAAATCACTTTGGAAACTCTCTTGCTTGTAACTCCATAGTCAAATGCATATTAAACAAACTGCAACTCTGGAATAGAATTGCAGATTTTGTTGTTGTTAGGTCCAACATCCCTGGCTTTCTCTTTACTTGATATTGAGTTAGTTTAGGAGTTTCTTCAATCCATTTAATAGCACTTCCAGTGTTACCATTTCCTAATTCTTCATACTCTATTATGCCAAAATAGCAGGAGCCATTAGTCCTCTGATTGTCCTTGTAACTTACAAATTGCAAGAAGTGCATGTAAGTTGTCTGAGGGATACACTTGAAATGTTCTTCAGTGTGTAACTTAAATGTCTGAATCTGATTAAAAGCTCTTTTTCTTTTCTCTAGATGAAGATAATTCTCTGGATTCAAAGTGTGTATCTGTCTAAAGTTTGATTTGACTTACATGAGCTTACTCTTTGTTTACTGAGACAGCAATCCCACGACAGAAGAAGATGGTGATGGAATTTCTGAGTTCTGAGCAGTTAGTTTGTGAAGTCCATGGAGTTCTAAATCCAGTAAGCCTTGAAAAAAAAGGCAAATATAGTGTCCATGTTTAAAAAAGGGCTAAAGAAGAACGATAGAAATGAAGATCAGTCAAATATTTTTATTAATTTCTTACAAAAATACTGCTAAAGGACAATCAGACAATTTGTAAGTACCTAGATAACAACAAAATGTTGAATAAGTTCCACTGTGATTTGTATCAAAGCAATCCAATTTCTTTTCTATAGCAGGGTAGCAGATTTTATGGGAAGAGGGGAAGCAGTTGTAGTATTTTCATATGATCCCATTGCCATTTAGCTTCACATTTTTTATTTGTTTTCTCTTATGCAGCATTCTTAAAATTTTGTTATAGAAACATAATTTTCATAACATTAGTGGAACATTGGTACAAAGATGTTTGAAAGCTGAATATATAGAACAGTTTTCAATAGTTCACATGCAGAACACTAGGTTGCACCAAGCTAATTCTTGCCAAGCTATATCTTGTGCGGTACTCATCAGTGTTTTTATGAATAAACATTAGATTTAAGAGTAGATGTATTAAATCTGGAAGTAACTGAGGTCAAAGGGATTTTAACTATGTTGGGATATGCAAATAAAGTTCAAAATTATCTTAATACAGGAGAGAGATAACCCTCAGAAGAAAATACACCATTTGGTAGGAACAAGTGCAAGATGCCATTCTCAAATGAGAGTAATCTAGCATATGAATAGAGGATGGGAGAGAACAGATCAAGATAACACTATAAAAATGGATTTGGGGACTCTAGGGGGCAAACCTCCGAATTTTATTTAAAATTTAGAAAAAAATCCACTTCATCCTGGGGATATAAGAATACAAGTAACATCTCCAGAACTCCTGAAAAAATCTTTTCACTTTTCTCAGCAGAGAGGAGAATTTCATCAGCTTCTCTGAGTGGCATCATGCTTCTGTGGCTTTAGTTAATAGGGTTCATTAGAAGTCCTAGGAGTAATTTTTCTGGTCAAATCAGACATTTCAGCTATTCCTCAATGTTATAAAAGCTTTCAAGATCTTATTTCAGTTACCACATTTTTTTATTTACTCCTAGTTGTTTTTTGTTGTTTTGTTTGTTTGGTTTCTTTGTTTTGTTTTTCCCCCCTTGGGCAAGGCAATTATTTAGTAGAATTTTCTTTTATTTTTTAATTTGTACTATTTTTGACTGCAGTGACCTAGCATTAGTTTTAGCTATAATTTTATTTCAGAGTCAGGACTCATGTGAACTTGCTTCTTAGTGGTTTTTTGTCTCTTTTGCTCTCTTGTTGTTAATAGATAGGGGGGAAATGTAGGATATAAAAAAAGAAGTTCCTCTTACAAGCAGAAGTTCATGCATGGATTTGTCTAAAAAAAAAAAAAAAGACTAATTAAAAATTACAAACAGCTTTAACTATGAACTTTAAATTCGTGTTGTGGAAAATCTGCTTGTATATCCACAAGACTGTTTTTCCATGATATACAAATACCAGTGTATGGTTCTTTTGGGTCTCAGGAAATCAAGGCAACTTGATGGCTTTTTATCATCACAGTCAAAGATATATAGGAATATTTAGTGTGTGTTCCCAGGCCATATCATGAGGCACACTCCTCAATTACCTCTTAAGCCTCTGAGTCTTTTAATGACTGAACAAATGGAGTTGTTTACTCTCTGAGAAGCCATTCAATGTTTTCAAGACAGTCTTTGAGTTTTTCCACATAAATATATATGCATATATACCACTTCTTTGTACTTGTACAATCACTTGACTATCTCTCTTAAGAGAGACTACTATTAAATCCCTCTCTGGATTAGATCAGATTCAAGCCCACTGTTTATAGTGCATATATAACCTTCATAACAGATTTCTTTTCCTTCTGAAATAATTGGATATTGATGTCAAGAATAACACATCTTTTCACTCATCAGAGTTCCTTGAAAGCTTCCAAACCCCACTTCTCTAACATGGAGCTATTCTATAATCTGGACCTAACGAGGTGAACAGTCTTTTGATAAAAAAATTCACATCCGTAGATGCTAATACTTTTGCAATGGTGAAAACAGTGGGAATATAAAGAGAAAATGTTGTGTTTTCTGGCTATGTTTATTTTAATTACCAAGTAGTGCCAAGGTTTGTTTTCTGACCTTAAAGCCAAATGGCAAAATTACAGCACATTCATTTTATTAATCTCTCTTAGCCTCTAAATTAGGATGACCACATGGAAAGTGCCTAATGAGAATGATTCCTGGCCCAGGCTGCCTTCTCAAAGACACCTGTTATTTGAAAGTGCTGGTTGGCCTGAGTTAAAACAACTCTAATATTTATCCTCCATAGGTGATTGAGTTCCTGTTCAAGGGCCTGTCCTTTAACACTAATTTGCTCTTCTGGGAAACTGATATGGATGGAAATTTGTTTAGTTGGCTGGATATGGAACTAGAAATAATTTGCCTTTGACACTGAAAAAGAAACTTGGGCTTTGTTAAATTGTTTAGTTAATAAATTCATGTGACATGTTGATTTCCTGGTTTGGAATGTGTTTATCTTATCACATGTCGTTACATGTGCAGGATAGGCTGTTTTCACACCACAGATTTTGTTAAGATACTATAAGTTCCCTTAAATAGAATTAGCTATCCCAACACTTTGTAGATGATATGACCACACATAGATTTAAATGAATATGCAAATTGCAGAATCTGAATTGAATTATAGAAAGACATTTTGAACACTCATACCTTGTCACTTTGCCCAAGATATATCTTTAGCATCTGCTGCTCATTTGCTCTGCCAGGCCAAGGACTTTGTGGATATGAAAAGAGTAATGAAGTGCTTCCTTTGTATTATTGTCATGGATTTTTGCTGTTAAGAATACCTAATTTTTGGTAACAACTTTGCTGTGGTAATTAAAATTAACTAAAGATATTAGAAGGTGGTACCCAGCCTGAGCCTAGTCCCCATGTTATTTTGAGACATTCGGTTTTGCTCTGTTCTATCCTTTCTTCCAAAACACACTGAATTCCCAAATGTTACCGCAGTTTTTGTACTGCTACTATATGCTGACACTAGATTGCCGAACTAAGAATTTTCTCGAACATTCAAATTATACCTGAGTTACTTTTAAAGTTATTGTATTTTACCCTCAATGACATTTTGACATAGCTAATATGCTTTAGGTAAAGGACAGAACATAAGAGAATCTTTTTATTGATATTTAATTGAAACATTCCCCCAAGAACTTATGTTGATGAAAGGCCAGCCAAGTTCTGCATTCTGTTTCTGTAGCAAATTTGATATCTATACAGCTAAGATTGTACTTGCCATGCTCTCTAAACTGGTTTTTATCTCAAGGTTGAAGATATTGCTTCTAGTCTTCAGGAGATGAAAAAAACAGAGTACTTCCTTTTTCTTTTATTTCACTTTTTTTTTTTTTTTTTTAGTGGAATTAGTCTCACAGCGACATCTGAGTGGTATCTCTCTGACTGGTGAAATTTGTTTAGAATGTTCAGTAATAACAGCAATAACAATAGTTGTGCCATTGTTCCTTGTTGTCCTATCTACATCAAACGTATTGCATTTATACTCCTTTTCAATGAAAATTCATACCTACGAGAGGGTCCAACCTATGACTAAAGTTTTGTAAGAATTGAGGAGTCACAAGTGACCACTGAATATGGTTTAAATAGTCTGTATTAGTTGTGTTCAGATCACTGAAACTGACGTTGTCCTCTACCACCAAAACAGGAAGCATTTGGCTCGCTGGGGTTTCTTTTGTCAAAGAAAATAATTTTTTGTTCTTTGAAAATGCAGTTAAGGTTGAAACATTTCTCTTTATGTTTTCCTAGTAAATATGTAGGTTTGAGTGATTTCCTGTTGGGGGTTTATGGTTCATTTCAGTTTTTCAGGTTTTTTTGTTGTTGTTGTTGTTTGTTTTGTTGCTGTTGGTTGGTTGTTTGGTGCTTTTGTCAGTTTTAGTGTTTTCATTGTTTTGTTTTCCTGAAAAAAAGTAACTGGAGATTTTTGAGCTTAGCCAACCATAGCCACGTAGTTTGCATTTCGCTGGTGTACTTCACATATATTAAGTAAAGCTGAGCGTGTTGTACACTCCAAGTGATACGTTTCTTCTGTTTCTGTCTGCAATATGCACACATTGCTATTGAGCTTCATTTTCACACCTTAAAAGTAGAGAAATATGATTACTTTTCTGTAATTAGTGTATATCCTTCCATCAAACAGAAAGCTCCTCAACAACTCCGTCGAGCACCTTTGCACTCTACCTGCCTGATCAGATTCACCACTTGAAGAAGCTGTTTACTATTGTTACAGACATGTGCTCATTGCATGAGGTATTAGCACTTCTCATCTACATGCTATTTGGAGTTCCTAGAGCCCTTTTAAAAAAAAAATAAAATATTGCTTCCTTTTAAAAGGAGAACACAAATGCAGAGTTCTAATATTTTTGGTCCATCAACTGATGAAATCAAACTGAGAAAGAAACAAGATTATGGTCCACATGTCCAAACCAATGATATACATTTTTACTTTAGGAAACCTTTCCAAAAAAAAAAAAAAAAAAATCAGAGATAGCTTGTTCTTCTGGGTCCATGAATTCTGGAGGTTTAGACTATGTTTAATGTCTGAGGGGAAAGGTTAAATGATCTGGAACAACTGTTGTTTTCGACATTACCCTGAGAATGTCTGGCTAAGCTCAGATTTCCCAGTTCCCAGGCAAGTGTTCCAGCCACCCGCTTAATGCTTGGAGAGCATATGGCAGCACCGCCAAGAGCAGCAGCTTTCAAGAAAACAGTACTCTTGCTCTTTCTGTATATTAAAGACAAGAAAATGCATTTTATAGCCTCAGAGTTTGAATTTTCCTTTGCAAACACATATGGGGGAGGGTGAAAATCGATATTTGGTCACCTTTAGACACTAGGCATCCAGTCCAAGGAGGTCATCAGCCTTCTCTTCCTAATGAACAGTAAGAGTTAAATGCCATCAAATCTCATCCCAGCCCATCTCAAAATAGATGGAATTAATGTTCTACTATAAATTTTTATCTCTCCAAGAGAGAGCCTAGACACTTAATTTTAAAACCAGCCTTCAGATACCAAAAGTTAAGAAAGGCAAGTTGCACTTTTACAAGGCTTGACTTAATAACATGAATACGTACTTTAGGGTACTATTATCCTGGGGTGATATAAGATTAAATCTTTTTAATGGTTTTCATATTATATAAGTGTTGGGTTTTTTTTTTTCTAGGTTTCCCTCTTTCTTACAATGTCAAGATACTGTAAATGTATAGTATAGAGCTGCTGAAGTGTGTGGTCACTGGAAACTACAGCAGCCTCATGAAACTACTGCCATGTATTCAATATTTTTCATTTTAATTGGTGATCAAGGAAAATTGGATTTCCTGGATAGGAATGATTTGTTGTCTTCATTGTGGCTCACTGAATAGGTATATAATTGTCAGGAGTAGGTTTGTGTTCTGTCTCTAGAAAAAATGAGTGTGCTAGGGTTTTAATTCTCTCTGTTGCATTTGTGGGTTTTATCATATAATAGTCCTACAATACGTTTTAATTGAGATCTGGCTCCAAATCCACTGCATTAACTAAAGACTCCAGATTTTTAAGCTTTACGAAACCTGTGAGTTTAATTTTCAAGGCTGCATCATCAGCATTTCTAAACAGTTACATGCTCCCTGATAAGGAATCATCTCCAAGAACACTTTGCCTTCTGTATCATCAGACTGTTTTATAGACTCCACATCACAAAGCAATGCTCTGTGCTTTTCAAACCATCAGCACTTGCTGTGATTGAGAAGCGGATGATGTAATCTCTGTCAGAGTCAATGGGCAGCTGAAGTTGTTTTTTGAACTGTGAATACTCCTTTGATGTTAGTTTCTTTAGTGAAAACTTAGAAAAGGCAATTGCTATTGTAAGCATCTTTTTGAATCATGTAATCTGTTTTTATTGGTGTGTGTTGGTTGGAAGGTTTGTACTCTGGATTTAGTGCAATCAGTTTTTCCCTCCAAAGCATCTGCTTTTTGTTTGTGTATCAAATTGACTGCTGAACAAAGAAAAACATTAACATGTCCACATTACTGTAAAAGCTTTATTTCTAATTATACTCAAGGAGAAGCTCCACTTCTAACATTTCACATGCAAGGACAACTGACTGACATTCCTTTTCTGATGACAAATGTATCAAGTGATGAGAGACACCCAAAGCCACATGCTCTGCCAAATTCTACCTGATAATAGTTCATAATTTTTATTTTTTAAGAAAAAACACCCTACCTTTTCATTTCTTTGGTTGTTCATAAGCATTTTTGCATGATAAAGGCATTCAGTCATGACCATCAGTGATCCATTTTTTTATCAAAATTGAGGAAATATATTATGTATTTTGTTTGATGATTCTTTTTCCTTTTTTTCCCTTTTTTTTAGTAATTCATGTAGAAACTGTGGTAAGAAGAGCTAACATGATTTATGCAGTGAAATTAAACTTTATAGTAAGATTTAAAGACTATTTGTTCACTATATATATATATCTATCTTCATGAGAACTATCATTTAAGATCCTATTACAGTTAGCACAGAAATCATTGACATAGTCCTTCGCACCTAGAAAGCTGACTGTTGCTAGATAGATCTACATGAGCAAATTAAATAGACAGAAGGTGATGGCTGAGGTACTGGATGTTAGTCAGTGACAGTATTAAATTGTCCTCAGTCTAGTTTTAGCTTTTTCCAGTCAGTGCTCACCTGAATAATTCCCAGACATGATTTGAAACATAACGTAGATGAGAGATTAGTTACAAAAAGTAATTTGAATTTTGTCAGCATATTTTGGACACAGAGAGTAATAATATGGGCATAATTATACCATGCTAGTTGACCTCCGGGCCTGCAGAGTTCAGTTGTGCTTTGTAAGTTTGTTGTGCTCAGTAAGTTTGCTTTTATTACGCACAGGCTGGTATTTACTGACGCCTGAGATGTCCTTATTCAATTATTAGTCGACCTAATGCATATCAGTATAATGACTTATCTTTCTAGGAGTACAGACAGCATTACCAAGCTGTTTGTTTTGCCACTGTACCATATTACCTTCAATCATACTGATGTAGCCAGATATTTTTTATATATGTGCAGATCTCCTACTTGCTTTGAGAGTTCAGCTAACATACCACAGGTACTCATGACTTTCTGATTACAAGGTCAATCACTGTTTTCAAGTCTTGCCATTTCCTTGCAGCTTCTATTTTTATATTTACCCCCAGTTTTCCTCTTGTGTGACAGCATGTGAGTATTGTGCTCGTGCCTCTTTCAGTCCTTGGACATTTTCCAGCTCCTCTACTAACTCCAGTAGCTATGTTGCCAGCTGCTCTAACAGAGGTGTAATCATAAACTGGTTGTTATACTGTCTACTTGGGTTTGTCACTTTTTGCTAATGTCAGCGTGGGATTGAATTGGAAGTTTTCTGGCATTTTCTGGCTCTTTTATACACACAATGTTCCTGTCTCTTCTCATTTCTTCCTGTAAGTGAGGAAATGTGCCAGGTTGCACTAGGCTTTCTACAGCTGTTTGCGAGTCCTATTTAGTTTAAATTAAGCATGGGTTCTTCTGCTATCTTATGGGAAAGTGAATCTCAAACATATGTGGCTTTGATGTCTTATTTTTTCTCTCTTCCGTTAGCAATTCCAAGAATTCATTGTCCACCCATTCTGTTGTGAAAATTTCAATTGTAACTACCAGGATTTCCTGCTCAGCCCATACAAAGCTAAAGTCTGATGAAGTTGAGAGCTAAATGAGGAGAATATTTATTTTAAGGATATCTTTCTTAAATTTTGGATGGTTGGAGAGCTGCCATAAAGACCTTTCTGTCCATATTTTGTTCTCAGCCTGTCACAGGTCTCCAGCCTGTATTTCAGTGTTTCATAGAAACTAATATTAGTGACATCCCTGTCTTTTGGTCTTTGTTTTTTTACTCCATTTGACTTTCTCGCAAATGGGTAAGATTCTCCTATTCCCATATCTTAGGCTAAGGTGGATAGTATGAGACTAACTGTAGCCCAGACTACTAACCCTGGGTCTAGCAAGTACTTCTCCAGTTTCACTGTATAATGTTCGTTTTCATGTTAACTACCCCAAATTTCCTTCCTTGTTTGTTTGATTGTGTGTTTTTCCAGTGAGGAAATTCAAGTTTCTATTCTCGGCTCCACTTGACAGAAACTAAAGTTATCACAAAATCATAAAGTTTGGGAAAGAGCCTTGGACACAGTGGTTGATACTGGTTGTATGCCAGTCAGGTAATTCCAACATGGAAAAGAGCACCTCCGGAGAGATGTGTGATAGACTGGGCAAGGGTGAGAATTCCCATTGTGTCTCCTATCTGGTTCTTCAGGTACCACTTTACATGTGAGAGGCTATAGGCTGTGAATGCCCATTGCATTCCTGTTTCCTTTTATTTCAAAATTATGTTTTGGTTTTTAAGATTCAACCCTATAAGCCTTACTTTTAGTTTGACCTTTTTCAGAACCCACACCATGCCATCTTCCACCTAATTAGCTATTTCTTCAGAGATATTTTGTGAGTGTGTCTCATTTCTCAGTTTTAGACTCTAAGCCTGATTTGATGAGCTAATGATCCTATTAGTAGACTCAGCATGGTAGTGACATTTTCAGAAATAGTATATAGGAAAAGATTGGGAAATAGGTTGTGTTTCTTACACATTATTCATATTCTTCATGTTCCATCCTTCCAAAGAATCTGCCTAGTGACATTTTAAGGATAAATAGAACAAAAATATTTTATAACTGGCTGGCAACATTCTGCTGATTCTCAGTTTCTTTGAGTAAACTGCCCCTGGGGTCAGAATGTCTTGCTTCATTCCTAATTACCTAAGGAGTTTTCAGGTGTTTTTGTTGTCTGCAACATTTTGCTGTTGTGTTTGTTTTCATTTGAACTAAACTGTGACTGGAAATATCCTTCTTATTTCCTGTTATGCCAATTTTTCATCCCAATTTCTATGAAAAAGTCAGGCTCTGACTGTAGCAGCTAAGCTGTGGCTTGAGCAGCTAAGGATTCAATTGGCATTCAGGGGTATGTTTCCAAATTTTAACTATTACTTCTGCAATTAGAGTGAGACAGTTTCCCTGCAGAAGATAGGAGTGGAAGCCAGAAGCTACAGGGAATGGAAAGATCTGGAGATATACTTTACTGCTTTGATAAGGGCTGTGAATTTAATCAGTGAAACTGGACAAAATCATTCCACTTTTGAGTAGTTGTGGGTATAGAGTGGGCACAATACTCAGTGGGGTACTGTCTGTGAACAGAGCTGACAGAGAAAGCATGATGTGACATTCTCATGGTTAGCAGATATGAAAATTGCAGCTGGATATTTCCTGTTTAAAAATAGTCATGTACTACCTACTGCTGTTATCAGTGGTATCAGAAAATCTACTAAGTAACAAACATCTATATTAAGTCCTTACATTCACAGTTTCATCTGGGCATGATTTTTCCTAATTACTACTGTGATTGGAAGTGGTAGGAGGAGTACTGTTAGTTATAATCCACATAGATTTTCACAAGAAAAAAAATCTTACTGTGAAGATAAATTAGACCAAAAAATTGATGAATTTGGAAAATTCATTAATTGTCCAGTATTTTCAAATGCCCGGCAATACTCTTTGGGTAAAGAACATTGGTTTATGACAGAGCCAGCTTTCCAAGTCTCTAATGCGATTGTGATTTGTGCATAGTGTCAAAGCATCACAGAGAATTGGTTTTGTGATTATGTACTTTAAATTCCAAAGGATTTTTTAAGTTTCTGGCATGACTGACTGCATTTATGAGTCTTGTACTGTAAACTCAATGGCCTCATTAAAAAAAAAAAAAAAAGAAAAAAGAAAAGAAGTCAAATTTACGATAAAGTACTTCCCCCCTCCATTTTTTTTTTTTTTAAATAGCGAACTTATTTAGACATTTCAATGTAATGATTGAAAAACATCACAATCTTTTAATGGTCTAATTCTCTTAGAACACCTCATCTGGTCTAAAATTACTTTTTTTTCCCCTCCTTTCTGTAGCCTTTATATCTTACACTGCACTGATAAATTTGTAGGGTTTTATTCAGACTTTTCTCCAGACAGCTTGTTGCCAGCACTTTAATATGACTGACCATATGCCTTATGCTTTGGACTTGCACTTTGCCTTTCCTCTGTGCTGCTTCAGTGACTCATGAGCAACAGAAGTCCACTTAACACCAAGACAAAACAACAATAACAAACAACAAAAGAATACACACTTGTTTAAGCTCTAGTTTGTCATATCTTTTTCTTCCTTAATCTTTAACCCATTTGCTACACCTTTTTTCCCTTGAATTTGCTTTTGCTGTCAGTTTAATAATGTAATCCACTTACTCGGATTTACTGTTTGGAATAGTATTCAAAGTCCTCTCAGTTCATCTTCTATTCCCACATAATTTACTTCTATTGTGTGTTTCTCTTCCAGAACATCTAGAGTGCTCTTAGACCTTTTATTTCACTCTTCTTTTCAACCTGAAGCCTTTCACGTATGAACTCGCTATTACCTAGCACAATGCTAACATTCATAGAATCATATAATAGAATAACAGAAAGACTTAGGAAGAGGCCTGAAAGATCATCTAGTTCCAACCCCTCACCATGGGCAGGAATGCCACCCACTGGATCAGTTTGCCTAAGACCACATCCAGCTTGGCCTTGAACACTTCCAGGGATGGGACATCCACAGCTTCTCTGTGCAACCTACTGCAGTGACTTTCCACCCTCACAGTAAAGAATTTCCTTCTAACACCTAACCTAAATCTCTCCTCTTTTAGTTTAAAACTGTTCCCTCTTGTCCTATCACTATCTGTCTGTGTAAAAAGTCACTCTCTATCTTTTTTATAAACTCCCTTTAAGTACTGAAAAGCTGCAGTGAGTTGTCCTTCACAGTCTTCTCTTCCCTGGGCTGAAGAACCCCAGCTTTCTCATGCTGTCTTCATAATAGAGGTGCTGCAGCACCCTGATCACTTTTGTGGCCTCCTCTGGACCTGCTGTAATAGATCCACGTCTTTTCTTTGTGGAGGGTGCCAGAACTGGATGCAGTGCTCCAGGTGCAGTCTCACAAGAACAGAGTAGAGGGACAGAATCACCTGCCTTGTCCTGCTGCCCGTGTTGCTTTTGATGCAGCCTGGCATGCAGTTTGATTTCTGGTCTGCAAGTGTACCATGCTGGCTCGTGTCCAGATTTTCATCCACCAGAACCTCAAAGGGCTTCTTCACGTGGCTGCTTTCAAGCAATTCATCTCTCAGTCCATGCTCATGTTTGGGATTGCCCCAGTCCAGGCACAGCACCTTGCACTTGGACTCATTGAATCACAGTAGGCTCACGTGGGCCCACTTATCAAGCTTGTCCCAGTCCCCTGGTTGGACATCCTTTTCTTCTGTTGTGTCAACTGCACCTCTCAGCTTAGTGTCACTTGCAAATTTGCTGTCATCATGCTCCTCCAATTTTTAGATGCCTCTTTGAACACTTTTGCTGCAGAAGAACTTCATATTACACAATATTTTTATTTTTATTGTCTTCCTTGAACAGACCTGTGTCTTCAGTATCCTCAAAAACTTCAGAGTCATAGAGTCATTCAGATGAGAAGAGACCTTCAGAGTTCTCTAGTCCAAACTCCTGCTCAGACCAGAGTCAATGCTGAATTCAGCAGCTCGGTTGCTAAGGGCATTGTCCTGTCATATTATGAAAACCTCTAAGAACTGAAAATTAACAGCCTCTCGGTATTAGGTATGCCAATGCTTAACTATTTTCATAGTGAAAACTCATGTCTTAATATTTAAGCAGCACTTCCTCATTTTAATTCATGACCAGTGTGTCTCCTCAATTCACTGTGTACCTAAATAGAGAAACTGGCTTCATCTTCTTGATAATTTACTTAAAGGTACTAGCAGGCTACAGTTAGACTCCAACAAAAACTACTCTTCTT
>JAWWEE010000105.1:107953421-107975235 GCA_035221455.1 Xenops minutus
CGGTAAGCAATCAAACCCTGGCCCTTTTGTGATCAGAAGAGATTGCTTCTATTTATCAGCATTCTTCATGTATTGGGAAGTCCAAAACTGGAAACAATATTTCAGGTGCAGTTGAATAATTGCAAAGGAAAGACAAACAATCACTTCCTTGATTGGGTGTGACTTTCTTGATACAGCCTAATATCTTTTTAGCTTTCCTTCCCACTGCAGTGTACTATTGACTCATTTATAGACTACTGCCATCTAGGACCTTTCCTGCTAGACTGTTCTCGTTCATATTGTTCCCAGCCTGAACCAACACAAGGGTTTGTTTCCCTCCCTGGTACGAGACTTGACATTTGTCCTTGTTGAATTTCTCATATCATTCCTCCAGCCCGTCTTTGTTTCTCTAAATGATAGTCTTGCTCTTTACTGTCAACTCCAAATTAGTATCATGTGAATGTGTGAAGAGCTTTACTTCTGTCTCCTTCTCTAGGTCACTGATAAAGGAATTAAAAAGAGTGAGTCCCAGAATAGATCCTCCAGAAACTCTACTTATTACCACCCTCCAGGCAGAGTGTGAACCGTTATTTATTATTCTTTGAACTCAACTATTCAAATAGTACTTCACTCATCTAGTAGATAACTTCGCAATTCCTTTAATACTAGATCATAAATTGCCAATTTACAGACATGCAGGACCCTTTCTAAAGTCAAGAGACTGAACAGCTACTGGTTTCCTTTCATCCCCAGGGTTAGACATTTTATCACAGGAGGCAATCAGATAGGTCAAACATATTTTGGCATTGATAAAACCATGTTGACTCTTCTTCATCACCTTCTGCTTTGCATGTTCAGAAATGGCTTCCAAGAGCACATGTTCCATGATTTCCCTCAAGAATGAATTGAGGTTGACTGCCTTGCAGTTTTCTGGACTGCTTCCTTGACCTTTTTAAAAATCTGTGGAACAATTTTCTTTCTTTGATACAGAGTACCTTCTAAAATGGAGAAAGAAAAACCTTACAATGACATCAGCCAGCTGTGTCTGCAACCTTGGATGCACCCTTGTGATTTCCATAGACTTGAAAGAGGTTTAATTTCTCAAGAGGTCCATGGCTGGATCTCGCATGACTGATAGTTCCCTTCTTCCTTGTTTCTAGGTACAAAAGCCTGAGAGACAAGGTTTGTGAAGACAAAAGAAGGTATCCAGTAATCAGCCTTCACTATATCCTCTCTCAATGGATCACCTGGCCCACTTTTTTTGCTTATTTCTTCTATTATTAATATAGCTGTACAAAGTCTCCTACTTGCCCTTAATGTCTCTTGCCAGATTCAACGGGAGTTTGGCCTTGGCTTTCCTAACACCACCCCTCACACTCTAGCAATATTTCTGTATCCCTCTTCTTCAGCCTATCCTCATTTCCACCTCTTATATAATTTTTTGCACTGAGACTTAATTGTGAATTCCCTGTTTAGTCAAAATAAGCTTGTGATATAGCTGCTTGTGCTTCACAATTATTAATTTTATGCTTCCTTAATTTATTTATTAAAATTACATTTTTGAAAGGAATTCCAAAATCTTATAATCAATACTCTGGATAGAATCATAAAATCATTGAGGTCAGAAAAGACCTATAAGGTCATCGAATTCAACTGTTGACTCAGAACTGCCGAGCCCACAACCAAACCATATACTTAGGTGTCACATCTACCTGTCTTTTAAATCCCTCCATATATGATGTTTCATCTCTTGGCAATCCGTTCCAGTGCTTCCTAACTGTTTTGGCAAAGAAATTTTTTGCTAATATCCACACTAAACGTCCCCTGGTGTAATTTGAGGCCACTTCATTTATCCTATCACTTGTTACCTGCAAGAAGAGACCAATCTCCACCTGGTTTCAATCTCCTTTCAGGGAGTTGTAGACAGCAAGGTCACCCCTGAGCCTCCAGGCTGAGCTCCATAAGCTCCCTCAGTTCCTCTTCATCAGACTCGTACTCCAGACCCTTCACCTCTGTTGCCTGTCTCTGGACCTACCTCAGCATGTCAATGTCTTTCCTGTACTGAGGAGCCCAGGTCTGGACACAGGACTCAAGGTGAGGCCTCGTCAGTGTCCACTAGTGGACAATCACTGCCCTGGTCCTGCCAGCCACATTATTCCTGATATAGTCCAGGATGCCATTGGCCTTCTTGGCCACCTGGGCACACTCTGGCTCATGTTCAGGTTCCCATCATCCAGCACCTTTTCCAGGTCCTTTTCCTTCGGGCCGCTTTCCAGCCACTCTGCCCCAGCCTGCAGTGGGTTGTTGTGACCCAAGTGCAGGACCAAGTTATCTGCTATGATCTTTACAATACTTGTGCAATTCTTTTTATACAATATTAAATTGGATACAGATCAAATATTAACAAATTAATAAGATTGTCAGGTGTTTAAAAAAATGAAGCAAGCCTTCTTTCTTCAGTCATTAAATATCCTTCTTTTTGTATCTGTACTTTTCACTGAATGGAAATGGGCATTTAAGGAAGAGGAAGTCTGACAAAGAGTCATGGAAGATTTACTTTTGATAAGCTCTAACCATAGCTTATCCAGTATTTTATTTCATATTTCAGATACAGTAGATACATCTCCATTTTACCAAGACATCAGTCCAAATAATGTTATTGTATGATACACTATGCAATAATCTTTTCACAACCTATTGAAGATTTACACTCCTGTATGTTCATTTTACTCACACCTTCTTTGTTCTTGAAGGATTCAAATTATTTTCAACATTCTTGCAACAAAGGAAAGTAGCTTAATTTTTAAAATGTCTCTTTCTTTGTATCTTAGTGCTGCCACACCTGATCCCATTCATTGATTTTGTCTTACTGAAAAAAGATAAATCTTTACTTTTGCCATTCTTCTAGCTGTACCATTACTCAACAGGTTATGTATATGGGATCTGAGCAAGTTTGTTAAGCTTATTAACAAGTAGTTGTAAAATCCATCCTTCCGTGGTCCTTTTCAATTATGTAATATCCTTATTCACTCTTTGTTCACTTCATTTTCATAAATGATGCTTCTTCATGTATTATTATAGATGTATTTGTCTAAGTCTAGTGCTTCAGAGGTTTGATTGCTGACTGGAACCCCATTGTGCTCAGTGCTGGATACATACAGATCAATAATGAAGCAAACCTATTTCTATTATAAAAAGTATAAGAATAAAATGAAAGACAACATATGGCTACAAACAGATGGGATAAAAAACAAAAAGGGAGACTAATTTTCCCTATTTTATGAGTATTATCTGATTTCACAATTTTTTTGTGCATGTGTATTTTCATTTGAACTGACTCATGTCTGAGAAATAAACATTTTATAAAGACTACATTGATTTTTCATTTTAAAAAGGTATGCATACTTGTTGCTTATGTTTTTTTAATCTATAGTCTGCAGACCACAAGAATGCCTTTAGCATTAAGAGGATGTTGTCATTACTGGAATGGGGTTCATTGTATTTCACTTGTGTATCTCCAGCTAATGACTTTCTGATCTATGCCATTCTACTAAAGGGACAGGAATAAGCCAAATTTTGGTCTGTAGTTGGGCTACTTTGAGATAGCTGACATATTTATAGGGTTAACATCTTTTTAATGTTATTGTGTTTCACATGACTATTTTTTTTGCTGGAAATGGCTTAAGCCTTTTTTATCTTAATTTTATCTGAATTTGAAAGGATATTATAATGCTTGCTTTTAGAATACTACTTCCAGTTTTGCTTATGTTCTCTAGACTTGTACACCTGGGCCCAAAATGTTTAGAGGCTGCATTTTCCCACTGCACTTTGAGAACAGGTAGTTTTGACAGCTGGTGAATTTGTAATTTGTGTTCATGCTTCTTTAGATCATGCAGCTGAGCCACCAGGAACAGTACTACAGTTCAAGACTTGGACAAGCCAGAACAACAGCTGCTCTTTTAAAGAGGGAGAATAAGCAGACAAGCAACAATGATTCTGGGACTATTCCTGTGCCTACAAAACTTACCCACAAAGTTTTTCTCAGATCTGTGGTGGGATTCACAAATGTCATTCTTCTGAATTCTGTACTGACCACACTGGGTAAATTTTCATTAGGATCACAAAGGTCTGTGTGACCCTTGTCAGGCTTCTGCTCAAGGTGAGGAAGGACAGAGAAGTGGTGAGTGTAATTCTAAGGTTGCAATCTACTTTAAAACACTGATTATCATAGAAGGCAGCATAGATAACTTGGGCTCATTTGGATATCCCTGCATGAATACTCTGTGTGGATTGCTCCTCTCAAGCAAAGTATATGTTAGGGCAGGTTGGGAAAGGAACAAAATAAAATCTAAGTGTAGAGCTTGCTCAAAACTCGGGGGTTTTAATTATAGAAAATCTTAAGTGAATGTTAAAGTCTGTTTGCTCTACAAACTGAATCCAAAGCATTTGCTCACTCTATATGTCTAGTGGTAGCTCTCAGATACTGTAGCTGCTTAGGGTAATTGGTGTTCGTGTCAATTTCCCAAATAATCCCTGCCATTAAACTGATGATACTGTCATTTCCACTGGGTGGTTGAAGAGGACTTGGCTCTCGAGCAGCTGTGTGAATCCAATTTGAGTTTTTCACAGTTTGTGAGATCCCTGTCCCTGTGGCAGATCTCCCAGGAATTAAAATGGTTCCCTGCAAAACCATCTCTGCAGTCAATGAGTGCTTGTTAAACCCAAGGTGTTTGAAATGAGACAGTTGGGCTCAGTGAACTGCGTGCTTCTGTGTAACTTTATTTTGTCAGGGCTTATTTGACTACCTCTACAAGTTGACAGCTGCCGACAGACAAATACCTTATCAGTGGTCTAAACAGTGTGATTGTTCTAACAGAGAAAAATGGATTGCACTTGAAGCATTTATCAAGTGTTTCAAACTAAACTCTCAACACTACAGAAATGCACCTGATGCTTTCACAAAACTTACATGCAGTAATTGGAGATATTCATCATCATTCCCCATTTCCTCTCTCATCTCAGTTCTGTTTTAGCTTGTGAAGCTTCTGTGATGAGAGATACACTGAAATGTGGTGTTTTGGATACCACCAGTGATAAAAAGAGTTATATGGAAAACTGTTATCAATTTCAGAGATCTGGGAAACCTCATTCCTCATTATCATGGGAAACATAAGTGTGAGTCTGGGTCTTCTACAACCCAAGCAAAGCTGTAACCCAGATTGTGGTACATATCCATAAGCATCCCTATAAAATTACATTTTCAGATAGATGCTTTAATGATTAATATTTACTTCTAATGAGAATTAAAAAAATATATAAAAATATTAAAAATACTGGGGCATACAGACATTCTCTATTTTGCTTCATTAACAGACCATTGGTCCTATGTCACAATTAGGGGGTAGCAGTATTATACACAAGCCAAAGCACCCCCAAATGAACTGTATCATCATCTACAGCTGCTTCAATGCCCATATCAGAACTGCTGCCTCCCCACCATCAGCAGTTTATGAGGAAAGTTTCCACATACTAGGTTCAAATTATGAATAGGAGATCCCTCTCGCTAAAATTAACATCAGAGTCATCAGGACAGACAGAGGAACATGGAGATATCTGAAAAAGTGCCAAAGCCCAGACTTTAGAACAGAATTCTATCAACCCAGGAAAAAAATATTGTCTCGTCTCTTCAAACCAACCTCTCAGTGATAGTAGGTGTTCCCAATCTGCAGTCCTGACATCTGTGCTATGAAGTCATCAAAACTGGTATGTTGCTATAACATGTTGTTTCTTTCTGTTATAAAAATAAACAGGCTTGAATTTATGCCATTTGCTTAAAATTAACCTCAAAGTGTTAATCCTGTTATACTTTATTTGTAAAAGTTCTCACTGTTTCTCAGATGTCTCCAGCAAGCTATTGGCTTTCTGTTTGCTTTGCTTTGATCTTCCCAGTGAGATTTCTTAGAGAAATAAAATTTAAGTGATCATATTGTATGTCTATCTCTCACTCCCCTTCACTTGTCCATAATTTTTTAACCTGTCCACCAAGTTCAATAAACTTTGACACAGACACAGTAATTTCAAAGGTACTTTGTTCCTAGACCTGTTGTGAAAACCGACATCTGAGTACTTGAGAGAGAGCGTACAGCTGTTTGCAGTGTGACCTCAGCCCTTATTAAACAGTAGGGAATACAAACAGAAGGAATGTATTTAAAAACTTCAACTATCAGACAAATCTTATGTAGAAGTCATATCTTCCTAGATAGCACCGGAGACAACTCCACAGGAAATCAAAATGTATGATTTTCTCTGTTTGTGTAGATATTGGTTTAATTTTTACAAAGTTTCTTTAAAAACATTTCTACATTTCACTGTTAGTATTACTTTTTTAAATACCTAACCCTACATTGCTTTTTACATTCTGTTTACTTTTTTCTTTTCTCAAAAAACTTAGAAATACTCAACTCATACTCAACACCTGGATTTGGAGCTGTATGAGCCAAAATGAAGTTTCCTTTACATTTTCTGGCTCCCACAGTATCTGAACACTTACATTCTCTTTGCTTTCCTGCATTAGCACTAAGGGAGCTGTTTTGGAGATTAACTTTACCATCTCATGTCCTGCTTTCTATAAACTATCCTGAATCACCTTTATGAGATCCGTGCTGTGCTGTGAACTTAAGTGTTGCAATCTGGACAGCTATTTGCCTTCTAAGCCCCAACCAAAGTTGTCAAGTTAATAGCGTGTAATTAATGAACAGGAAATCCTGTTATCTTGTGCTGAGTTCACTTCTGTCTAGACCATGAGTTCATAAAGTAGAGCCAGGAGAAAAGTGAAAGAAAACAAAGAAAATTACAGTCAGGCATCTTGCACAGCGCAAGTGTTAACCTGAAAGCAGATAGAGTACATCTTCATACACAACCACCTGAGACACTCTCCTCAACAGGACAGTCCAGTTGATTGTTGTCCTGAATTTTAATACGATAAGTGTACTGTTAAGTCTCTTGTTTTTGCTTAATTGCTTGAGGATTATGAAAGGATCATGACAGACTCCTTCACCTACCTTTATTTGTAAAGAAAAAGAGAGCACTCAGAGGTACTCACTCTTGTATTGGATCTGTTGATGTAATGCAATTATAACACTGAGTGAAGTACCAAGCTCAATGTGTGTGAAAGAATTTTAGACAAATTGCAGATCAATAAGAATTAAATAGCCATAATAAAATTATTTTTACTGTAACCAAACATTAAAACACCTATGGGGCTGGTGGGCTCTTTATATGCCTCTACAGTTGGGATCCACAAACCATCACGTGTTTCTTTGCAGCCAACACGTCTCTGTCCTTCTCATCAAACTTACACAAAAGCAGCTGTTCCCAAACCACCATTGTGACATAATTCAATTCTATGTCTGAAGTCATTATCATAGTCCTGTTGCCGTGACAACATGACACTCTCTGTTGTTAATGTGTAGGTCTCCGAAACAATTAGAGAAGTACCACTATCCCCAAATTGACTTTAATTAGATTACTTCAAAAATTAGTCTCTAATACCATACAATGGGGGGAAGTTTGTGATAAATCTCTTTCTTAATAAATGTTTCCAGGCAAAAGGAGTTTGTTTCAGCTATATTACCTTATTATAGCTGTCAACGTTTTAGCTGAACATAAGAAAAATATGTGAAATCAACAATTCTCTTCCTACTACTTGGGAACATGGGAAAATCACATTTAATTAGGAAGTTTCAAAAGGAAAGTGCATATTTTCTTGTTAAACACCTTGCTTCTACTTCTGAATATTTAAAAATGTTCAGATCTAGAGAGCTTTAGGTTCTTACTGCAATTATTTTTATCTGCTTGCATTATGGTGCTTACTAACATGAGAATTCACTACAGGATGCATTTGATTACACAAGCCTATTCCTTCACAAAAATGGACATAATTTGCCACTAAGATAAGCTTTCAAGTCTTGTTCCACATAATCTTTATCCCACCTAGATTTTAATTATATAATTTTTAGATTTTTATATATATTTTTTCTCATTGTCCTTTATGCTAATTTACGGTTTGATGGTGGCAATAGAGACAATACAAGAAAATACTGTTGAGATTGGTGGCATTATGACCCTTTCAGTTGGGGTTCTGCCAAGCCAGTGGGTCCTTTCCAGTCCTGAACTCCAGTACAATTGCAATGTTTTTACATAGCGTGATGTGGAAGCAGAAAAGGCTTGGGATTGTGAGCTTTATATATGGAACCTGACATTACATATTCACCATATAAAACAATATTCCTCAAACTGAATTAGTTATAAGATCAGTCCTCCCAAAACTTCATATTCCCTGTTGATCCATTACTTTTCTGAACTCCTTATTTGATGGGTGTCACTGAAGCAACATGCAGTTGTCATGTCACAGAGAAGGAAGTGAACTGTCTTGAAATTAATTTCTTGTTTATTTAAAACACCTCCTGTGTGAACTTTTTTTTTTTTCTGTGAGTGGAAAAAGCCATCATTCAAAAAAAAAATTATTAACAGAAAAGCTCACTGAGTCAAGCACATTTTAACAAATTGAAAAAAATAAGCAAAACCCATATTTTTTATATATAACAGGAATAATAATGGTAATAATAACCATAGCAATTCAATGTGCTCTTCATACTGCATCACTTTATATTCTTGTTCAGTGGTTAGAAAGTCATAACTGTTAGATTTGGAGGAGTTGAAAATGATAGCATTGATTAATTGCTTAATTGCTTCCCAACTCTGTAATTTCTCTAAAATGGGATTAGATGAAGAAACGAGATCTTTACAAAGAAAATGGGGTAATTTCCAAACAACCTGCAGCAAAACTGACTGTTGCACACCTGTGATAAAACTCTTTCCTCTGCTGAGAGGCAGTGGCTCTAAGCTCTGTCACACCTTATAGCTGAAACACCCACCACTGAGGTATAGACTCAGTCCACCTAAGCTCAGTGCCCATAATGGCATAGAAAAAAATCTCATGTGTTCTTTAGAGAAGTATGGATGACCCATTTTGTCAGAATTTTGCCATTTTTGCAGATCCAGGAGCCTCTAAAATAAGAACTGGTTCACAAAGTCTCATGAACTGGGAAATCAATCTCCCACTTTAAAAGAAGAGATCCCTGCACCATGACTACATCCAATCCCTCTGAACTCAGCACTGAAATCAGATTTGTTAGGACAGATCATCTGGTGGGGAATGACATGGAGCATTCACAGGTTCTCAAAGTTATATGTGGTTCTGTACATGCAGCCTTTGGAGAAAAGTAATTATTTAGATCAAACAGTTTTTTGGATTTTGTGAAAGGAGTCCCTCATTTGAATACATTAGGGACATCTGTCAGTAAATCCATTCAGGGTCTTGTAAGAACCTGAGCAGTTGCAAATTCACTCAGGTGATACTGAGCTGTTTGACATGGAAATCCCAATTTGACCATCTTCCCTAAAGGCTTTATCCTGCACTTAGTTTCATAAGGTAATAGAAGATTAGGACTTGTACACCAGACAACCTTATGTTTCCAGAAAAGTAAATTTACAGATTAATTTTTCTCCTTTTATGATAGGCAATGGAAATCATATGAAACACAATTACAGCAAAAGTATTAGCAAGGCTGTTTCAGACAGTCATCTGATGACCTATGAGCAGACCACTGAATTGCAAATTGTACAGTCTTCGTTTTATTAATTTATTAAAGAGGCAGTTAAGCTTAACAAGCAATGAGTCCCTTTGTATTTGTTGTGGGTGCTCGTGAGTGAATAAATTGTTTCTGTGGCTGGTAGCAGGGAAGATGTGTATTTCTGTTGAAGTTCTGCTGGATTGTCAATTCACACAACTGGTGTTCCTTTCTCCTGGAGATGTGGGAGAGTGAAGAACAGGGCATTTAACCATTGTTGACTATGTCTACTTTGGCAAGTAGTGCACTGGAAAGTCATTAGATCAAAGCAAGTAAAATTACAGATTTTACATATGGATCACATGTGGTTCCAGCAGAGAAGCTGTGGGTGCCCCATCCCTTGAAGTGTTTAAGGTCTGTTTGGATGAGACTTTGAGCAATGTGGTCTAGTAGAAGGTGTCCTTGTTCATGGCAGGGGAGTTGGAACTGGATGATCTTGAAGGTCCGTTCCAATCCAAGCCATTCCATGATTTTATGATATAGAAACATTTGACTAGATTTAGTTTGGAACTTTGCACAGAATATCTACAAACTTTGGTTCAAATCTGTCTGAAGGATGGACCAGTGGTTGGTTTGGGCCTTTATATCCTCATTAGGGGATGAAATACATTTTTCATGCACCTCAAACTCATTGTCCATTTCTGTTGTCTTTTCTAATTCCCAGAGCAGTCAAGCTGGATATTGCCTTTTGTCAAGAGTTCTACACAAGCTTTTACTAAGGGCAATATACATGAATAGAATATAAACTTTGGTTAACTTCATCAAAGTAAAACAAAAAAGCATTTTTTAAAGGATCAAGCATATTTATGATTATTGCTGTTATTATTATTGTCGTTGTTACATCATTATATATGGTGATTGTACAGATTACTGCAGTTTTATTGTGAAGGTAGAAATTTATAATGGCAACAATGATAATAAATTCCTGGCAATTATTTTTGTCTTCTGCTTTGAATCATTAATTTTTATCAATTCATTCAGACACAGTAGGTCACAAAACTGCCAGAATCAATGATATGGCACCATAAACCCCACACAGACTTTGTGGTGGGCAGTGCTGATATATCAGACTGTTCTTCAAAAGTAATTGAGAAATTATTTGCTTCATGAAGAATCTAACTTATTTGTTGATTCCCTTTGAAGGATTCATTTATATTTTTTTTTTTAACAAGTGAAACATTTAGCAAGCATGTTGGAAATTTTTTAAATATACCGCAAAAATGTATCATGGGACAACTATTGAGGCCAATATAACCAGAATTTTACACTGGATTCAAATTTGTTCCTGTATCTTCTCACCTGATATTCCTGCTGCTTACTAAGATCTCCAAAAAAGGATGAGAATAGTTTCACAGAGATTGTCATTCTCTTCTTGGGGCAAATTGATGATGACAAGACCAGAAAATTGAATCAAAGAGTAGGGTTTTTTTGTGTTTCTTCTTCTCTTTTCCCTTCCCCTTTTCACTCTTCTTCAGAGCCTAAGCTTGGAAAATTCATGAAATCTACTAGGTGAATAAAAGAAGAGCTAGATTCCCAGGTGGAAGTGTGGATGAGACATGAGAATTAAAATACTAAGTGGCTTAGAACAGCAAGTTTACAAGTACGTATGCTGCATCCATGGAGATGGTGAACACAGAAAACATTCTCCTTTTATGCTAAAGATAAAATCAGATAAAGATGATGAGAAGGAACATAGGATTTGTTGTGCTGCATCAGAAAAGTTTTATATTCCTTCTCATTTGCTGAGTCTTACATTTTTGCTGCCTTCAAAAGTGACCAATGCCTGATGCTTGAGGGGAGGTTGAAGAAAAACCCTTAATGCACTTAGCCGATTGTGTGGAAAGGGAGGTAGAGAAGAAGATATTTTCTTGAACCCTGCAGCTATCAATTTACACTCTGAAGCATAACAATAGATTACTTTTACATTAATATTGTTGTTATTACTCATAAAATTATTCAGCCCCTTAAAAATCTTTCATATTTGACTTAATAATCTCCTGCTGGAGTTAATTCCAAGGGATGACAGCATGCTGTGAAAAGTATTCACTTTCACAATTTTTGCTGTACATTTGTGTTCCATTTATTTCATTGCACATCCTTTTTTGATTTATTATGTCATAAGGTTAAAAGTAGGGTCTTATCATTCTGCACTTCATAAAAATAAAGAACAGACCATTTCCTTTTCCTAAGTGAAATAAAATTCGAGATGTTATCTTTTTGTGTGTATGGTAACATTTCACTGTCTCTATTTTTCTGTACCTGCAAACAGAGAAGGTAATGATGAGAAAATGTTTTATGTAGTATATTCTGCATACACTGTTTCCCTATGTATATTTCTATTATTAATAGTTGATGGATTTCCAAAGAAATTTTAGAACACCTCAGATGTTAAGATGAAAAATAATCCCCACCTATCAACTAATTTTAGACTCTACTCATGTTCAAGTTTGAGTTCTGCTCCAGAGTATCACACAGAAATAAGAATGGAAAATATTTCATTTTTAGATGCAGGAGGGAACATTCTGTTTATCCTGCCATACATACAACTTTGTTGAGAGATTCCTATTTTTGTGTAAAGTGATGCATTTTGAAAGATCTGGAATCCTTCAAAACATGATTCATAGAATTAATTAGAGACAACTGCATTTATCTCCATGAATGCTGGACTGAGATTTTTTCAGCATGTTTTTGGATTACACCTGAGATTGTCTTGATTCATAGATCATCATGCTTTCTAGTATAACCTGGAAGTAGAAGTTAAGAAATGTGTACCCAAACATACAAAAGCATTATTTCAGGACTACTTAGTAGCATATGTAAGCTTACAATCTGTGAAAATTCCCAGAAATGTACATACTCATATTTGTATATTGACAAATACAATCTTAATTAACCTTTAGCACAAATAGCTGATGGAGCGACTTTTCCATTAAATAATTTTTTTTTAATTCTTCCATTTCTAGATCAAAACCAAATAGTATTTACCCACTATCTATATTCTTTTAGGCAAGCCTCTAGTAATGGGAGCTGTGCTGTAGGTTTTAGCCTGCAGGTCATTGTGGTCACTCAAACAGTCCACCTCCAGAGGAGTTCCAGACGCAAAGATCCTTCTATTTGTCCTGCTAGCTTTTCTCAGATATGACTATCAGAAAAAATTGCAGCCTGAGCAACTTTATATTTCTCCTTCAATCCTAAAACTTGTCTGTTACTGCAAGAGGACAACGAGAAAGGAAAGGCTGGAAGGACGTGGAAAGGTCTTTAATGAAACTTCTTGTTCCTTCTCCTCTTTTCACCTCTTCTCTTCATTTGAGAGGCACAAATGGGTCATCAGGAAAGAGACCATTTTGTATTCCTGCTCCTCATGCTGCGTTGCTTCCTCTCTGTATAGGCTCCTAAACCCCAGACACTTCAGTTTGGGTCCTTTGTATTCCTAGCACGCTTGGGGTCTGCAATATGAAGACCCTAACCTTCCAGTTAGGTATGTGTAGGCAAGATGGTGTGTACCAGAAACTGAATTTTTCTCTGCCTTTCTCTTCTGAACATGCGTATTCATCAGCAACTTGCAGAACACTTCTAAATATCTTTTGAAAGGTTGGGGTCTGCACAAAATGGAATTGCAGGTGTTAAACTTTTTTTAAATATAGTACAGAAAGAGTTTATACATGTTTTCAGAAGTCTGGGTTTCCTTCAACAAGGCATCTTTGAATTAGATGCTCAGTATTTCCAGATGTTCATCCAGGTGTTCATTCTTCTGTTTAAGTAATAGAAGTGTTGTCACTGCTGACCAGCCCCTGTAATCAGAGCAGTGCTCCATCTGCTGCTATGTAGTAGCCTAGTATTTTTAAAGCATTCAGTCGTTAAGGAGGTGACCCAGGTTCAATCCCTTTTTATGCCTGATGAAGGGTATTACCTGTGAAATATTTTATGTTCATATAAAAGTGAAGGAGTTTTTGCTCCATTTTCCTTTTTGAAACTGTGTCCATGTGTATAAAAGATTTCAAGTTTCCCTGGTCTGAAAAGAAAAAAGAGCATAGCGGTGTAACTCTGCACCTCAGTGCTGAGTACAGTTGTCTCAGAGAAAGAGGGCTGACTGCATGGAATATTTTTATGTCAAATCATCACTTAATTTGATCAGAGAAACAGCCCTGGGAGCAAAAACTGGTATTTTCCAATTGGATAGTGAATGAGTATCTTTGTGTTGTCTCTGTACAGAGTGAACTGGTCATTATTTTGAGGTTGCTGAAAGCCCCTATTCACTGCAGTGGGTACCTGCATGCGCACCAGAAGTGCTGGATGTCACAGAGCCATGTCATTAACACTGGGCATTGCATTACAGAAACTTTCAGGCATTTAAGCATTAGATTGGATCCAGTCTGTGATGTCTTTCAGTGTCTGACCTTTTTATTTCTTGCTGCTTCAGTCTGTGCTGAAGATAATCTAAATTTGTGACATTGTTATACTTTGTTTGCTTTCTCTGTCTTACAGGAAATTGTTATTTTCAATTCCTTTTTATATCAGGCCCTTTCCAGCAATAATTATAGCTTACTTGATCAAGAGATTGAGAGGCTGGTAGTATGAATCACTTTTCCCATTCAGTTTCTACAAGTCATAGTGACATATGTCATAATGACACTTTCTTAATCTAAACACCTGCCTGTCCTTTGCGGTACCAAAAGCACCTCTATTCTTCATTCCTCAAATTTAATTTTGAGTCGTTTTTGGTTTTTTTTTTTTTTTTTTTTTTTTTAATACTGCAATCATATCATCTGCATTTTCTTCATGCAAGCTTTTTATTTTACAGCAATGTACATCCAACAGGTTACCTCCTCCTGTGCAAACTGTACCTTTAATTGTTAGTGAGAATCCACTCTCTAGTTGTTTTTGTCTGTCTCTAATGTAAATTTCATGCATACAAATATATATATACTTTGTTTGCTGCATTATAAATATGCAAAAATACCAAAGCACCAAGTTTAATCTCTGAAGCTACTAAATTGTGTGTTCTCGGCACTTGGAGAATCATAACAGCTGGGGATGGAAGGAAAGCTGATGGGTGAGGCTATTCACTCCTTTCTATTGCCAGATTGTTCTTGACAATATATTCTTAACATTGCCTAGACTTTTTTTAAACATAGCTTCTTTTCATTCTACTTAAATCTGAAAAAGTGAGAGGCAGATTCCTACATTACAGCAGAATGACTCTCTTTGACTCTATGACAGTTAAGTTTATTTTATTGAGTGTATAGACTGAGATGAAGTTCATTTCATTTTTGTAAAGAACTAAAGTATGGGTAATATTAAATCTAAACTGAAGAGGGAACTGTTCCAAAGACACAAGTAAATCTGTGAATTTTCAGGTTCTGAAAAATACATGATAACTTTTTGAAAGACTATTACTTGGGATTTTTGGTTATAATTTCCATGCTCTCATCCAGATAATTCTTATACTGAACTACAAATAGGCTGAATGCTCAGCTGTTATAAATCCAGTATCCCTGCTGACAGTGCTGCTTGGCCAATTTGCACCAGCTTAGGATCTGTCCTTTTGATCTGGCCATATGTTTTTTGATGATAAGCATCACAAATTAGGACTGGATTTACAGAAAATCTCTTTTTCTCTTTTACATCCCTAAGGATGCATAGGTGAGCACAAGCTTTCAAACAGCGGTTCTGACTTTGGCTTCAATGGCTGGTATTTCAAAACACGCTGTGTTGTAAACTTTCCAGTTTCCTGACTACAGGAAATTATACTGAAAATAACTCTTAATCAGCTATTGCATGAGAAATGATAAAATGAACACTAACTAGAAGTTGTTGTGGGAGCTAAAGTATCAAAATCTGTATGTAGAATGTATCTTGCCTTCTTAAGGTTAGCCTATAAAACAGTATTCACTAAGTGTTTGTTTTGTTTGTTTGGTTGGGGTTTTTTGTTCTGATTTTTTTTTATTTAAAACAGAAAAAAGTGTAATTAGATATGAGGGAACAAATCAGAAGGACGTTGGAGGAGCAAACAAAATAGATCAAATGACAAAATATGACAACTAACATCAAAGGTAAAGAGCCAGGTCTCCCTGCTGTTGCACGGTATGTCAGTGGTCTTAAAGGAACCATATCAACAGAACGAGATATCCTTCAACATTTTTGCTTTTGTCATTATTAATCAAGTTTTATGTGAATAAAAGAAAGAAAAAAAGTCCTGCCAGGCAGTCACAGGAAGGTGTACTACAGTATCTAAAATTTTACACAGGGAAAATAGATAAAAAATTTAGAACTGAGCAACAGGAAATGCCCAGCATAAAGGGGAAATAAAATGAAGAATGTTACTGTGAATTAACTGAGTTTATTTTGTGGTGATTAATTTAGCATATATGCCTCAGCTTTTTAGAAAACAACATAATTTAGCACGTTGTCAAGAAAGCCACTACTAAGGAGTTAATAGCAGAAAACAGAATGCCTCAAATGCTTTCTTAACTAGGGGTAGAGTTCTGAGGAGCAGCCACCCAGGGGGTTGATGGTGTGTGGTACAGAGGGAACTGCAGTGGCACTATGCAGACCTGCTTCTCTCTCTTCACGACTGAATACATGATGTTTTGTAGATGGACTTTGACTCAAGCACCCTGAGTTCTTCCTACAGAGTTGGGACATAGGTAGGTCTGCTGCCTTTACAAGCTTGCTGCAGGTATTATATCAATGTATGGTTAAAAAATAACTCAGTGAGCCAAGTACAAGAGAAACTGGACCCTGAATTCATTCATTCTTTTGCTAAGAACTGGTGCAAAGATGGGTGATGACAGAGTTCCTCAAATGGAATGATGAGAGATTCCTTCATAATGGAAATTGCTAGGAAACCTAAATAGAAGAATGGGTCCTAATTCCCCTTTCACATTTTCAGGGCAAAGTTGTATAATATGTACCAGGTAACAGCACACTATAGGAAGATAACTTGGTTTTAAAGTAAATGTCAAGAGCCCTGTATTAAAAAAACCTGAAAATATTCTTTTATAACAGTATGGGCCAACATGAGAGCAAAGATGAGCGGAGAGGGAGGAGTGAATGCTGCACAATGATGGAAGTGTTCACCCTTTACTGGTTCAACCTGCACCATTTCCACTTCCCTAACAATCATTTAACATGCAACGGTGACTATATTAAGTATTTTTACTATTCCCTACAAAGTCACCCTGGAGGAATGGCACAGCAGACCTGGTAAGATTCTCAGTTTCCATGCTTTAAGCTCCATCTTAATTAGCTGGTGGAGTGAATGAAATTATTTTGCCATTCCCATGTACCAACTTGACAAACTGGGACTTGGCACTAGCTGAGTCTAAGGCACTCCATGCAACTATATATGGTATGTGCTAATGATGCTATTAGTAACACATTGCTGAATGTTAACATGCTAGAGCTTGTAGTTTCATCTCTCTACGGAAGCGACTTGATTAATGTTAGAGAGAACTTTTTAACAAAGGTATAATTTCTGTGACACTATTTTATATTGCCAAAGAAAGAAGGACAATCTTTACATTGAATAATATTATGTCTAATTAAACAGACTGTGCCAGGTTTCCTCCTCCCCTATCCACTCTCATACATATACCATTTTCTTTGTTTTTTGATTGTTTTGTTTTGTTTTGTTTTTTAAAAGGGTACTAAGATTTGAGGGGTCATCAGTCACCTTAGTGAGTCCCCTAATGCCTGTTCTGCTGAAGGCTGATGTGTACCTAACAGTAATGTGGTTGCAAGTTGCCCAGTCAGTGATATGTCACTTCAAGAGACCTGTAGATCGACTATTTTTAAATGAAAGCTTGTCATTTGAATAACTAAGAGAGATCTTTTAGTAAGAATAGTGACACAATGGGGACACATTCATCAAGGAATTATCAGGTAGGGTGTTTTCTTGGAAGAAGAGATGGTTAATGATTAAATGGCAATCCTACTAATTAAAAGTCAAAAATAGATAAATAAGGGATAACTCCCATGATAATTGCCAAATTTATATATTTAGAGGAAACCTAGCATATCATAAATATTAAATTGGGCTATCATCTGTAGCGTTTCTGTGCCAGGGATCCAATAAATAAAGGCCTTAGGGACTAATCACTAGAAATTTTCTTTATTTATCTCCTTCCACATTTTAGCAAACAGAAAAGCTGTGTCTTCTTTTCAGTGTAAACCACCAAGGGAACATGGTAATTTTTTGGACGAACCTTTTGGGGAGGAGAAAATTACAAATAATGCAGTGGCAATGTGCAAACAAGAGAAGATCTCAACCATTAGAAAATCTTTCAAGAGAAAGCTTGGCTCCGTGTTTCTTCTGACCATTAACCTCCCATTAAGTACACTAGCTTTATGTCAATGTGTAGCTCCATTGACTTCAATTAAGCTATCAGAGATACCCACACTGCTGAGAGAGCAACGACAGACTTTTTAAAAGTCATCCTACACAGAAATGTGTCAAGAGTGGTGAATATGGCCATTTGTGTAATTTTAGCTCTGCCTTGAACCTTATGTAATAATTTATGCAAAAATGGGGTACCTAAATGACTTTTTAGGGCCTGTGTTCTTGCTACTGATATTAATGGAACAATTTTATGCCCATTTTTGCATGACTGAATTTGTATTATGTGCACAATTTTATGCACAGTTGGCTTCACTGGACCAGGATGCTGAGGCATTAGGACAGACCTTTCACTGCACAGACCCTGGGAATGTTCTCTTCTTGGCTCACTCAATGTAGTCAAAAAACACACTGAAGAGGCTGAGGAAGTGGGTCCTGCCTATAAGACTCTCAAATCTTCTGGGAAATTAGGAGAGAAGATGGTGTCACAAATTCATCAGTACAGTATCTGGGAAGCTGAAAGCTCATTTGGAAATCTCCACAGTGAATTGTGCCACAGACAAGTCAGACTGCTGCATTTGGATTATTCTTGAAATTGCTTTCATTTGGACAGATTATTTTTGATCCACCAGATGCTTGAGTTCCCATAACAAAGACAAAGTGTGGGAGAGATTTCAGCATCTTGACACTGGGGTATTGACAATGAAATACAGCTAGTGACAATTGGCAGAGCTTTCCTTCATATCCCTGCTGTCAGTCCTATAGTAATCCTCTTTGGCGTTCTGACTACTGAAAAAGGATAATATTTTTCCATTTATTTTATATTATATGGAAACTAGTAGTTTGTTCAGTTAACATATAGCTAAGAAGTATCAAGAATGACTTGAGGGGAGCACTAGACATCTATTGCTGGTATGTTAAGTCATCAGATCTTTTTGAAGCATGCCAAGTAAACATGCTGCAATATCATTCAAACAGTTGCACAGAGGTTTTAGTCAGAAGTGATATTTTGCAAGCTGAGATCCTGACTGCTTTCTGAATTCCAGTAGTTTAGAAAGGATAAAAGCCCTGCAAGTTTGTGAAGTCACTCACTCAATAGGTGAGGCCAAGAGTAAAAATAAGACCCCTGACCTCTCCCTTCTTCCTCATTTAGATACTTTTCTCTGTAACAGCGGGTAAAGTGCAGTAGTGGAATACTATTGCCAGGAAGTGAAAAATGAGCTTTTACAGTAAGCCATGAAAATGAAAGTAATAATTAAATCTTCATATAACTTTAGGTTGTATTGCAAGTGCTTAGCTAAAAAATTCGTCTTTAACTCATGGCCCGCAGCAATCACATCTGTTATATTTTAGGAACAGAAAGCTAATGAGGTGGAATCTGGAGTACTGAGCTTAATTGGGCTTGTTTTGATTAAGTGTATGTGCTGGGAATATTTTACATACTAGTATAAATTGCAAAACAGTCAACATAAGCCACCAAATTTGCAAAATCCATTGTGGGTAGTGTCAAAGAAAGGACTGTTTCCAATAAACAATAAAAGGAAAAAAGAAAATATCTGAGGTTTTGATGAAAAAAAAAGTGTGGTTTAATTTACCTAATTAGTGGCTTTCCATGCTTGTAAATGCATTTTTCTCTCTTGTTTACATACATGCAAATGCACACACAGGCACACAAAAATGTGCTGTACAGTGTAAAATGGTAACAGCTTGTCTTTGGGCTGAGTAGATTAAGTCTGGCTGGAAAAGGCTTTTTAAAATGCATAATCTTTATAAAAGCATGAAAATTTGACATATTCGTCATATATTACATATTTAGCAGAAAGAACAATGTTTTACAGCAGTTTTAGAAACATGTGTTTCAAGGGAGAGGGTGTATGTGGAGTTTTATTCCTGCGAGTCCTTATCACTTTGGGCCATGCTCTTAGATAATGTAAATCCACATAACTCCATTGACTCTAGCACATTTTGCTGCTCCACTCAGTTTAGATCTGATTTCTCAAGTTCCCATATGCATTCAGAACTTAGAAGGTAGAAAAAAAATAGAAGTACTATATATTAGAAATATTAAAAATGGGTTTAAATGGATTTTCCCTACAATAAAAGATGTTACAACCTGGATGCCTGATATCTTGGTATCATCTACAACTAGAAACAGATGTTGACTCTTCAAAGTAACTTGCATATGAAAGAAAGTGGTTCTGTTTACATTTAGATTTAGTCAAACCCACCACGACCACCGCAATGACAAAACAGCCTACTGTTTTTATTAGTAGCTCTCAAAAACACTGTTCAAGGAAAAAACCCTCCGTCTTTGCACATAAGGAAAGTAAGACACCAAGAATTGGCTTGCCAGTGACAGAATTCCCTGAAAGTGAGAATTTGTCCAGTGGCCTTCTGAACTGTCATAGTCCATGGAGACTGACATAAGCCACATGATAGGGCCATTTCACTTTTGAGTCTTCCTCTGGCTAGGTGGATTACAATGGATTACGATGCTGATATTTTTATAGCACTCACACATGTCTATATATTTTGTATTACTCAGACATGTCCATATCATGTTGAGCCTTTTCAGCTGATAGATATTTTCTTCCATCCCCATGTCCAAATTAAAAATTTAGGCAGAGATTTTCAAACTTTTTGAATTCCAGTAGGATTTAGTTATCAGGTTCTTCAATCAGTGAATGCTTTGCTAAAATTGACCAATACCTAAGAAACCATCAAGAGCTAATAATACCATTAGCTCCTTACTGGTTTTATAAATTTCAAATCATTTTGCCTGGGATACAACTATTGCTAGGAAAAGGAGACATTCCTTCAGATGAGTTTCTAAGCAATTCCTGACCTGACCAGTATTCAAACTGGCTTTTCTTTTTCACAGGTAACAGTGGTAAATGAGGATGGAAAGTACACTGAGTTTAAGCACAAATACTCTGCAGCCCTCCAGGAAAATGATGACCATAATGCTTTATGATGATCATAATGTTTTAACAGGTTAGATTAAATTCTTCTTGCAAATGAAAATCTCACTGGTGAATTGCTGCTCCTTCCACTGGGAAAGGAGAATGGTATATAAGCACACACAGACCTCCTGTATGCTACTTACACAGGTTAAGGGACTGACTGAGCTAATAGGAGACAAAGTACAATACTTCAAGTTAGGTCTTGTTGGAGCAAGCTTTTCCCTCTTGAAAAAAAAAAAAAATCTGTCTAATAGCCACAGTTATTCAGAGCTTTGGCTTTACATTTCATTCAGAACAGTGACCCTTCACACTGTATTATCTGATTGGTTCAATAATGACTTCGAGGAATGAGAGCCACCTACCCTATTATGGACTCCACCTCCCGGGGTTTCCCTTAAAGGGACTTCCATTTAAGTCTGGTCTAGAGTAACATGTGCAATTACACTAGGAAGAACGAAAATGTGAAGGGGGCAGCCACTGGAGCTTCAGGTCATGAGACGATTGCTGGCTGTGATTAGGAAGAAATCCCCTCCTCTTAAATGAAGTATAATAGGGTTCATATCTGAGGTTTCAGGAACTAGCCATTGTCAAAGATAGGATATTCCCTGTGACAGTTCATACAGCCTTGGATTTCCCTCCTCTTAGCCTTTCAAAATGAAGCAAAGGAAAAGAAAACTTTGAGAAATTTCTACCCTCTCATTGAAAAAAATTTGGGGTAAAGGGGAAATAAATTTTAATACTATGCTATTCTGCTGCCCAAACTTCTGCTACAGCTTTTTCCTTTAAAAGTCTTTAAGTCTTTTGAATGTTCTTTTTTTTTTTTTTTTTTTTTTTTTTTTTTT
>JAWWEE010000105.1:107975335-108059171 GCA_035221455.1 Xenops minutus
AATTTTCTATCTATCTATCTATCTATCTATCTATCTATCTATCTATCTATCTATCTATCTATCATCTGCCTACCTACCTACCTACCTACCTACCTACCTACAGATGCATATAGGTACATGTTCTTCTGAAATACAGTAGGCTTCCTTTTTCAGAATGGTGTCCTTCAGAAAATGTGCCTTTTCACACCTGAAGGCAAGAGGGGAAAAAAAAGGTGTCAGTTTGTTAAACTTTGTTAGCACGGAAAAAAAACCCAATTTTGTTTGAGCTTGCATTCAAAATTCCAGTTAAATAGTTCAGAAAAACCTAAGTTGACAATAATTGATTAATTAGTTCAAATCCATTTGCCTTATCTTCCCTGATATGGTAATCCAGTTTTAGACAGAGCTAAGACTTTATAATTTTTGCAGCAGGTATTGTCTCAGTTGTTGCTGACTTTGTGAACACACTCAGAATATTCATGTTCTGCAAGTCTCAGTATGATAACTGAAAAATCATCACGATGCTGGTGACCAACTTTGTCATGAGATCTCTGTTAGCAGCCTACTGGCTATGCCGTCTCTTGCTCCACTTGTCAGAAGTTGTTTGTATATAAATGAGGGTGATCTGTGAAGGTGAAGTTGGGGCAGGGATTCCCTCAAGGGTACTAATGATATGGGTCAACAAAGAATGTTATCCATAATCCAACAAAGCCGAGAAATCTGTTGGGAGAATAGGCTTCTGCAGTTCTTTTATTTTCTGAGAGCAGACCATCAAAATCTTCCGTTTACACACAGAAGATGTTTTACAATATAAAATGAGAAAAGATTAGGGGAAGTCTTGACAAGACAGTAATTTCAGACTGTCTCATTACTAATGGTAGTGTAAGAAACAAAGCCAAGATGTGACCAGCTAGAGAGCTGACCTAAGAACTACTTGGGTACTTGTCATGGAGGACAAGCAGTACCGATCCACCTTAAAATGCTACATGTGTATGAAGATAAGTCAATCATGGAGCTTGGTCAGCCTCTAATTCTGACACAAGTGCAGCTGGAAACTTCACTATCTCCAGGTTTGGGGGTTTGATGCAGTGAGACTGTCTGCATTGGAACCAGATGCCCGGTGAAGACATGTGCAGTTTTAACTTTGGATGTGCAAAACTAAGAGTGGTGCCATTTCCACAGTGAACTGCTTCGCCTCAGGATCATTCTGAAACAACTGCAGTGAAATTTGCCAAGTAGCATTGCACAGTGAGTTTTGATCTGAAGAGATCAAGAATTTCATCCTGTATTGACCTTTGAATGGCAAAACTCTCCTGATTTTGTATTAATCTTCACAATTTCATGTAAAAAGATCCCAATCCAATGGCATTTTGTCCCTATATGCATGAGTGTGTCCTGGGGATATGCTCAGATCTGCAGAATTGAGTCTTGTCGTGTAGGCACATCAGTGACAGTTTTAACAGATAGCATGTGTTCATTATACATGTTGTATCAAAGTGATACTGCAGATTTCATATCTTGTATGTAGCTCACCAAGTACATTAACCCACAGTCATTTTTAAAATAACTTCTCTCTGAATTGTCCTTCCATGAAATATCAGTGTGACTTCATTTGGTTAAGCAAGGACAGACTCTGAAGATTTATCTTCTGGAAAGCACAGGCAGGTTAGCAGTTAGATGTTATATATTCTCTTTGAAACCAGGAGAGTGATTTCTCCTTTCAATTTTAACTGCAGTTACTATGGTGATTGAGCTCTTAGACGTGGTGAACTGATGTCACTTCACGGCTAAGACTGCAGGGGGAGGAAGAATTAGACTTGATTGCTGGCTTTGTTGCTTCTGTCACTGAACTTTCATTTGTCAGGCATTTATCAGAGGCTTCTTTAACAATATTTAAATGATACTGAAATTTTGTGGCTTGCAAACTTTGCTTGCAGAATGAAACAGTAGATAAGTCCTATTTTAGTTAAGCTGAGCATAGTATCTAGGGCAGGGCTTTATGCCAGACATATCTGGCCAGTTTGGTTGGGTCTTTAGGTACAAGGGTGAAGGGACAGAATTTAAAATACTACATTAATGGCCAGAAGTGCTTATTTTAAATTTGCTGACAAGGTGGATGAAATCATGAGATAGGAAGATTAAATAGTTCATAAATTATGTGAGCAAAAAAGACATCATGAAATTACGTATCCAATGGAAAGTTATTTAAGGGTAGGGTATACAGTGACTAAGATGGTTATTAGGAGATAATATCTCTGGAAGGTAATGTGCTGTTAATACAAACATTTCCTTAAAAATTATTAGATTTTTAAAATCAGCTTTGCTGAATTAAGAAGGTTTTCATCCAAAGTATGCGTGTTTTCTTTCATTTCTGACGATAGCAACACTTTGAAGTAAGATCCAAGACCAGAAGTGATCTGGAAGCATAGATCAAATTCTGTACAATTTGAAAAAGATTTCTGTCTATAATCTTAGCCATCCCTGGCCACAATAACAGTAGTACTAAAATAAAATCTGTGGGAGTGTGCATGAGTGACAGGAAGTAAGAAAAAAGACTCTGACTGTATTCTGTTAATCCTCAGTATGGCCACTGTCTCATAATTTCAGGGATAATGATTTAAAGGAAGAGGAAGACACGGGAAACCTTTAAACTCTGAATTCAGAGGAAAACTAGGGCTACATCTGCTATTTTTCCTTCTCCTAGACAAACACACTTAATGTTATTTCTGAGGTGTACCCCTTATTAACTCATAATTTCCCACTTCTCTTTGCCACACACTGGCATATGGATTACCAACACAGTTTTTTGAGGAAATTAGGTTTTATCGTCATTAACATTTGAATGTGTTGGTCATTGTCCCTCTCTGCTCTGCAGTGGTGTAGCCTCACTTCGAATATTGTGTGCAGTTTTGGGCACAGCAATGTAAGAAAGATATTAAGCTCTTAGAGAGCGTCCAAAGGAGGGCAGCAAAGGTGAAGGACCTTGAGAAGAAACCGTAAGAGGAGTGGCTGAGGGCACTTGGTGTATTCAGCCTGGAGAAGAGGAAGCTGAGGGAAGACCTCACTGCAGTGACAACTTCCTTGTAGAGGGAAACAGAGGGGCAGGCACTGATCTCTTTGTGGTGACCAGTGTCAGAGCCTGAGGGAATGGCCTGAAGTTGTGTCAGGGAGGTTTAGGTTGGGCACCCAGAGGGTGGTTGGGCACTGGAACAGGCTCCCCAGGGCAGTGGTCACAGCACCAAGCCTGACAGTTCAAGAAGCATTTGGATGATACTCTCAGGCACATGGTGTGACTCTTGGGGATGGTCCTGTGCAGGGTTAAGTGTTGGACTCAGTAATCCTTGTGGATCCCTTTCAACTCAGCATACTGTGTGATTGTGTGATTATCTAGTAAATTTCATAGACTGGTAAGTTACTTATGTATGCAATAGAAAGAAAAGACTAATGCAGCAGGTGGCTTTAGAGCACCTAAATCAGGCTCCTGCTCTGAACTGTTTTCTGGAAAAGCATCTCTACTTAAATGAGTAGTCAAAGATGAGATCAAAGAAGACTGCCACCTTAAATTAGGCATCATTTAACAATATATTATTGTTTTGTTGTTTTACACTCCTCCATTTGTATTTGACCAAATAAATGTATCAGCATTCCGCAACCCATCAGCTAGTATTTCTGACATCTTTGGAGGAGAAATATTTAATAAACTAAACATTTTAGGCATCAAGTGCCATGTTTGTGCCTATCTGTTTTGTTTTCATATTGTAACAGTTAATCTCTTAAGACTACATTTAAAGAGCAGAATCAGGATACATTAGAGATTTTAAGAAAACTTTTTTTTGCCTCACTGGCTTTAGGATCAGACTCTACGTGAAAGTAGAATTAGGTGCAACATGTTCCAGAAAGTTGCTGCTAAACAGTACTGTGTAAATAGAATTGTTCTGTTCCAGTCATTAAATCTAATTAAACATGAGAAGAGGTAAATTTGGCCTCTCAAAGTAAATTATGTTATTCTAGTAGTTATTAGCTGTAATTATTCTGCAATACATGACTCTCACTGCTAACAAAATAATCCCTATTAATTTCACATGTTTTACTAACTGTGAGTAAAATTACTGAAATGTGAAATGCTGTTTTCAAGACATGTTTTTGAGATTCCACCAATGTAGATGATTCTGGTTTTGCTATGATTTAATACTGAATACAGTCTAGAGAAGATTGTAACTGCTTTTAGTTTTGTATGTTGGCTTTGATCTTGCAATCTGCTGCAGTGTGGAAGGGCTGTATTTTCAACATCTGCTCTATCCACCGTCTTGCTGTCAGTGACACGCCCATTCTCTGGTCAGCACTGTTTGCTGTTGTGGTATAGACCTTGCAAGCAGCTTTGATCAAAATAAGCTGAGTGATCTGTGTAATTCAAGACTCGCCACAGGTTCATTCAGGCGGGGGGGGGAGCATCCTGTTTTCTGACAAGTACCAGCAAATGCGAACATATTCTGAGCCTTGACCCCTGAGTTTAGGATGTGCATTTCACTCAGACTTAATAAATTGTATTTGGGTGATCTTCAATATGTTGCTCTTGCAGAGAGCTCCTGTGGCTAAGCAAAGGCATAATTATTCACCTGGAGTTATAAAGACATTAAAATCAGAAATTCTCATTAGAATACAGTATTTTTCAAGATGCAGATATAGTTCTTGAATTCATATTTCTGCTCTAAGTACATTCCTGTCTTCATGGTAGCATTCCAGTTCCTAATGAGTAGCAGAGTTTTGAAGTTTTTCATTTTCCCTTCATTTTTTCAGGTTATTCAACAGAGAAATGAGGAGTGTGACCACATTCAATTTTTAATTGAAGAGAAAGAGTCTAAAGAAGAGGACTACTATGAAGACCTTGACAGATTTGAAGAAAATGGTACCCAAGAGTCTCGCATCAGTCCCTACACTTTCTGCAAGGCCTTTCCTTTCCACATAATATTTGACAGAGATCTGGTGGTCACGCAGTGTGGCAATGCTATATACAGAGTCCTTCCACAGGTTAGATGATTATCATGCATGGATAGTCTTAGAGATTCCTAATGCTAGATGCTTCACAGGTTAATTTTAAAGATGAATAAATTAGAATTAGGCTTCTCTATCTTAACAGAATTCTCATGTAAGTGTATAATATTTACTACATTGTGGTGTTCTTGTAAAAATAGTCCAAATTCTACAACAGCTCTGTTATTTATAATGGTGTCCATATGCACTAAGAGAATGAGCTTGAGCAGAGAAAATCTGGCCACTGCCACAAGTCAGCTGTTAGCTTGATACCCGATTCTTTCTCTTAGCTTGCTGCAAGCCACATGTGCTATGAAAGTGGCAGATAACTCTTTAAAGTGGATGTGAGACAGTGCAACTTGGCCTGAGGTTCAGGAAAAGGTCTTGTTAACTATACCACTGTATAGTTTAGCAGCAAGTACATACTCTCTATATGTTACTTGACAGTAATGCCTTCAAATACTTATGCTGTCAGACACACAATAACTGAAGAGCAGAATAACAGAAATTGTATCCTACTTTCTTGGCTTGTGCATCAAAAGCTTAGGTATTAACTAGGATGAGCCAGACTATGTTTGTGATATATATGTGTGTGTGCTGAACCGAATGCAGCTGCTGCAATTTTATCTGGTTATTTACAGTAAAAGGGTACTCAGAGGTCCATTTAATGTTACGTATTCTGAATATGGGTGCCTACCTCAGTTCTTGCCTCTGAGAGCTGACAGTGCTTCTAAAAATAAGCAACAGGTAAAAGCAGCAATATGAGAGAAGTGAAAGGTGACAAGCATCGAATTATCTTTACAGTTATGGAGGGTAATGTTGCACATACCATGTTGTTTCTGAATTATCGATGTAGTTTTGAAATGTAATCTTCTGTTGTCCACTTTTTCCTGAATTTGTTTTTGGTGATTTTTCTCTGAATTTTGCAGAAAGATTTGAAAAAAGATCTTTGTAAGTAGTTCTGCCAGATTTTTCCCAAGGGCATTCACTGAACAGCTATAATTATTCAGATGACTGAAAATAACAGTCTGAATCCTTATTATCAGAGCTGATGCTTTACAGATCATGGCTTTTTCAAAACGGAGTATGAAGGAATTCACTTAGCAGGAAGACACTGGAAAGTGTTTTTGCTGGAGAATGGGAAAAGTTTGACAGATAACAAATGTGATAGCTAAACACAATATTATGAAGTCATCTTGCAGACTGGAATTGTACTTTGATGTCATCATATTTCCGATGTAAAATACGTAACTTAAAAACCTTGTGATTTAATGGAGAAGTGTATAAATTATATATTCTCTTCAATTCAGTGTTGTCCTTTAAGCAAATTGAATATAATTACTCCACGTGTATATATTTTTTTATATAAAATATAACAATCCTTTTTTTTTTTTTTTTTTTTCTTTTTTTAATATTCTAGTTGCAGCCAGGAAATTGCAGTTTGTTGTCAGTTTTCTCCTTGGTCCGGCCTCATATTGATATTAGCTTCCATGGGATCCTCTCACATATCAATACAGTTTTTGTACTGAGGACTAAGGTAACTAGAGAATATTTTCCCAGCTTTTCTTTCAGTAAGTATGCTTTGGAGAGATAAGAAGAAGTGCTGAAAGCTCAGAAGTCTTCAGGGAAAATTCTCTATGCTCAGACCCTTTTGAGTCTTGAGCCAATAGAAAGTCACAGGTATGAATTTGTGTGTAGTTGTTAAGTAGAATGCTTTATAGGAATGGTGAAGTAAATATACTTCATGTCTGATCCTTTCTTTGCAAGGGGCCAGTCCATTGTATGTCATTGTACCAAAGCAAAAAGTAAATGTTGCTTCATAACAATGTGGGTGACAAATATGAAAGGTGTTCTTGCTTGGGCTCCTATGTTCATACACAAGTTTGTGTCCTTTTCTCTAGAGAGGGCAGGGGATGAGGCAGGTGATATGAACAAATACAGCGTGTAGAGTAGCACCTACTACATCGAGGAGCCTGTTCATTTATAGAAAACTGTACCTGAGAGAAACCAATAAGATTTCTTGGAGATGTTCCCAGGCACAGATAGAACTTCATGGAACAGGCAGTACTTTTGTCAAACTATTGTTAGGAAACAATGCAGAAGAAAATAAGGAGTTATGAACATGAATGTAAAGAAAGATACCATGCTTTGTATCTTTGAGGTAGCATATCACAGTATTGAAATATGGGTAGTGTATGGTGTTCCAATGACAAATTAATTGGGTTTTAATGTAGGCTGTAAGTGTATTCCTAACATTCTGACTGCCTTCATAGTGAATGCACTTACATACCTGGCCTGGTGCATAACACACTATTGTCCTTACACAGTCGTGACTTTCATCAACAGGAGGGGCTGTTGGATGTAGAAAAGCTGGAGTGTGAAGATGAACTGACTGGCACAGAAATCAGCTGCTTACGCCTGAAAGGGCAAATGATCTACTTGCCTGAAGCAGACAGCATTCTCTTTCTCTGTTCACCAAGGTACTTTAAACCTAAAGACTTCTATAATACTGATTTTCAGTTTACAATGGCTCATTTTAAGAACACTTACAAGAGTAGTACTACAGAAATTAATTGGTTCAAGTACTGATTTAATTGGCTTTGATGTGTTTATACTAAAAGAGGGAGGAGGATTTAAACACTGGAACTTGATTGATTATTAAATAACTCAGTATAAATATTGAGTTGCTCTGGCCCAGTTTGTACAAATGGTAATTCCTCATGATTCCATTTTTTTTGGCAAGTTTTTCCTTTGTTTCTTACTCAGACAGTGCTAAGAAATGTCAAAATGATTTGGTTTCTATGTGAATTCATATATTTTTCCATGTAGTTTTAATGTAATATAGCAGTGATAAAGGAGTGGTTGGAATGGGGGATTGAATGGAAGGATTCTTCAGCTAAGAGCACATTAAAGTAACACATGAGATTACATAGTTATGATACATTAATCTCTTGTGCAAAAGGGAGAGAGTGGATGATGACAAAGGGAAGAGGTTACTTTGACATAATCTTACTTTTATCTGTGTAGTCAAGTATGTACATTTGATATGTTCATGGAACTCATGAATGAAAATTCTATATTTAAATGCAAAAATCAAGATCTATGTGTTGACACAGATGATCACAAATAAGGTATTTTGTAGAAAGGATATATTGTACAGCTCATCACAAATTCAGAAGCATAATCTTTCTTCTGTTATTTAGCAGCCTCTGCTTTCTTTTGAGTTTTAAATGCTCCTTTGACGCGTTTAATTGTACCCATATTATTACGTATTTCTGCAGTGTGATGAACTTGGATGATTTAACCAGAAGAGGTTTATATCTGAGTGATATCCCATTGCACGATGCTACCCGTGATCTGGTTCTTTTGGGAGAGCAGTTCAGAGAGGAATATAAACTGACTCAAGAGCTTGAGATCCTCACTGACAGACTGCAGCACACACTGCGTGCACTGGAAGATGAAAAGAAAAAGACCGACACGTAAGAACCAAATCCCAATTTTGAGCTGAAACACTCAAAGCAATATATTATTCATAGCTGCCTTCTTCAAAAAATAGCAAAATCTTGGAAGGAATATAAGAGAGAATCAGGGCTAGTAATTTTGGAGTCAGTAAAGAACATTTTATAGGTTATTTCTTTATTTAGACTGTCAAATGTCACCCTTTGCTTAACAGGTGTTTTGATGGCTCCCTCTCTGATAAAGACCATAATAAGAAGTGACCTGACAATTCTTTTTGATTTCTGAATTACCTAAAACAGTAGTTTTGGAAACTTTAGCCACGGTGAATTTGATGAATGCTCAAATGCTGCTGTTTGACAGAGTTCTGTAAACCTACTTTGTCTTTTTGGACTGCCCTGCTCACAGGTTAATAGAACAGAAAAACATATCTTACAAAATTTGAAAATAGTCTGTGTAAACCTGAAATTTTGCAATTCGGTAATGCTATGAATTTGATTTTATAGTTACCTGTAGAAATGATACTGGGGCTATCTAGATATAAGTGCATGACAATAATACAGTATATGTGCATACATATACACAGTATATGCCCAAATCCATTTCTACAGATAACTATAAAGTCAAATTCATAGCATTAGTCTGTGGCATCTCAGCTCAGTGGTGACTGGCAGATAAATGAAAGCTTGTGTGAAAAGTAGTGTGGCATTTGACTCTTGTATATAAAACATAGTCCTTATCTCTGTATGAATTCTATTGGCAGATAAAATTTTTTTTCTGTAGTGAGTAATAGAAGTTATTTAATAGTACTTGAAACGGTTGGGAAGAAGAATCGGAGAGAAAAGAAGCCTAAAATGTATTTTTTCTGTTCATTCCTGTCGACTTGCTTTATAAAGTCATTTTATCTTCAGGAATTCTAGCCTTCTTGCATGACAGCTGGTGGAACAGACAGTGTCAATTATTATGTCATGCACCAAAAGTATTCACTAATTATAACTCATGCAGTAGTGAACTTGCCAAAATGTAACAAATGAGGATTTGTCCAGGAGACTGTGTACAAAATGATATTCAAGATTTGTGAAACAGTCAAAGATCTTCAGCTTGTCCACTTAGCTGTGTCAGGAGGGAAGTAGAACTTAAGATGGTAGATAGAAAGTTGAAGGAATACACATGAGAATAGGGTGAAGCTCTGTAGGTGTAATTTGGATTTTATTCACATAATTTGTAATATGAACAAGTGTTAATATGTCACGTAGATTATTAATTAAAAAAGCACACTTTAAATCCTAAAAACAGCATGCTCAGCAGAAGAGGAAGCATTTAGAAATTGATTAATTGATCAGAGGTAGAAAACTGTTTGATCTCATGGTCTTTTTTGCAGTTTTTATGGTTCTGTGGGCAAAACCAGATTATATGCACTGAGGATATGGCAGAAATAAGTAAAAATCATCCAAGGCACTATTTACAGATCACGTCAGAAGAATTAGCAATGTATGTCTCATTTTGTTGGTAATTTAGATGTATTAATGTGTGTTTGAAATGTCATGACTTTAGGTATGCTGATGTAGATCAGTTCTTCTTTCCCAAATAAGATATTTTTTCAATAAATATTTTTTATATATTGTTGATGATGGGAGTATGTTGTAAACCCTATGGGGTATGCAAAGCTAGTATTTGAGGAGTGCTGCTGTAAAAACCTTCCTCCACATTCCTTCTGTTTTGCTTGTGCCTTTCTTTTCTTACATGTTTAGATTACTGTACTCTGTTCTACCACCATCAGTGGCAAATGAGCTGAGACACAAGCGTCCTGTTCCAGCTAAGCGGTACGACAATGTGACAATTCTTTTCAGTGGCATTGTTGGATTCAATGCCTTTTGTAGTAAACATGCCTCTGGAGAGGGAGCCATGAAGATTGTCAATCTTTTAAATGATCTTTACACAAGATTTGATATTCTGACTGATTCACGGAGGAATCCATTTGTTTATAAGGTAAGCTTAAGGTTTTTAAAGTATCTAATCTGCTACTTTTCAGTAGTTTACTGTCAAGTCAGTCTTTTCCATAATTTGGATTTTAGGCTTTTTAAAAAAAATATTGATGTTCTCAGTCTTTGAACTGTGTTACCTTATATTAGATAGCTAAAGAAGATTATGTTGGTTATCTCTAATTGTGTGAAGGAACACAAAGGGCTTAGTTCTCAGCAGGATTTCTGCAGTCACCCATTAGGTGGATGTATAAATCTCCTTTCACATTTAGCAGATGTGAACTTATACAAGCCATTTGTGGCTCTTCTGACACTGTGCTTTTAAGTTTTTCAGTCAGATACCTGAGTCTTCTAGTTTTAAATTGTAACTTATTATTCAGTTATTCAGTGTGAATTTCATTCCTTCATCAGGAATGAGGTGTAGTTTCAAATGTGGCTGGTAGTAGGTAGGTACATATATATATATGTATATATGTATATAGAGGTATAGATAGAGGGATAGATAGATAGATAGATAGATAGATAGATAGATAGATAGATAGATAGATAGATAGATAGATAATCTGCCATATATATGTACATGTGTATGCTTGTGTGTTGATATGTATAAAGTTAATTCCTAGCCTTTAATAGAAATTAATTTTATGTCCTATATCATGTGAATCAAAGATATGAATCAAAACATAGAGCTCAGTTTCATTCAGAAGACACCAGAAGAGAGGCTCAGGTTTACACAATCACCAGTGTCACTGTAATTTGTTACATTGTGGATTTACAACAAATTCTCTGCAATAAAAAGCAGAGATGGCAGGAATTAGGGTGATTTGAATGAAAGGGAAGGGAAACTATTTGAAAGGACAAGCAGTCTTGAAGGAAGTACTACATCTGTTTTAGTACTCTAAGGGCCATGATATATTAAAGTAATTGAAAAATATCTATCCTGATAGGTGGAAACAGTTGGGGACAAGTATATGACAGTCAGTGGTCTACCAGAGCCTTGCATGCATCATGCACGATCTATCTGCCACCTGGCTTTGGATATGATGGAAATAGCAGGCCAAGTTCAAGTAGATGGTGAGCCTGTGCAGGTTAGTAAATGTGGGCTTGAATGAAAAACCCATTCTTTGATAGGATGGTAAGTCTTTGAAATAGGAAAATGCTCTAGTCCCAGTCCATGCAAGCTTTGTTATTCTTAGATTTTGAGACTGATATATACAAATAAATTGAAAAGTCACATGTAGTTGTGACATGCAGTTCCCAAACCTTAAAATCTAGTCATTGTGCTTTACCTTTTAAAGGACTTTATAAATTGGGTCTGTATCATCTGTGTCTGTTTTCTGATAATTTCAATGTAATCAAAAAAATCCTATTGTGTATCAAGTACAATCTGTTCAACTCACTGAACAGAACAACAATATTCCCTCACTGATATTTTTGATCATGCTTCAGATCCTTATGTCAGCATGAGAAAATATTGCATTAAAAAGTACAGTTCCATAGACAGTTCTAGCAATGATTACTGACACCAATCGTATTAGTGGAAGTTCACTCATTGTGGGACTTCATGAAGATGTTGTAGCATTGATACAGAACTGGGCAGGCTGCATTGACCTGTCCTCGTCAGAAGGCTGGGAGAGCAAAATTACTAATGAGCATGATGCATATATCTATTTACAATGTTACTATTTTAACACCTAGCTTAGAGCTGCATAGTTCACTTTGTTACTGGGCAAAGCAGTGAGAAGGTTTGATTTGGGACTTTACAGTAAGTGTAACATGCTATAAGAATGAGCTTCTCCAAACTTCTGTCCCATCTCTTGAGCTTTCAAACACAGAACACGGTGATGTTTTGTCTCAGAAACATCTTTTGTTCTTGACCTACGCAATCTGTTTCTGCACCTTTTAAGCACTCATTAAACACAGACCTGCAGAGTATGCCTCTCTTCCCATCTTTTTTTTTTAAAGTTCAGAGTACATAATAGCAGCATGATACATGCTGGAAAAATACGGAGTTTGGTTTTTCATGTGGAAGGCAGAGGCATGACACTGTACTAAAGAAAAAAAAAGTGACAAAACCCACACAAGGAAAGGATTTGAAGAAGTCGGAATGGCATGTTGGAAAAATAAACTCTAACAGATATAAAGGGCATATTTACCTGCATTTAGTCAGAAACATCAGATTAGTTGCATTAATTTTGAATATCCAAACCTTATTTTTTCTCTCTAAAGATAACAATAGGAATCCATACTGGTGAGGTAGTCACAGGTGTCATAGGTCAAAGGATGCCACGGTACTGTCTCTTTGGAAATACTGTCAATCTAACAAGCAGAACAGAAACCACTGGAGAAAAGGGAAAGATCAACGTCTCTGAATATACTTACAGGTGAGTGATGTATTATTTTTATTGGTGTTCACCTCTTAGAAGAAATCACTTCATCAGCATAACATCAAAGTGTTTTTGGAGTTGAAAGTGACAGGACTCTGCAATCATTATTTAAGTATGTGATTTCTCATGAAACTGTATGGCAGACTGCATTATGGTATACATTTATCAATATGCAAATATAACAATGATCTAGGGATAGATTTGAATATTTTGATAATTTGCTCACATATCTGTAATATATAATATTTTAGATAGTGTGTGGCGTGCATTCATAGTGCTTATATTTACATGTGTTCTCTTTCAATTTCAGGTGTCTTATGACACCAGAAAATTCAGATCCTCAGTTCCACCTGGAGTACAGAGGTCCAGTTTCTATGAAGGGCAAAAAAGAACCAATGCAGGTTTGGTTTTTGTCCAGAAAAAGTACAGAGACAGAGGTATGAGCAACTAGAGTGTAATTTTTCTTTTCAAACAAGGCATAAACATTACAAATTCAATCTAAACCACTGAGATCCATTTGCATTTGCAAAACTAAATATCCCCTAACAAAAATGAAAAGTTTTGTACAGCACTAGTTCATTAACATTTACTATCTTGACAGCACTTGAGAGTCCTTGATTATTTGTCTTTGCAGTTTGTGCAGTTCCTGAAAGACTACTTTTGATTTCAAAAAGTCCTTGAGGGAATGCCAAGTGTTTAAATATTTGTATCTCCCTCTTACAGATTTATCCACTGTACTAGATTTTGCAATATAATGTCCATTTCTGTTTAGCTGACATGTCTGGTTATCAGCACTTCAAAATTCACCATTTGGTTTCTTGCAGTGAGTGGATAAATGTGCCTTCAAATATTGAGGCAGCAGTTGAGCAATTACTTGCAAGCAGGTTTACAGGTGATGTGTATGATGGTCTGTTAACCTCTGATGGAATCTGCTTGTTCAGAGACTGTTGCATGGTAGAGGTCTTGCTTCAGATATATACAAGGTGAAAACTATTTCTTTTAAATTACATATGAGTAAGTCCTCTAAATGACATATGAGTCTTAAGTTCTCAAAATGATGTAGGGTAAAACTCTTCAAGCACTGAGTGGTCTTTTAGATTATGCCTCAGTTTCAGAATTCCAGGCATGTATTACCCAAAATCTCCGTAAAAGCCAAGGAAATCTGGGCTCATAAGTGTACTACAAACTTACACAATGATGTTACAGTATGGCAGCTGCTTTGCCATAGCTGAGCAGCTGTATACATTCCACCCATTGTCAACAGGGAAAAGAAAAGGGTAAAAGTAATTTACATAGCTTGAATTTTGCCTTAAAGTAATACAAAAAGAAGGAGTTTTAAGCTAATGTATTTAATCTTAAAAATACACTTGAAGAAAATAATGAGTCATCAATTATCTTGGGTGAAATAATTATTGTAAGTCACTGAAAATTAATTATGTTTCTGAATGCTCATGTACTTCTGAAAATGAAATTTAAGCTGCTAAATTGTTAAGGCTCTTTAGGAGATCTAATCCAGACTTACTGCCATTGGTACCCAAGTATAAGAATAATGACTTTTTAGCGGTAACTCCCAATATTAACCCCCGTATTAAAATTCAGGGGAGACCCCGTACTTTAGGTCGGCTTTTTAGTATGTATTCATTACAACTATATTCTGGGTGCCACTTTTGAGAATACTTTTTTATTCATATTCTACAGCAAGATTAACTATAATTTCACATGTCTATCATTATTTCAAATCTAGAATTGTATTTAAAATGTGCTTTAATTAAACACCTTTCACTTTTTTTTTCGACATTATAAATGCCCTGTCATTAGGAGGGCACATTGTAATTTTAAATGTAAATTTCAGAGGTACTGTCAGGTGGGTATTTTCCTTGTTTCAGCTTCACACATGTTTAATATGAATATAACGTTGAGATAGTTTAGGCTTTTAAATATTGCAGTTTCCTATCAGAGATCTTGTACCAACAGTTGGTTTTGTTAATCCTCACAGCAGTCCTAAGAGATACTTGCTGATACTATATATGGTAATCAAGCTTTATAGAGGGAGACATGGGGGCAGGAATAAACCTGACAGAAAAATACTATGAACCTGATTTTCAGGAGACTTAAGGCTCACAGTTTAAGCACACTCAAAAAATCTTTCTAGTTTTGTTAGTTTTTGTTAATTCTGAAATTCAGATATAGGTGTAATTCTTATAGTCAGAAGGACTTCTCCAATCTCTTTGAAATTATACTAAATTTTGGAGAATAGGAGATTAGAAAGATGCATTGATGTGGTGATATGAACTGATAATCATTTTGTCAGAGGTGATCTTGAAAATTGAAAGAATATAATCCTCTAATCTTTTAATTCTTTGTCACTCCCTGCACAATTTCATCTGTCTATACACAAAAAGATGCACTGAGTTTTACCGCTTTGAGATTTTCTGAACTGTTTGCATTTTCTCCTGTGAAGGTACTCTTCATGGGTCTTTTCTAGCACTTTATAGGCTGTGCGTAATAGTTGTGATCCAAAAGCAGAAATCAGATAACCAACTTTTTATGTTTGATTACTTTAAAGTAATCACTTTGCTTCATGCAAGGATGTAGTCTTGGTTTTCTTTTAAAAAATTTTTCAGGATGCCGACGTATTATTGTGTGCAATGCCATTGATTTCAGGGGGACTGTTTATAACAATAAATATGGCATAGTAACATATATCCAGAAACTATATGGTACACTTCGTGAAAGGTCACTCCAGAATATTGCAAGAAGTGGCTTAGAAGTAAACATGAAAACAGTTCTTAAATCATCCTGAAGACACTTCTTCTGATTATGCTTTTACTTTGACGTTTTCTACCTCCAGTATCTTTAGGATAGTTGCACATTAGTGATACATTTCCATTACATCCATTAGAGAGTTATTAGCTCAGCATTTGCAAATCTGTCAGCATAATATTTTACCCTGAAGACAAGTAGTAAATATAGAAAGAGGGCAGAATACTTACAGCTGCTGTAGAGTTGTTAAACCAAGTCTTAAAATATGCTCTTGCTCTGCTAGGCCTGTAGCAACTTAGAATGTTGAAGCAGTTCAGCCTGCCTCAAACTTGGTCCCTAAGTTGACACTTTTAGTATCAGTTGGAGCAGTTACTTCTGAGGAAGACCTAATTTACAAGAAAAAGTGTTGGTTTGGAGTGCTGCTCCTTTATTTTTTTTCCACTTAAGATATCTCTTCCATTATACCAATACAGCAAAAAATAGAATTGCATCAGAAATACAGATAGAACAAAAGCAACTGTGACCAAGTACTCATTTTGCATCCACTTGTTTGCATGATATAAGATTAATTAATAATTAATTAATTATGACCTTAATAAGATTAATTATGACCTTCATTTTAACAGTGCTTCAGCTGAAGCTTCTCTCTTGAGAAACAGATTTGTTGTAAAAAATAAATCTTGCAGAGAGCCTCAGATGTCTGATTGCAATTTTCCGCCCTCCCCACTTCCAAATGTCTTTCTCTTCTGCCCTCTTCCCACATTACTGATGGGAACAAACTAAAGTATCTCAGAGCTGGTAGTTCATGGGGGAATGTAAGAATTGTTACATTCCTACATACAACACATATGAAAGAAATACATGCACTACCTATGCTTTGTTTTATTTTTTGTTTTATTTACTGATATTGGTTGCAAGTTGTAAAATGTATTTTGTCACTGCATTAACCCACCGTGTTGTTGCTTCGAAGAAAATCCCTTACTTCTCTAATTCTACTTGCATGCACTCAAGGAAACAAAGCAAGATGCTTTCTGAGCTGAGGGAAGAGGAAGAGGACGCTGGATAGGGTACAATACGGTCTGCAAATAGGGTGCCAGGCAGTAAGGTTATGGATGTTATTTCACATAATATCTCCCATTGCTATATGCAGTACCATTGTCTTTTGCCTTACTCCTGAAATCATACCATTTTTCTGCAGGCTTGCTTGCTAATTTTTTGTCCTTCTTGTTTGGTATTGTTATATCTCTGCTATGAGCATGTATTTCAAGCTTTCTTTTTTTTTTTTGATATGCATTTTTGCACGTCAGTCACGTGGCCATTCCTACCACTGGATAATATTGAATGAAACTGTGTACAATGCACGCCACAACTAACCACTTGAATCTAATGCTTCATATATTCATCTTCATCTCTGAAGTACAGTGGTTATGTGAATTGATGACATTTCTGAAAAGATAGGTATTTCAGTTGATGGGCAGAACAATGAACTTAAAAACCTATTTTTAAAAATAATACCTAAAGCAGAGTTATGAAAATTATTGTATAAATGTTGTTATCAGATTTAGTTCTGCTATTACCATGCTTCTCCTTCATTTTGTGAATAACATTTGATGCACTGTAAAATCCTGGTTAGAAAAGATTTCTCTTTTGATATCATCCTGCATTTTCCCTTTGTGGATACTCTGTAAACATCTGTACTGAAAGGGTGCAGTTGTTTTTCTGATACTGCCATTTGAAGCATGTGCCAATGTACTTCTACTGAAATGTTGTTCACTTACAATGTATTTCTCATTGATTTATATTAACTAAATTAAATTGTTATATTAATAATAGATTGCTGGACAATTTTAGACCACTTTTAGTGCATTGATTGTTGTCTGATGGAGCCCCTGGAATTGAGAGGCATGCTGTCAGGACGTAGTTGCCATGGTTGCCCTGTGGTTTGGTCTCTCTAATTTTCAGTAATGATCTTATTTTATTCCTTGGGAGGACCTGGTAATATTCTAGGCATCGTGGCATAATTAAGGGATGTAAAGCTTGGAAAGGGACATAGTGTCTTTTATCAATTGATACAGTTAGTAAAAGTCAACACTGTATCAGATGCATAGATGTTCCATAACTTCAATATACAGCGCATTTTTATGTGAATAATACCTGTTCTTATCTGACTGATAATTTCTGAATATTTGCATTATAAAATAGGATAGTGCAATTACTTTGTGTATAAAAATTGTCTATATCTAGTATACCTTATTGGCACAGAATATATATGTGTAAAAGTTTCATGTTAATGTGCAAAAGAAATTGCAATAAATTATTTTTTCCACTGACTTGTAGAAATCTTATGATTTTCTTTTGGTAGAAAACTGTATGTCACTGTCTGATGCAAAACAAGTATCTTCTTCATTAAATAATTTTCAGTCCAAATTTAAAGAAGTTGTTGAGTCATTGTTCCAATGTTTGCAAATGTCCAAGAGTCTCACACATCTGGGTTAGTGGATCACATCCTTAGTTTAAAGCAGTGTTCAAAATATTTTGATTAATGCTTCAAAAAAAGTAGACAAGGTCGCAAAAATGCATACCTTTCTTTGAAAGTCTTGGACTATCTAACAATCAAAAATTATTAGCCATCCACTTTGAGCAGGATGTACATAACCAATCAAAGCTTTAGGAATGGGAAATGAAGAGAGGAAGCCACATGCTTTCTTCTCCATCATCCCACTGTTGGACAGCAACACATCCCAGCACACCATCAGAGATTGCCTCACTCGAAGTCAAGCTTACCAAAACTTCAATGGTGACTCCTAAAGACACGGGATTTGTGACAGCTGTGGTTGTGTATTGATATAATCACACAAATAGTTCTGAAGAAACTGAAGTTCTGTATCACACTTGAAGCTAATGGAAGATGGCATGCCAGAAAACTTAAATAATGCTCTGAGTTTGTATTCTACTTTCTTCATAACTTCAAAATATTCAAGCTCCTGTTAAGCTACTCTTTAACATAACCAGTTTCTTAAAATACTAGAATGATACCTCATATATTTTGTTCATATAGGAGCTTTTTATCTCAGTACAATTTAGGCAGGCACTTAACTGCTTCTGTTACTAAAACTGGTCTTCACTTAAATGCTGCATTCAGCTACTAAAATTATACTTTGGTTAAATATTATTCTCAGATAACAGTTAAACACTTCTGCAGGTATTTAATTCTTTTTTGTGTGCTCCACTGCCTCTTTTATTTCACTGTAGTCATTTGCTTTTTCAATAGAAGCTCTAGCTGAAACATGAGACAGAGTAATTACCAAGTCTGTTTCAAAGGGCTTTACAAATGCACATATTTTATTTTAGTATTTCTTGTTAAAAAAAAGAAACAAAAAGTTGAAGCAAGGAGAAGGGGAAAACACACATAGATTGCAAATTATGGAATGCTAAGCTGTTCGTAATCTTCTGGATCATATGCTTTCCTTTGAATCCAGATAGGGAACAGAAACTGGGTTTTGATGGTGTTTGTGCTGCAGCCATGCAAGGGACTCTGGGACTCTAGTGCTGATTTAAAGTTGGCACTGCAGTTGGCTTCCAAAATGCCAATTTAGGGCTTGGTAGGAACAACCTCTGGGAGCATAACTTCATATTTGATTTTTTTTCTTCCTAACAACAATAAACAATGGATGAGATGCTCATTTCCTTATCTACTTACAGAATTGTCACAAAAATGTCTTTACTGGAAGAATATTCAGGCATTGGAACAGGCTGCCTGGGGAAGTGATGGAATCAACATCTCTTGAAGGGTTCAAAGGGCATGTAAATGCAGCACTTGGGAATACTGAGCAGTGAACACAGCGGTGCTAAGTTACTGGTCGAACTCAATGGTTTTAGAGATCTTTTCCAACCTTAATGATTCTATGATTCTATGTAAAGGACATTCTCCAGGAAGGACACATGAAGACAAAACCAATAAGGTTATGTGAGATTTTTTTTTATGACTTGTTTATGGTGTTTAGGTGTTACTACAAATTGTATCTGACTGGTTTCAAGCTCACATTTGAAAGACAATCATATGCACAAGAAGAGAACAGAAAGAAATATGATAGCATCTGCTCTGCATAAAAGCTTTGTGAAGCTGGAGGCCCCAGAATCTTTGAGCAAAACTGTAGTAAAATCTAAAGCTAATAAATGTTTGAGTGTGCTGCAGTCAAGCTGTGCACCACAGTGTACACTCTTGTACTCTGAAATTTTGATAGCCTTGTCCATAACACATGTCTCAATGGAGTCAGAGCAAGGCCTGAGTCATCTGTATCCTAAACTGTGTTTTTCATTCACCATGTAGGCAGGTCAACACTTTACATATATTGTCACAAACTGTAAAATGGTGGTTCAATGCATTTCCAGAGCCATTGTTTATGGAAAAGGAGAGAAAAAAGTTGGATCATCATATTGTAGCACTATGAGCACTTGAAGAGAATTTGGCATTCATGTTCTCCAGACAATCATCAGACAGTCAGCACAGTGGTACAAATGGGAGCTTATGGGAAATGGTAAATTAATTCTGTCTGTCACTGTGTTGGCTTATCATCTCCAGGTAAAAGGAATTTACTGGACTTAGAGTTCTGTTTTATTTTAAGAAGATTTTGTTATAACAAAATCCTTTTCTTTATGGGGGAGAGAGACTGAAACTGTTGTCTTTTCATGCACCTACCTGACCATGAGGGGGAAGCAAGTAATAAGCCAGTAAACAGAGCTGTGTTAATGTAAAGGGGAGTGGAAAAAAAAGGTTCCATTCCCCAATTTATAGCTGCACATACAAGGTACTATTTTTTTTCTGCTGTCCTTCAGACTTCCGGCTGACAGTTGTGGAAAAACTGCAATGATGCGTGCTGTCTCCACCAATTCTTGTTTTGTTACTAGCAGGAAGAGGCTAATGTTCATTTTCATCTTCATCATAATCAATGGGCCTTTTTGCCACTGTGATTGTTTTGGAGATAATAACAACTATGGAATGTAATATTGTGGTTATTATTCTGGAATGAATATAAAGATTTTGTTCCAGACTATTCCCCATATCCAGCAGTCAGATTGGTATTGTCTTTGCTTGTTTTTCTTCAGAGATGATTATGCACCTAGTACAGATTCAGTGCTACAGAACAAGTGTATTTTAAAGGGAAGCAGTTTTGTGTGATGAAGATCTGTCTGTTCATATGCTTCATATAGACATGTTCATATAGACATATCTGGCAGGAAACCTGTGTGGTTTTTTATATTGTAGGTGCTTAGGGTCATTCTAGCCTCTCAGAACTGATCTTACACTTTGGTAAGTGTGGTCTCCTGTCTAGTGCTCAAACAACTGACTTGTGTTTAAAATGACAGAACTTAGCTGAGTGCAGCCAAAAGGCTGAAAATGTATGTAATTCCCAGCTGGTATTGAACATAATCCTGAACTGGAGACCAATTCAGTCAATAGTTCTTGAATCTTTGTTTAAAAATAAAACCAAACAAAAATCTAGAAAAACTATACAGCCACAGTTTTGAGATGAGAAAACTCTGTTTGAGTTCAGTATTGCTACCTTCAGCTCCTACATCAGTGTGGGCATAATGCTGCAATGAACTGTGTGAAAGATAAACCATCTTCGTAAATAAGTATGCAATGTACTACGTGTGAAGAAATGCACATTTATTTCTTGCAACTCCTAAACACTGTGTAAGGTTCCGGGAAAGAAAAGACAGACAGTTACGTCCTCTAATTTTTAGATATTTTGTGCTAGTCAGCTTAATAAATGTAAATTTTCCTATGCAAAGTGTTCAGAAACACTCTTACTTCCAAAAAAAACCTGTATAAGGAAGTTGAAGAGTAAGTATCCTGTTTCCACAGAGGGCATAGTGAATCGTTCAGAGCTTCAACTGTCTGTACAAGGAACCAAAGCCTTGCTTTCTGTCACATTATAGCTGTGTTAGTGGGCAATTTCGTAATGATCTAGAGGATAAGAAACTTGCCCACAAAAGAAAGATACGTGCCTTTTCACACAGCCTTCCTTTCCTACATCATCCTATCCTTCAAGTTTTTAAATGCACACACACATGCACTTGTACGTATATTTCACAGTTTAACTCTGTGTACTCCACTTTTCTTCTTTCCTTGCTGTTTGGGCCTGTGTCCAGGGGAAAAGATGATACTTATGAGGCCTATACAGCATGTACAATAATAACATAGTAATATTGATGAAGGCACTGTGTGGGGTCTGGATAGTTACTTTTAGTCCCTGTCCCTGCTGTCCCTTTCTGTTTAATGTAGAACATATGGGCAATCTTAGGAGCACAGTTATTGGCAGGGAAGTATATGGGTAGGGACAGGAGGGGAACACCTGAGTTCCAACTAGAGGGATCAAAATTGTTTCAGATTGCAAACAGGTGTTGTTTTCTCATCTGCAGCTTGTAGCGTGTGAGTTTAAGGTTTGTTATACACACATCGTTGAACTAGAGATGTCAGTTTTTTCTCAAGCTGTAATTAATTGTTTCATCATGGAGATGCCAAGAAAAATTCAACTTTTCTTTATGAAACACCTGTCTTAGGATAGGTTTTTTGCTTATTCATTATTGGGTACAATCAATTTTCCTGTTGTGGTATCTCTGGGTAAATGTTGACTTGTATTTTCAATTGGAAAACACAGCACTACAGCTGGAGACAATCTCCTTTGTGTCTTGCATTCCCAGGTATGTCACATTTTAACTATGATACTTTGTATTTTTGGACCACATCTTTCATGGCACCACAGCACTGCAGCAGTAGGAAACATTACTGTCTGAGTGCCACAGGCTATCAGAAAGAGCCAAAGTGAACCCAACACTTCAAAAAGCCACTGACTGCTTTACTCATTACTCCTTCTTCATTTCTGGACTCAACAGCTCAATAAATTGTTCAAAATGAACCTGCAAAATGAATAGCTCTTGCATCACGAGAGATCATGCAATAGCCAGTCAATAAATCTGACGGTAGCCTTTCACTGGCACAGCTGCCAGTCCCCAGTTTTTGTGTTCCTTCTTGTCTAATGGAAGAGCCTTGCCTATTCTGTATCAGATGTTTTCTAATTAAATGCTGTATGTTAATATTTCCCCCCCTGTTGCTACAGTAATACTGGGCAATCTATGTAGAACATTGCAGCAGAAACAAAAAGGTGTTGAGGAGTACCTTCAGTGCAGGTAGCTCAGTGTGCAGCTGCAGTGAGAGCTCTAGGTTGAGCTCTGGATTGCCAGAGCCCCAGGCAAGAGGCTGTGACCTGGCACTGACCCTTTGCACACCAAAGGGCAGGAGGATCTGTGGCCCAGCCAGGGGATCAAACACCAGAGACGGCACGAGCCAATGACCCCCAGACTTTTCTGTGCTTAGACTGTGAGGGTATAAAAGCCCGGGATGTTCTTTCTCTGGGGTCTGTCTTTGGAGGCACGAGCTCGAGCTGTTATTTTGTTATTTAGTTATGGCACCATGATTAAATTATTTGAGGGATCTGGATGTCAGAAACTCTGCTCTGGCAAACCTGTGGTAGAGCTGGTAAGGAAACCTGGTCTGCCTGTGAGTGTGGGGTGTGAAGCTGTGAAGGGGCCTCGGTCCCAGCTCATGTGGTGTGAGTGTGATGGCCAGAGTGGCTGCTGGGTGGTCGCACAGGGAGGTTTCCTTGACAAAGGATCAGACACTTGTGTCAGGCTTTGAAAGCTCTGCAAGGCTGACAGAATAAAGCTATAGTGGTTACTTGGTGTATGATCTGCCTGTCGCTTCTCAAACTTGGGCCTGACTTTGAGTGGCATCCTGAGGAGAAGGCAGAGAAGTTGTCAGAGGTGCTCTGTCAGTGCAAGAGTTTGGACTTCCCTTGTTTATGTCCTCCAGCATGACAGCAAAAACTTACTTCTCTGCTTCCATAATTAATAGGAATACTTTTTCTTAATGAAGCAGTGCCCTGGACAAACAAAAAGAAACCCCCAAACTTTCACGTTGTACTGCAATACCACCTGGATTAAATACTCTACATCCAAAAAACCAATTTCAATCACCTTGTATAATCAAAACAAAACAGGATGAACACTCTTCAGGAAAGGAAATCCTACCTTTTCTTAATTGAAAATTAAAGGGAGGTGATGGTTGCTGAACTCTTAATTTTTGTTACCCTTGAAAAAGGTAACAAGGTCTGAGGCTTGTGTTCCCAAGGCTGGACCTGCAGCTGCTCTGGACCTGTGGTGGCTCTGCTGGATGCATCTCAGCCAGGCTCCCTGAAACACCACAGCATTGTCAGAACCATACTGATAAGACATTTGCTCACCTAGATTAGGCTTCTCTTTTGTTCATTAGTTTTTTGTTGTTTGTTAATTTTTCTTGGGCAGTAACTCAACACTGGTTAAGTATCCCAGTCTATAAAACATTGTGAAAAAGAAATAGTTTTGTCCTGACACAGCAAAAAAAGACATTTACAAAATCAAACAGGTCACCCAGGGCAGTGGAACAGGAGCTGCCTGAAGAAGTGTGTCTTTTTTATCTAGGATTTTTAAATTGAAGTCTGTAAAAGAGGGTGCTGTAAACTGGATAGTTTTACCTTATCATGTTTTAATGTTTATTACCTGTTTATATACAATCAGAAGATAAAAATTTCCCTGGAGAAAAGGAACTTGTATGTTTGGCACTGAGTTACTTTATGTTTGTTAGGCTGTGACATGAACACAAACACTTTGCATGGTGTTCCTGCAGGGTGAAGGTTGTTTTTCTGTCTCCTCCTGGCTGATTTGCTGCTCACTGGGTTGTCACCTCTGCCTAGAGCAGAGACTGCAGGCCCATCAGCCATGTTATTGCAGGATGAAGAGTTTGCAACTAATACCCAGGCAAAACTTGTTAGAGGCAGCAGTAAATTCTGGATTAAACAAACACATGGACCATGGCTGAAGAAAATTCATAACACTGCAAATGTTTTGCAGGAATGAGGAGGAATCATAGAGTTAAGAGTTCAGGGAGCATTTAGAGGAGTGTTTGGACAATGCTCTCAGGCACAGGGTGTGATTCTTGCAGCTATGCAGGGCCAGGAGTTGGACTTTGATGATCCTTATGTCTCTCTTCTAACTCAGCATGTTCTATGATAAGTCTGGTCTGTAATCCCAAGGCAAAGAGTCTGCTGCCAGACAGGCAAGGGCCAAAGAGCTTGCTGTGGCTACCAAGACTGTGCACCTCTAGAGTCTTGTCAACTACCCCTGCTGTCACCATCCCGCCAAAAGGGTACAGAGAAGCAGCTGGCCATGAGCCTGGAGGCAAGTGAGCTTACCTTGGATGCTGGAGGCTTGCTTTTGGTTGGAGGTAGCAGGATCTTACAGGTATTTTCAAGGGCAGAAACACAGTGTCACCTTGGTAAGTTGTTGCTGGCTGTCTCCTGACTAGCAGGCAGTTAGCTCTCTGCTGTGCCCACAGTATTCCTGTTTAAAAGATGAGAAATTAATCTCTGACCAAACAGGCACCTTGAATTGTGCATGTTTGTATACTGCGCACTCTTGCATAGAATAGCAAGAGTGGCATACAGACTGCAAAATCTAAAGTCGGCGTCTGTTGGGAGAACTTGCTTTCCTGAAGTACTCAATTTTTCTCCTGAGGAACACCATGGAAATAAATGCTGCTTTGCTTTGGTCACTGGAAGAAAAGAAAGGTCTATTTTGTTTATCCAGGTAAATATTTAGATTTGAAAGCGTTTGCTTCCTTCCATTGCTCATTTTATAAGGCTGAAAGAAGAGGCTATCTGGACAAAAGTGTTGATTTCATGATCAGTTCTCTACCTCTGTGAGAGGCTTAACCTCAATTTTCATTTGAAGTTTATTTTCTAAACCATGCTGCATCATTCATTGTGAGGATGTGGATGAATTGGAGGGACTGATGTTAAAGTCCTTGCTTCTTTCCCTCACCTGTTTCTGTAACAATTCCCTTTCTCTTCTATGCATCTCAATAATGCAGATTTGAACTTTGGGTTGCATTTATCAGAACTGTTTTACTTGCTCACTGTACTTAAAAACATCTATAAGTCATTGGATTTACTACCCACAGTCACTAGGTCATGTTGGAACATCTGCTCCTAAACAAAAAACATATGCTGGGAAGCTTCCTGTCCATGTAAAAACAAAAAGCAGCTTTCTTCAGGGCTGATAAGCATCCGGGTGAATTCTATCAGAGCACAGCTTGGTACAAAAAAAATTAAGTAGCAATCAGGGGAATAGGATTCTGCATAGGAAATTAGGCTGTGAAAGGAATAGTCCCCACGCACCAGCACACTGCTCAGTCAAGCAATAGCTTTAAGCACTGCTGTGGCTTTTGCAATGATGCTGGTTTCCTGGGTGGAACAGATAATCAGGAGACTGCAGAAAGCAGACTTGTTGCTTCCTGAGCACCAGTCCTCGTTTGGGCTTCCCTCATTCTTTGGACACTTGGACAAGCAGCAGCATTTGGGATGCATGTGCCTTGCCCTGTAGGAGAGGGAGTGTTGCTCAGTGGGTGCAGCGGGCCTGGGCGAGGGAGGCTGCCTCGCAAGGTGCTGGAGGATCTGGTCCGCACTGAGGATTTTCTTCCATTGGCATCCAAAGAAACCAGCACAAAGCAATGTTGCTGCTTTTTCACTTTTAACAAGAAAAAGAGAGACAGAATTTGGGCACTAACCAATTCTGTAAGCATGGCTGAAGGAATTGTTTTGGGTTTGGATCTGAGAACTGCCTGGCATCTGTTTTCTGTTCTGCTGATGTTCACCTCCTTAGGGCAGATATTCGTCTATTGATGCATGTGAACTATGCACTTATTTTAATTATCAAGTCCTGTATATGCTTTATTTAATTAATCTGTTGTTAGTAATACATAACCAAATGCATGCATTCAGCATACATTATATAAATCCATTCCATTAATAGCTTTCTCAGCAGGAGAGCCATTCTGTTCAGCTGATTGCTGAACAATCTCAAAAACTAACCCTCAACCTCTTTTGACTGCTTATTTGAAGCCAGAAACCTTTTGGGCAATGTAGTATTTATAAATCAAGACATGGAGACTGAAAATCAAATTAGTAAAATTTTGTCCTTCGTGTAACCGTCGAACATGTTACTAGCTTTAAGCACTATTGCACAGGATTTTATTGCTAATGACATTCATATTGATAAGTAGCTGTTGCGTATTTTCCTTGCACGGCATCCTAGGTCTGGTCTTGAAATAATGTAAATTACTGATCCGTTGGTGGACTTATTCTTTTTCATGGGGAAAATGTCAGAATTATACAGTTGAATTCTGAACTGCAGTTGTTGACTTCATACTGTGAGAAAGTGATGATTGTTTAATGTAAGAGTTAATTAATTGAGCTGAATTCCATTGCTGGGTGAAAACTCAATAGAAGGTTCTGCCTTTAGAAGAAGTTTGGTGTTATGAAAGACACAGAGGTTAAGAAAGAAGTCTAGTGTTACCCTTAGCACAGGAACTGTTTGGGCTCTCAGCCCTTCTGATTTTTCTGAAAGATATAAGATGTACCATCATGAGATATGCTCTCTTCTTCAGTTGGAAACTACCCCCTCCTCTTCCAAAAAGATTTTTTTCCCCTCTTGGATGTATCTTTGGAATTGAATACAGTTACTAATTTGCTTATAGTGTTCTTGATTTCCAGACAGAGTTTTCTGCCAGAAGTTTCTTACTGGCTTATTGTACTGAAAACCTCCCATGGACTCTGCAGAATCTGGCAGTGCCAAATAGTGAGAATTCAGTAGTGCATCAGCAATAAAGAATGAATAGATTGTCCCCAAATTTAGATGTTAGCATCGTAATGCAGTATTTGCTAATGTCACCAGCAGAGCTTATGTGGGTGAGTGTTTGCTGGAGCAAACTCAAAGATGTCATCAAAACAACTGGGTAGCAGAAAGCTGGGCTGTTCAACAGAATTTGAAACCATTGCTGCTCCCCCCTGCTTCATACACCAGGTGCATGACATGTTTCCCTTCACAAGGCAGGCTCTGCATGAGTCACATCTGTTACTATGACAGTGCTGTTGCTGTTGTCTGCTCCCTATTTAGGCCACTTGTTTTATGTTAAGACATGTAAACTTCCTGAGCAAGAAGTAAGAATGAAAGAAAAGGTAATTGCAATTGCCTACCTAACCACAGTTTCTTATCTGACCATGTAAAGCTTTATCCCAAACACTGAGGTGCTTTGAATTAAGAAACGAGGCAGGTGCCTTACAGTTTTCTAAAGCTGAAGGACCTTCGGATCAGGGTCTGTGTTTTGTGAGGTAATCCACACAGTCCAGTCCTTGTCTGAACTGCAATAGTGGAAAATAAAGAGCAACTACCGTATTACTCTTCAGGACAAATGAATTCTCTAAAATACAGTGCTGCAGTGTACTCTGTGACTTCACTTCCCTAAGGGATTTTTTCTATTTAAGTCCCTTAGTATCACCTTTTTTTTTTTTTTTTCTCCTACTTGTTATTGTTTCCGTGATTTTCATGTTTCAACAGTGAACAGCTTCTTACAATTAGTCTTAGAACAGACATTTTGTGATGTTTCTCCAGTCAAATATTTTTTTTTCCTCATATCTGGTTTGTTTCATGTGGGGCATCGTTTGCCCTTTTTATTCATACATTTTTCAGATGTTTGGACTAAAACAACCCCAGAAAATTCCATTTATTCAGACCTCAGGAAAAGATGAAGATGTGATATAACACTTCCAGACTAGAGTATGTACAATCTGTAAATGCACTGCATATTTACATGGGCATGGTCTGAAGTTGTTTGGCATTGCATTTTTAGGTTGGAAAATTTCCACAAAACTCCGGATCAAGTCTGTAACAACTAATACTAGTCCTACAGAGGGTGGCTAGAAACATTAAAGCGTCTTTCTGGGTTACAAATGTAGCAGGCCAGGAAAATATCCTTGTGCTAGTCCTATTAGGCAGGATTCGTAGTAGACCTAAGTATATTTTCTTTGCAGCTACTGCACACAAAGATCTGTTGGTTACCCAGGAAAGGAGCTGACATTAAAATTTTTGGTTAAAATTATTGAGAGTATCAGTTATGGAAACTGCACTGAGAATTCATTGTTGTGGGAGGTGTATGGCTTGAGTTGAACACCAAAAGCAAATTTTGATTTTTAATGGACAGTTTTTGCATGTTCTATGGGGTGTGTGCAGCCCTGAAAATCCACATTTTTTACAGGCTTGCACGAAACTGTTCCTTCTTGTAACTATTCCTATTTCTTATCTTCAGCTGATTCACAGTATGTAAAGAATACATCAGCAATGGTCAGGTATTTAATCATCCATCCTGCCTTGCATACCTATTTGCCAGTCTTAAATAGGTAGTAGATAAGGGAACCCAATGCTGTGCTCAGATTGAGACCCACAAGGGACACAATCTATGTTTACTTAAGTGTTCATCTCTTTAACTCAAAATGCCTGGCTAAGTTGAGAGTGGCTTTGAAAGTGTCATCAAGTAGGCAGAAGTGCTAACAATTACAATGTGGAGTACAAAGCTTTTCATAAAGGACCGTGAAGTGTACTGGAAGTATTACTGAGTTTTCTAAGGCTCAGGGTCATTTCTTTGAAAGTAACCCCGCACAATTAGCAAGGCAAAACTACATACACACTTAACCAGGCTTCCTGTTCCAAAATGACATGCTTTTGAAGAGATAAAAGGGTTTTAGTATTTCACTCTGGAAAGAATAGCTACTTGGTTGGACCTGTCTCTCCTTCAGTTTTGTAAAAGCAGCCCTGATCCCAAAAGATAATCAAACCCATCCAAAACCCCCCCAAAAACCCATCGTCTCTGTCCTAAGACATGAGATAGGTAGGGACCCCCTGTTTGGACATCAGTTGTGTGTCTAGGGGGAATGGCCATTTGGAAATTTTTCTGTTCTAAAGAAGCTTTTCTTCTTTTTGTGGTGACTGCTTCTAGTGAGGAGTCAGCAGAGGTGAAGGTCTTCCGGTGATTAAAGGGACTTCACAGTGCAAGAGGGTTAACAGTGAAGGATGGTCATAAGTAACATGAACAAGATGTGATGTTAAGCCTGGATCTGCAGCAGTATCCTATCAATACAGAATTTATCATTTATAACCCAGTCATGTTTTAATATTTTACTAAGTAATTATTATAATATGAGCTTGGAGATATTTCCTGTATCCTGTGTTTAATAAGCACATCAACTGCCAACATGAAAATATGCTTAACTCTGGGTACAGTTAGAGTAACAAGATGTGCTGATGTTTATAGTGGAATAAGGGATATATGCTTCTGAAATGCTGTGTACTTTGAGAGGCAGTGTGAGTGAACTGTTATGATTTATCTTGGTCAGGGACTTTTTAGAATTGCATGATGATACTCAGGTTTCCAAAATATAGAGCAATGGCAAAGTTTTAACTATTTAGATGGAAACCATTAGAAACCAAGGGGCTATCTCATGCTGCCATGGTGTATTACTCAGGTGAGGAAGACCAATTGTCTGGAGTTTTACCAGCACCAGACTCACACACAGTGCAAATGCTTGTATTGAGGTAGGGGGTAGGCACCGCTGACTGCCTTCAAACTTGAGTGAGTGTATAGGGAAATACTTTGGGTTTTTTAACCCTGTATAGTTTCGGCTTAAAGAGTTGGTGAGGGTTAAGGAAATACTTACGTTACCTTAACCAGTGGTTTTTAAGCAACATTAGATCATCTGGCTTGTATAAACTCCTTAGCAGATGCTTTGATCAGCTTATTTTGATGTAGGATGGGGGTGACTGCATACTTTTGCTTGTTTACCTCAGAAATCAATCTGAGGTAAACAATCACATTGTGTTGCAAAGATGATTTCACTTAGTTCAGGCTAAGTAACATCAGATTTGCCAGCAACTCCTTTGAAATATTTCCCCAGCTCATACATCATTAATCAGAGGGAGATAATCTTCAGTTATAATGCGTAATTCTGCAGTAGGTGCTGATAAATCAACTCTATGCACAAGAAGGCTTGTGAACGGCAGCCTAAGACAAGTGGGGCATCTACTGGTGAGATGCTGCAATGAATTAATCAACTGTGTGGCAGTCTGATCCAAACCCTGTGTATGTTTTGCTTTGCCAAATAGGCAGGTGCCAGGCCTGTTTCCTGAGCTTTTTGGAAAAACTTTCTCCTTGAATAAATCCTTACTTTCTGACATTCCTTTAGAGGTGTCTGTCATGTACATTGCAATAGTAGCTTTCTGAAATATCTTAATTAGAAGAAGAAAGGAAATGAGCTAAGGAAACTGTGTCAAAAGGTGTGATGCATGTCTTTAACTATCTCCAACCTTCCCCCACCTGAGTCTCTCGTGACAAGTTCTCTGATAGTTTATAAGACTCTCCTCCTTGTACCAGGAGCTATTTGATACTCAGGTCTACTGCCCAAGGGTGTGAAAATGAATGCAATGCATGAGGGAATGCAACAACAATACTCTATGGTAATAAAATGCAGAGCTCCCAAACACACATCATTATCCACAAAAATCAATTGCCTCCCTCCATTCTTCAGAAAATGTTGTATGTAGCATGAGATTCTCTGCAGTATTAAGTAAAGTTCACTGAATTCTGCAGGGTGCATTTAATTTTTTTTTTTTTTTTTTTTTTGCACAGACAGTATTTCATGTTTCTAATATTGATGTAAAATTTCTGAATTAATTTCATTGTATTGAGCCTACTAAATATGATTTCTTTTTTAAGCACGTTGATCCTGTGAAAGACTGTGGTCTCTAAGGATTGTCTGTCAGTCACCTCATAAAATAAAGGTTATTATTGTTATCAGTGGTGAACAATAGCTGATGACTTCAAGTTGAAGAAAGGTCAAGAGACTAATCACTGATATGCTTTCAGCAGCTATCTTTTCTAGTCAGGACTTAGGCAATTGTTAAATGCGTATTTTTTCAGCTTTAGAATTTCTCCCGTATTCCCTCATTGTCTGTATACATGCATAAATGTGCACACACATCCAGCTCAAGTTAGATCTTTTTGTATCTGCCAAGTTTCACTCAAGCAAACGAACAGAAAAACATAACGATTTCTGAATCTGGAGTATGAATAATTGTGACAAGTGAATGGGGACTCACCATGGTAGCTAGTAGCTACCATGTCTGTGTCATTCCTGAGCACATTACAGTTCTCTAGTACAGTTCTTACACATTGACTCTGTTACTCTGCTTCTGCTGAAATGCTTCTTCTATCCATCTCAAGAGCGTGAGATGCACTGTGGTTTCTCGAGATCTTTGTTTTAGAATTCATGCACTATAAAACTAGACCAGGTTTTCTGGACATACACCCTTATTCCTTTGATCTTGCAAACTATGGAGTATCAGTAATGTATGAGACTGCTCAGATCTGGGAGGCTGAACAGAGCTGGTGGGACATGCTTCCTCTGCTCAAACTTCAGTTAAAGCCTGGGAAGTTTATGTAGGTCAGCTGTGCCTTCATTCAAACTGAAGAAGCTGGCCATGCTTGGAATATATGGAGATACAGCCTGACAGACAGAGAACTATTCAGCCAAAGGCTGGTATCAGCTGAATCCCTTCATTGTTTCCGAACGTGTTGTTGAAACTATTGAACAAGTCATTGTTGGTAAATGACTGTCTGAAGTAGTCTGTTTCTTCAATATAAATTTAAAAGAAAATATTAAAGCAGGAGAAAAAGTAGGTGAAATTGATTTCATTTAACAATAACCTTCCAGCCTTGCCTCATGTCTCACTCAAATAACCTTTGTAACTAATTATAGTGGAGCCTGAAAATACAGTTCTTCTAGGCTGAAGGATTTTAGAAGTCATCAAAATTATCCAGTGCTCAATATAGCTAAAATCCTATATGCTATTATGTTCTTGTGCCAGTGAGGCTGCCTGCAAGTTAACATCTGCAGAGCTATGAGAGGAACAAGAGGCAAACATCAAATGTTATTGATGTCCAAAGACATTATGGTAGGTTGGGAAATCAATCTTTTCTAAGTGTTTTCTTCTTTTGACTTTGCATTAAATTCTGATTGCAATAAGTGTTGCTTTTCCTCCTTTTTAAGGTCTGATAGCATACCCAGACACTCAACTTCATGCACAGTCCTGCCCTATTACACCTTTTTTTCCTCTCTGCCCCTTAAAAGTGTAGAAGTACATGTTCACATTTGTTGGCAATCCTCTCTGATGTGGATTTACAATTACAAAAACCTTATCTACCCCTCACTTTATTTGTCTTAGTTTGGATGATGCTTTCAATCCCTAGGAGTCAAGATTTAAAGGCTGTTTAGACCAAAGAGATTTGTCATTCTTAAAAAAAAAAAAAATAAAAGAAAACCCATATTATTTTCTTTGCCAATTCATAGATGATCTGTCTTGCACCTATATGCCTGAGCCTCTTTCTGTCAGTTTACGTCCTTTACTCTAACATACCAAATATTCGGTTTTTTTCCCTTAGTTTTCAGGATACCAAATGCTCCATTCACGTTGCTGTAGGGAAAATTTTGTTATGCTTAGTGACCTTCACCATATTGTACAAGGTTTATCTGCTTATTTACTTGGGCTTTCTTCAAATCAATAGCTCGCAACTGCAGATCATGCACCATTAGTGATTCATGGAGCACTTGTTGAAGGTCCACAGAGAACTGCCTAGCAAAGCACAGGTTCCTCTGCATTTCCATCTGCTACCTTACATAACAAGCAGCTAAAATTATGTTATCTAGTTTCTGAATGCCGCTATTTAAAGAAGGCAATTGCTGCTGTTACACAAGGCCAGTATCTAGTTATGAAATATTCCATGTGTGTCTAGTAGGGAGGGAAAGGGGTAGTCAAGGGGTTGAAATGTGACCCTCGCCACAGAACAGTCTAAGAACACTTTCTCTTTACAACTTTGCCTCAGCTGTAATCCTCTAGTTGGTCTGTATGGAACCCTGAGTCAAATCACTTTTATGATTTCTAAATGCTGATGGCTTTAATTTGCTGTAAATCTTTCTAGAGATTACGATACTTTGTACAGCATACCTATAAATAAGTTCTATGACAGCCTCATTAATCAGGCTACATTTTAAAAGCATTAGCCTTTTTCCCCTCTGTTGAATCCACAGCTTATCTTTCCCCAATTATAATTAGTGTTCATTAAAAGCAGTACTCTTTTTCCAAAGTAGAGAGTTACACTGGGCTGAATCTAGACTTCCTGCAGCCTCAAACTGATGAACCCCAGTATTGGAGAGAGATTGGAAAACTTGGCTCCACATTAGCATATTGCAAATGAATTATTTTAGGCAGGGTAAGCTGAAAGAGATCAATCACAGTACTGTAAAACTTTGTATTCATATTTTTAACTTTGAGATGCCTGGCTCTGAGAATGGAGAATAAATTGTGCCCCTTTATTTACCTTGGGGAAAGTAGGTGACACAAACAGAAAGATAAAATATCAGACCATTGAAAAAAAAAAAAGTAAAATTGTTTAGCACCTAGAAATCTTGTCCTTCCTATTCACAAAAGAACATTAGTTCATTTAATGAAAGTATTTTTTTCTTTATAGTGGAAGAAATGTCACCACTCTGGCCAAGCAGAAGACCATCATTTGGGTTTTGGACGCAGTGAAGTAGGCTTATCAGAAGTAAAACTACCTACTGGAGAAAAATATGATTCCTAGGACTTGCAGACTCCTTGCCAAATGTTCTGATCAGTAGGGTAGTGCGTGTGTTAGTAAGAGTTGTCACATGGAAACAGTTATAAGTTAGTTACCAAAGTCTGAGACTATGATTTGGTAAGACTTTTGTCTTGTCATCAACATAGATTTAAAGCATGGACTTGGAAAAAAAAAACTTCGAAAATGACATCAGTTCTTTCAGTGCATGTGAAGGGAGTAGAGAATACAGGATAAGAACTCGAGCAGAATAGAATACCTGGCACCAGTATTATCGTGCCAAACATTATATTGCCTAGAACTTCTTCCTAAACTCACCATTCTGATTTCTCTCTCTATCCAGTGAAGGACAGATATTGTCAAAGGTTGATTCATAAGGGACGTCTTTGGATGAAGTGAACTGCCTGCAGAGGTGCATGACTCATCAGTAGCAAAGAGAGTTAAAGTAAATAAGAAGGTAGTTTACTTCTAGATAATCAGGTTATGTAAGATGAGTCCAGTCATAGGTTTGAAAACATTAGGGTATTTAATTGGAGGAAGATCTACCTGACTGGAATTGGACCTCAGAGGAGTTTCTCACTTCCACCAAGACATCAAGGCACACACAGAAGAACACACTCAGGGAATTCAGATACTTTTGGTAGTCAGGAAGAAGATTAATAGAAATTTTCAGGATCTTACTTTTGAACCCGAGCAAGTCAAATTTCTTTACACTTTTTTCATATTTTGCATTTTCTGTATCTGCCCAAGGGTACAAATGTCACAAAGACAGGCACTTCCAGAATATCTCTGAGTGTATCATCCAGATCTTAATTTTTTTTTTTTGAAAATAATGTGAAATAAAACTAGCATAAGTTCTAAATATGAATCTTTTTATGGTGAATTTGGAGGAGGAGAGGAGAAAGCCACAGGTACTCAGTTGGTGGAGATGGTGCACAGAGTGTGTCATGTAACACTCTCAGTGTATCACACCAGAACTTGTGAAAAACCAATGAAGGTTACTGAAAGGCATTTCCCACTAGTGCTGTCACCAGAAATCAAGTTAAGGCAATTTTCACACCCACCTTTCCCTACATTTATACCTAAACATATCCACAGCTCTAACACACTTCCCTTTAGTTGTCAGCAAATGACCAATCTTGACAATACATTCTGATGTCCAGTATCATTCTGTCATCAGCTAACCCAAAAGCTGTAGTCTCCTGTCAGATACATGCTCCACTGAAGACTATTTCATACTTGTCAGTGAAAGCAAATTGTACTTGCATCCCGCTTCTTTCTCTTGACTGTCAGAGAAATTAATGTGAGGGATTCTATAACTCAGGTGTGATGAGGACCAGTGGCTACAACTGAAAAGGAAGCGGTGAAATGCACTCTTCTAACAATTTCGCTCATAGGTATCCCTTTTTCCACTTCATTTTGTCAAGTCATGAAAATGTTATGTGATACAGTGAGAAACAACTAAACAAAAAGATTAAAACAAATCTTTCTAAGGAATAAGAATTTATATCTCTAACCGAACTTCATAATACTGGGTGAGAGAAGTTCTTGTCAGGATAGTGACAAAGATTCCTGCTCACACAAATGGACAACTCTGCTAAAATGGCACTCTGCTGTGAATGGGACAAAGCTGCTACAAAAAGGAATGATAAATTATATGTAAAGGATGAAGTAAGTGAAAGCTAAACAGAACTGGGAAGAGTCATAAAGGAGAGGATTGTATTGAAAGCCCAAAGGTTCTTCCTGTTCTGTCAGCTTTGCTTTTCAGGGTTAAATTTGGTGGCAATTAGTAACAGGAATTTGTTTTGGTTTGAGGTTAAAATACCAAGGTGAGTTTGTCTTTCATATGAGATGTTATGAGCAAATACATGTGAAGTGTGGACTTTTGTGATGACTGAGAATGTTTGATTGCAGGAAGGGATATCAAGGGGAGAGGGAAATTTTCAAGGTCAATTTTAGAAACTTTAAGAACAAAATATTTTGAATCCAGTCCCAGGATTCTAATTAATGTATTATAAACAGTTTTATTATGGACTATAATTTGTCCATGGAAGTTTTGCTGATAATTGTACTCGTCCACTGCTGTAAATCAGGGTAATAATCACAAAGGGGTTAATGATGACTTTACAATGTTCTCACTTTAGCTAGAAACACTCTGTTCTCACCCACCCTTCAGTCAAGATGTGGGCAAAGTGAATTGCAAGATGTTATATTTAGCACCTAGCTATGTATATATTGTTCTGTGCTGTGCCATGTGTGGATACCATGCACCTACAGGGAAAAAACAAGCTGTCATTGCAACACTTGCAAGTTAATAATCCCTTTTTCTCATTAAAGTTCTTCAACTCAAAGACAATATGGATTAGAACAGCGTTATGCTGCTGCTGACTTCCAGTCTATTGTTGTCTCTATTACTTTGGATAACCTTCCTTTACACTGCTTACCTTTACAATGCCCTACCTGAGCAACTGGGAGAAGACCTTCGTTCAAATGCCTTCCTATGAGTGCCCAGAGGATGGCAACAGCCTTCTACAATTCACTGAGCAAGACTCAATGGAAAAGCTCATCCTACTGCAGCATTGAGCAGCTGGTGTTGTGCTTCTACAGGCCCCAGTGAAATGTGCAGATGAGCAAACCCTGGAACGAGCAAAGCCAGTCAGCTCTAGTTTTGCAAAGTGGATGCTCATATGCACACTGAAGTGCTGCAGGTGTTGAAATAAAGAACAGGATCTCTCCAACAGAATATGAAAATTTCCATTTAATGGAAGGAGGAGCCACTTCATGACAAACACCAGATAAATTACATACTAGAATGGCCACATTTGCTCCAATGACTATAAAAAACCTCTGCAGGATGGCTTGAATAACCAATTTCAATGAAGACATCTTTACTGTTGATTTCAGAGGTGAGGAGATTGAATCTGAGATTGTCACCTACCTTAAACAGTCTGCAGGCACTATAATCCCATCATAGTTCATAGCCACACAGCTGCATCTGAGACATCCCCAAAGAATTTGAGGCATCCACACCAGACTACAAGATAAGAAAGGGGAATTAGAGGAAATATCCCCTTCTTGAGCTAGTAACAGCTGGAGATAGGTGAGATCTTCTCAGTCCAAGCTATTTAAGCTGTTGATTTCCTCTTCCCAGCATGCATTTAGACTGTTCCTTGTGGACTTTAATTTAGGTGTCATTAGTTTAAGCAGAATCCTATTCATGAAGCTGGATGAGTTTAATTTTATATAACAGATGTGAACACCCATGCTAGTTTTGCAATGGGATACATCATTTTCACAAGTACCAACAATATTTTTGCTGTCTGAATTTCTGCTTCTCTATGGAGAGATATGGAACTATTGGAGAGGGTCGAACAGGTCCAACTGTCCAACATGAAGACAGCTAGTGGGTCTGGAGCATCTTTCTAATGAGGAAAGGCTGAAGGAGGTGGGATTGTTTAGTTTTGAGAGGGAAAATTATTTTAAAGCTACATCCTCTCACTAGTTAAACTGCTTGTATGTATTGTAGGGTATTGGGTTTGCATGATCACATTTTGGTTGTGGAAAGGGGGCTACAGTGGAGGCTTCTGTGAGAAACTGGTGGAAGCTTCCACTGTATCCAACAGAGCCAATGCCAGCTGGCTCCAGGATTGATCCACTGCTGGTCAACGCTGGGCCAATCAGCAATGGTGGTAATGCCTCTGTGATAACATATCTAAGAAGCAAAAAATTGCTATTGCACTGGTGTAACTGTTGAGAGCAGAGGGGACTGAGAATGTGTGGGAGGAACTGTGCAAACCCCAAGGTCAGTGCAGAAGGAGGTGCAGGAGATGCTCCAGCTGTTGGAGCTGAGATTCACCTGCAGCCCGTGGTGCAGACCATGGTGAGGCAGCTGTGTCCCTGCAGCCCATGGAGGTTAACAGGGATGCAGAGATCCACCTGCAGCCCCTGGAGGAGCCCACACCTGAGCAGGTGGATACTCAGAGGAGACTGTGATCTGTGCTGTAGTAGGGTCCTGGTGGAGATCTGTGGACCCACGGAGAGAAAGTCCACAATGGAGCAAGTTTCCTGGCAGGGCTTGTGACCCTGTCAGGGCCCCACACTGGAGTAGGCTGTGCCTGAAGGACTGCACTCCGTGGAAGGGGACCCATGCTGAAGCAGTTTATTGAAGTACTGTTCATGAAAAGGACACATGCTGAAGAAGTTTGTGGAAGACTCTCTCCCGTGGGAGGGATCCCAGACTGGAGCAGGGGAAGGACTCCCCTCCCAGAGCAGCAGCAGGAATGACCTGTGATGAAGAGACTGTAGCCCCCATTCCCCATCTCCCTGCACTGCTGTGGGGGGGAGAAGGTAGAGCCCAGAAAGGAGGAAGGGGTTGGGGAAAGATGTTTTAAGATTTGTTTTACTTCTCTTTATTCTGTTCTGATTTTGATTGGTAATAAATTCAATTAATTTCCCCAATCTGAGTCTGTTTTGCCCATGATGGTAACAGGTGAGTGCTCTCTCCTGGTCCTTATCTCAGCTCATGAGCCTTTCATTATATTTTCTCTCACCTGTCCAGTTGCAAATCATCTTTGGTGGGCACCTGGCAGCTAGGCGGATGCAACCCACCACAAGTAGTGTAAATACCACATTTTTCACTGAGTATTTTTAAATGTTATCTATTATAAAATACAGATTAACTTGTATACATGTGTCTGTCTGTTTGCATAGTTTTTCAAGATAAAATCTCCCTGAGGAGGAAAAAGTGCTGAACATTTCTACAGTAATCGAGGCAATTGACAAATCAGTTATATCACAGGCATCTTTCCTCCTATTTTGGACTGCTTGTTTAATTTTTACATCATAAACATGCAGTCTAAAACAACAGAGATATTTGAACTACAAAAAAAAAAAAAAAAAAGGTTTTTAACCAAAATTCAGAAATGTTCTGGACACCAGATTGCTTGTGCTGCTACAGTGCTAGATGTTATCATCAAATTATACAATTTCAATGCATTGAGATAGTTTGGATCATGTCAGATAAGACAGCATAGCCTAACATTTGTCCAAATTGCCTTGTAACTACAAATTCAGATTTGATTTTTTCCATTTGCCCATTTGTTCTGGATAAATTGAAGCCAAAGATCCTTCCTTCTTAACATTTCTGTAACAAATTCAATTTGTAGGGCTGTGTAATAACGGACTGACCATAAATGGTGCAAATCTGCCAGTAATTGGCAAGCAAATGCTGTCTGAATTTGATTATGTATATTCTTATAGAGCTCAGGTCTTGCAAAGGCACATATTTTGTATATGAGTGTTCAGGACATTCAAATATCTGCAGGACTGTGGACTAGTAATGCATGTGTATTCCTTGACTGACTCCTATATTCACTCAGCAAAGGTGTGTGGTTGGAGTCAGTTCAAGGCAGTGCAGGAGAATTTTAATTTTGCTGCTCTCAAGACAAGGACCTGGGACTGAGTCATGTTCATGCCATAGTGAAGCAAAAGTGGTGAAAGGAAGAGATGGGGAAGAATACCTCAGAATCAGTTTTGCTGGTTCCACTGCCTCCAAAGGGAAAGGAAAACCGCTACTTTGCCTTGAGGAGCCATCTACATAATTTTAAACACATTGATTCCTAGCAGCCCCTACCTCCTCTCACAGCTCTGAACTTTCTTCAGTGGTGACAATAATAAAAAGTTTTTTAAGACTTTAGTAAAAAAAGCATTGAGGCCTTTTTTTTTTTATTTGCCTTTTTTCCTCCTGTCTATTAGTTTAGGAAATTGCTTACCTGACTCGTGTAGATTAATTGTCTTCATGTGTCCAAGAACCACACACACAAAGCATCCTGTGCTTCCCGTGGCCAAATTAGTTTTAATAATAAAGTTGTCCTACAATCAATGAAAAGAATGTCTGTGTTTTTACAACAGAGGACCGTGCAGACAGAGAAAGATGGTAAGAAGCGTGCTAAGAGCATCCCAGGAATTAGTCCTGAGTAATGAAATATCCAACTCAACATGCATAAGCAAGCGTTTCTCTAACTAAATTACTTGATAATTCCATTTTGGCTGTTGAGTTTGTATAAAACAATACATTCATATGTTTCAACATGGAACTGCCTGATGATTTTAGTAGGGAACACCGTAGAGAGGATATTTATTGGCAGGCTGCCTCTCTGACTGAGCAAGGCAGTGTGAGGCTTAAGTGTGTTCTGGGTAATGTAGTCTGATTTCTGTTTCAATGGACTGATTAACTAGAGCAGGCACTTATGTTAAATGGCCCGACTGAAAACTCGGCAGCCATTTGAGGTAAGAGAGAGTTTAAAATAAAAGTAGTTATCTATAAGCATTTAAAACCATTGTTCTGAAAGAGAATAAAATGTCTACTACCAGAGCCCAAGAGAGCAGGTGGGACATTCAGTTTTGCATCTGACCCAGATGGTGATTTGCTGTGTGACTTGGGTAATATTCCTGGGTCATTCCCATAAACCAGTTGTATTAATTTATCTGCCACTTGGGAAACCGTGGGAGAAGAGATTCTGGAGCTCAAATAATGTTCCTCAGGTGCTTTAAGATTGCTGGATGAGTGCTATTCAGTAAATATAACATTTAGAGAATTAAGTTTAATGTATCTGAAGTAATTCAGGAGGACCTCCACTGAAGTCCACTGAATTGTAATGGCATAATGGTAGCATGAGTTCATTCCTCTGTTAGGAAGAAAAACCGTACCTCTCCTCAGCTTTACATGTTGGGTTGCTATTAATGCCATTGTCCTGGGTTTGGAGATAACTTCAGGTGAGCACTGTTTCATACCCGCACTACAGAGGCAAATGTCTGCACAAGAGGCTGTAACTGTTTGCAAAGCCATGAAGAAATTTGACCAGTGATGACATGACTGAACATGGCTATGGATTAAAACCATTCAGGATGTCACAAGAAAGAGAAAATCCTAGTAATTTTATCAAGGTAATACTATTTTTTAAGACAAATGCCTTAGTCTTGTCATGCTTAAAAGTCTCAACATGAAGGAAAAGTCACCAAAATGAACTTGACTTGCAGAAAATTGTATTAACATTTTCTTCAATTTCTTCTTATTTTAAACATATTTTTCCAAAGTTTTCAGATGTCAGTCTCTAACCCACTGAGCCTGGGGAGATTTTGACTTAAGAATAAAAGAAATATAACATCCTAGTCAAAAGTGAATTGCATGAAAGACTATTCAAGATAGTATGGAACTTTTAAAAGGTAAACATTTAAGCAAAACACTGGAAGGAGTTTCTCGTTTTTCTCCTTTTTGGTATGTGAGGTTTATGTACTTCTGATAGAAACTAAAACAGACTAGAGGAATTCAGTGAAAAGGTAACCTGGTGAAGTACTTTTTTTTCTGTTCTTTTAGAAGGAAAAGTCGGGGTTAGCTTTCAAGTTTCAATCGTAACGTCAGCAGGTTTAAGAGAAGAGATAGTTCAAAAGAACATGGTTCCAAAGAAATTGAATTTTGCCATATGGTCTGCAGTGACTGGAGAGCCTTGCTGTGTGTGTACCGTAGGCACCTAGGTACTTCAGCTTCAAGTCAGTGGCAACGTGCGTTCCTAATAAAGTTGTTGAAGAAAGCCACAGCGTAAACCAGACTGCTTAAATTTAGCAAAGGGTTTTTTTTCACAGGGCAGGGAAATAACAACAAAGGAGAGCTGCCTGCTGCTGATAGCTCCTACAGGAAGGTTCCCTTAAAAAATAAGAGGATGTCAATATTGCCCATTGGACACCACCCTTGTCACCTTCTGCCTAAGGCGTGTGAGGATCTCTCGCAGTTCAGCCATATCTCCTGCTGCTGGCAAAGTTCTTGCATGTTCAGTTACGAGCTGAGAGAACAAAAATTACTTTTAACAGAAAGAAGCAGAGTGGTGCTCCAGAGTCTGTGCTCTGAAGAGCCGTTATGCATCTGGATCAAAACTACCTGGTTCCTTCTGGTTTCACAGACAGATGACCACATGCAAGTGTATTTTGACCCTGTTTAATTTTTCAGTGCAGGTGCAGCTTCAGGTCCACTCTAAGAATGATGTAAGTTTGTGTCCACAAGTAGTACTGTTGCACATGTGTGTATGCAAACAAATTCCAGAGCATGGTTAAGGCATTGGTAAATTTTGGTGCTTACAAGGGCAGGCAGTATTAAAGACCTGGTCAGCAGGTTCACTTTAAGAGTATTAGTGAGGGTCTGGGTTTGTGAGACCAACTTCATAAGTTTAAATGAGCTGAACTCACATTTTTATCCTTGTTTTTAATTTATTTTCTTCTCTAAATGTCAAAAGCAAAAATAAAAGGGAAAATAAGTTTTTGGTTTTTTACATCTCTACATCAAGTTTAGGCTTCTATGGACTGAGTGATCAACTTTGTCAGAGCTACTACAGCTCTGATTCAGTAAAATGCTCCTTGAATGTAAGTTAAAATCTAAATTCTATGGATTCTGGTTTCCTGAAGAGAACAAAACCACCGTTCAAACTGAGAACTTAAAACCTAAATCACTCACATTTGTTTTTAAACTCCAGAAAAATTTTAGATCTGAAAAAGAAATTAAATGCATGAGAGCATTTCTGCCTATTGATATGTAGGTCATGAAAAATTAAATGATTTCAGATATGATCTCAACCAGCATATTTCTGGAATAAATGTTTTTGTCATAAGGCACAAAAGAACTATTATAACCTTTTCCTCAAGCATGGAGAATATTCTTAGCAGCCCTCAACCCCTCCTGCTCCCAAAGTTAAACACCTACTCATCTCTAAATGTGTGGGGGTTTGTGTATTAACTTTCTCTTGAACAGGTAGTTCTTCCTCATCTCCATGTTTTCTGACAGATGTCTTTTCAGGTCTTTCTTATTCTCCCTCCATTCACTGATGAGCTATGAGCTTTGTAGCTGTATCAAAATGTCTTTAAGTATGTCTGGTGTTAGCAACAGTAGTACTTGTCTTATTTATCTTTTGTGGTGCCTACACAGGGTTGCTGAAACCCTGCTTTTAGTGCAGGCAATAGACATAGATGCAGCACCAGGGTGTGGTGAAAGCACAAGCATCTCACACCTGTCTGCAACTGTGAATGGAGACTGGAGGGAAGGAAAAAAAAAAGGTACTTTGTTTTTATTGTTCAAAGCATGACAGTTTTATCTGCATGTGGCTCAAAGTACTGTCTGCAAGGGATAGGCAAGCTTCCATTTCACTAGTTTCAAAAGTTCTTTATTCACAGCACAATTTTTGCTTTGAACCAGCTGTTCAAGTTATGGAGCCTGGACAATACCTTCTGTTGTTTTTCTATTTGTTTACATCCTGCCAATTTCACATATAACACAAATGTCATCAACAGCAGTGCTGTGTCCTTATGAGAGGGAAAAGACAAGCCTGTAGAGAATTTATTGCTGTCTCTGGAAATAGACAGGAGCCTGAGGCAGCATCTATACCAGTAAATTGAATAGTGAGGGCAACACTTTTTTGACCCTGAGACCAACTGACACCACCTAGTCTGATCTATCCTACTAAATGCTCATCTTCCAAAACCAGGAGTCTGTGTCTCTGTTGTCTAATGGGGATTGCCCTTGCTTGGTTCTGACACCCTGAGCACCCCTGGGAACTCCTTGGGAGAGTGATAACATGGACCTGGACAAAAGCATGCCAAGAGGTGTTTAATAAGTTAACAGTATGGATGACTGAGCTGTCTGGTGTCTGAGCTCTGACACTGTACATTCACTTAGGTAAACTTGCCTTGATGCTCTTCTGTGGATTTCAGCTGTTACTGTATGTTGCCTTTGTATCTCACTGTCAAGTTCAAGTTCTGTAGCCAGGATATTGGAGGTGGGGAGGCTGGGAGATGGCTGCAAGGCAGAGGTCAACTACTTCAGAAAATTATTGGGAGGACACATGGCACACAAAAGAAGATTCAAATAAGGCACCTTGTATTCTGCCTAAGAATATATCAGTTGGCCTGAGACTTGCATTACAGAATTAAATTTTCAACTTGGAAGAAAGAAAAATTAAGAGAAAGAACAGCCCAAGACTCTTAAAGTGGACTTTAAGTTTCCATAAAAATGTACAGGTGAACTTTATATTCTTTTTTTCGTTGAATGAACTTTTCCATATAAAGGAAAAACTTTTGTGTTATAGCTTGTATCCTGCTCACATGAATCACAGAATGTTTTGGGTTGGAAGGACATTAAAGATCACTTCGTTCCAATCCTCCTGCCATAGGTAGGGCCACCTTACACCAGAGCAAGTTTCTCAGGGCCTATTCAACCTAGCTTTGAACACTTCCAGGAATGGGGCATCCATAACTTTTCTGGGCAATCTGTTCCAGTGCCTCACCACCCTCACAGTAAAGAATTTCTTTGTTATGTCCAAACTAAATCCACCCTCTATCAGTTTAAAGCAATTCCCCTTGTCATATCACTACAGGCTCTGGTAAAAGTCAGCTTTCTTGTATCCCCTTTAGGTACTGGAAGGTCTCCTTGTAGCCATCTCTTCTTTGGCTGAATGACCCTGACTCTCTCAGCCTTTCATAGGAGAGCTTTTCTAGCCCTTTGAACATCTTTGCCTACTCTCGATTTGTTCCAACAGGTCCGTGTCACCCTTATGTTAGGGGCCCCAGAGACAGATGCAGTACTTCAGGTGGGGTCTCTTGAGAGCAGAGGGGCAGAATCACATCCCTTGACCTGATTTTGATGCAGCCCAGGACACTGTTGGCTTTCTGGGCTGCAAGTACACATTGCCTGTGTATGTTGAGCTTCTCATTAACCAGTATCCCCAAGTCCTTCTCTCCAGGTCTGCACTCAATTTATTCACTCTCCAACCTGTATTTGTGCTTGGGGTTGGTAAATAAATGGCAAAGAATACTACACCATTACTTTGGAAGGAGAGAGTCTTCATTTTTCTTAAAGAGACTTCATAGATGCTCATTGTGACCATGAATTCATTAGCAAAACAGCTGAAATGGAGAAAATACTTCAATGTATTCTAATGCTTTACTCACTGACAATAGGTGACTTGTACTTGATCATAGACTTGCATTTCTATTTGCAGCATGGGTATACAGAATAAAAACACTGGAAAGTTGTAGATAATTTTGGTTTGATTATATGGTAGAAATTTTAATTTCTGAAGCTAAATTGAAAATAGAAGATAAGAATATAGTCGTCTTTATTTCTTCTATTAAAAACGGTAAAAAACCCCTCTGTCTAAATGCTAGAATGTAAATTAGACCTTTTAGCTATGAGAATTGAATATCTCAATGAAACATTGAAAGAGAGAGTAGCAATGTGCACTGGGCAATGCTAACAGCCTTCACGTGATGTTTCCACTTAACTGGCTTAGAAAGACATGAAAAGCAACAGTAGTTAGCTTTTAAAAATGTAGAACTGACTTTTTTCATATTTGACTTCCTTTCCTAGACTTATAGTCACCTAAAAAGTCTCTTGAATGCAGCCATAGTACTGGATCTTATACACGAAGATAGAAATGCCATCTCTGATTGCAATTTAAAGGTGAGTTTGTGCTGCATAGTGGATGTCAGTGAGATACACTCAAATGGGTTCATGCAGGGATAACTCCAAAGCCAGGAACAAGATTGGCTTGAACCACAGAGCGCTGCTAATGAGCAGGGCTTGTTCCCTAAGACACAACCTCATTCCAGAACCACTCCCATTCCTCATGCTGGTACCTCTGAAGAAAACTGCACTGTAGGCTGTGGGCACACCTGTACATGCAGAGCTTTGTGCTCCACGTTCCACACAACTGCCTGGAACACCAATGCTGTGTTGTGAGCTTAAGAGTTAGGCTGTTCCTCCAGGGCCTCCTCAGTGGAGCTGGAGATGAAGAGGAATGTACCAGACAGCATATCGTTTCAAAACAAACACAAAGACACACACACAAACACTCCAGAAAACAGATGGGAGAGCTCAAGTGGGGTGAGTATTACTGGAATGACATGGAGCAGTCAGGAGCACCAGCTCTACTGTGGGTGTTCATAGGCTGGGGAAGTCAGGCACTGGAAAAGGGCAAGGCATGAAGGAAGTTATTGCCTCATTTGGGGATTTGGTAAGAACTGCTGCACTAACCCTGCTAAGCTGGAATACAGTGAAAGTGGTTTTTATCACTAATGTCTGAAACTGATCTCCAGGTGAATAGAAATGAATTTTCACTATTCCAAAGCTGAACTGAACAGGAAAAGATTGTGATCCACTCTCTCTAGATTTGTCATTCAGATCTACCACCCCTCAGCTGAGTAACTCCATAACTATAACATTTTGTGAGAAGAGAAAGAGTTTGACTTAGGAAGAGCAAGATGAACTTCTGCATTCAAAATCTGATTATTATTGCAAATCTTCACCCCTTTTTTTTTTTTTTTCCGTTTCTCATCCTGTAGAAAGAATTATGGAGGTTCCCTACTCGTACACTGAATGATGGCGCTGTGGAATAAAAAACAATGCAGGTCTAGACTGTCCACTTTCCTTTGGGTACTTTTTTTTTTCTTTAACCCACCTACATGAATTTACAAATGCAAATGTGATTTAATAAAGGACAGTGGGTGTCTGTACAGTTTAGTTGTGTGAAGCAGAGAGAGAGGCTGGTGGAGGGTGGATAATTCTAATCAAACTACTCACACCTTGCCCTCCTTGACATGCAATACCACTTTAAACAGCAGTGCTCTAATAGAGAAAAGAGCTACTGTACTTACCCACTCAATAATTTGCATAATTTTGAAGAGCTGAAAATGTCACTGCTGTTTTATGATAATTGTTGGGAAATGATTAGCTATAGCATTTATACATTCCAGAAAAAAAACCCACAAGCAATTTTACTATTCTCTCTTTAATATTAATAAGAATTAATAAAATGAAAAATAAAATCACCTTGGAGGACAAACATTATGTATAAAATAATGGGTGTCATATGAAGGCACATGAGTTATCCATCCATTTGCTGTAGCTTGTTGTATCTGAGAAAGTCTTAAAAAGACAACCTCTTGACTGCCACTCCTGCAATTTCAAATGCAAATTTTAGCAATAGGAATAGCTAAAAATAACCCATTATTTTCTTCCTTCTCTGCTTTGTAGCTTTGATTAGAATGCACCAAATTTATGTCTCCTGCAATTCAAACATCTTTTAATTGTGACTAATATATATGAACTGCTCATCTCTTGTTGATCATTCTTCTTCCAGATAAACCCTTTGATAAGAAGATTGAGGCATAAGTTCTAGGCAATGATATATAGTCTTCACAGGTCCCTGCATTTAGCAGGATCTATTGTTGTAGAGCTACATTAAGCGAAGAGTAGCTCCAATACAAATCCTTGAAGAAGTGTGGTTTCATAGAAGTCCCTGTCCAGTATCCTTTGATTTTCAATGTCTTTCTCAGTCTCCTTTTTTTCATATACTGTAAGAACAGTGCAGCTGAGATTTAGAACGGTCATTTTTACAATAGTCTTGAAAGGCTAGAATGCTCTTCTTTGCCCAACTCCATCGGGGAACCTGGCCATGAATTCCAGTCTCTCTTAGGGTTTTCAGACTCTGTGTGATGTGAATGATGTGTTTCTTCTGACAGACTCTGTTTTGACAGTCTGTGCAGAATGGAGAGCTTTATAATAATTTTCCTCCCAGTTTAGTAAAACTGCTCAGTTACACTTACAGTCTAGAGAGAAGAGGAGGAAAAAGATGGCAATTACTGCTACATATATGAAGCTGAAAGTTTTACGAGTATCTTCTTTATCCAGCATAATTTTACAGAGGATGAAGTATCATATATTTATATGATATAAACTCTTATTCAAAAAACCATGACTTCCATCCAGACCCAAGAGGTGTTCCAAAATATACCATATATTCTCTAGAAAGCTCTTGAAATATATTTATTTTTGCTTGATCAGATTAATATTTTCAGGAATAGCTAAAACATCTCTTTTTAAAAGAAGTATTTATTTTTAGCCTTTACTAGAGAAGAAGCCTAAACAATTACTGCCTTTTCTGAAATGCAGGTGAAAGAGTAAAAGGTAGCCTGGACTGGCACCCCATAACTAAGTCTCACAAGCAATGAGGTGTATTAAAATGTACCTGTGTGTAACAACCCAGAGGATCGACTACCATTTCTTGTAGAAGGTGTATTCCTGTACAGAATTTCTGTAAGTGCTCTGCAAGTCATAGTGGCAGGACTTGCTAGAAATAAAGCTGATGATGCCATCAGGAGATCTCAGAGTGAAAGACATATTTTCCACCTGCACTGGAAAAGTTTGCAAAGACTTTTTATGATACAGGAATCCATATGGTTGTAATGAACTGTGTGGAATTGTCTATATTTATATGGGCTATTTCTATGTAAGTCTAGACATCCTAGTGTGACTCACCACCCACATGAACTGACCTTGTGTCTCATAATTTGTGTCGACTATATTAGCTATAACTAGAAGACATTGGATATAGCAATATATATAGATCTCTCACTCACAAAATGCAATCTTAAGTTTTCTTCTCTGGGTTTTTTTCACAACATCTTCTTTTCCAGGAAATCAGATGAGAGCATCCCTTTTAAGACAGTGTCATGGTTTAACCCTAGCCAGCAACTGAGTATCACATGGCTGCTCACTCACACCCCTGCCCTGGTGGAATGAAGGAAAATACAAAAAAAAAAGATAAAACTTGTGGGTTAAGATAAGAACATACAGAATGTTAATAAAAATTAAAATAATAACAACAATAATAATAATAATAATGGTCATGATGAAGAAAAAGGAAAAAAAGAGGAATAAAACCCAAGAAAGACAAATGGTGCCCAATGAAATTACTCACCAGCCACTGCCTGATGCCCAGCTAGTCTCTGAGCAATAGCAGCCCATTCTGGCATACTCCTTCTGCGGGAGGATGTTCTGGACATGACATTCTGTGGTCTGGAATATCCCTCTGGCCAGTTTGGGACAGCTGTCCTGGCCACGCTCCCTCCAGTTTCTTTTGCACCTCTTCACTGGCAGAGCATGGAAAACTGAAAAGTCCTTGACTTAGAGTGAGCCCTATTTAGTAGCAACTAAAGATCAATGTGTTCTCAATGTTATTCTCATATTGAACCTACAACACAGCACTGTAACAGCTACTAAGAAGAAAATTAACTCTATCCCAGCCAAAACCAAACAGAAAGACACCTAATCTTCTTTTAGGGATTTGAAGTTCTGGTGAGTGTCTAGTTATATTTACTGCTAGGATGATCCAATTATTGTGCTATTTCAAGTTTGCATTTCATGGAATCATAGAATGGTTTGGGTTGGAAGGGGCTTTAAAGAGCACCTAGAGCATCTAGATCCAACCCCCCCTGGGCAGGGACCACCATTCCCTGAGACAGGCTGTTCAGAGCCCCAACCTAGCCTTGAACACTTCCAGGGATGGAGCAACCACATCTTCTCTGGGCAACCTGTTCCAGTGCCTCACCACCCTCACAGAAAAGAGCTTTTTCCTAATATATAATCTAAATCTGTGCACTTTCATTTTGAAGCCATTTGTCTAGCTTCAAATTCCAGTTATTTGATCCTTTTAGTCTTTGTCTCTAAGACTAAAAAACCTCCAGTATGAATTATATCTTCCTTGTGTCAGAATCTATTCACAGTGACCAAGATGCCTCTCAAACTTTCTGTTTAAGAAATTGAGCTATTAAGCTTCACATCATAAGACTTGTTTTCCAGCCACTAAGTAGTGTTTTTGTTTAGTTCGCTGGTTTTATTGTTTTCACTAATCTTATAAGGGGGGAGAGTTATTCTCTAGGACTTAGAAGGTATAGCCACTACTACTCCCACCTTTGCTTCTGCTGCCATTTATTGACTGTTAAAGGGGATACTCCAAATGAAACCTCTAAAATTTTATCTAGTGGAAATGTATTCAGATAATTGAGTAGAGTCATTTGACATTGAATGCTGAAGTGCTTAAAAAAGCAGGAGGTGCAAACACACATCACACATCACTCAGATACCTTCAGACCATCAATTCCTCCAAATACCTGTTTTTCTCACCAGTATTGTCAGTATAATTTCAAAGCCAGAATTTGGGTGTATTTTCCAAATGACTCATAAGTACTTTGTTTTTCTAATGTTATAATTTCTGTGATGATGTTTTTGCCAGTGTTTCTCCTTCAGGTTTTTTTACTTAGGAGTACATGCTGCATTTATTTATCAAAAAAGGCTTTGGAAATACTGAAAGTTCTGGACTTTTCAAAGAGCATCAATCTATCTTAAGTTGTTGGGTTTTCACCCAATATACCCATAGCTGATCTTTCATATCTCCTCTGAATGAGCAGTTCAGAATGAAAAAATAATGTATACTGATAACAGTTATTTTCTAATTCATTAAGGTCTGATATTACCTGAGTGCTAATTAAAGGGAAAATATTTGAAGGATAAGGTAGGGTTTGCAAGCCTATCACACACGGGTTCTTCCCTAATATATTTCCTGTCTATCACACTTATTACTGCAGGCTGGGCTGACAGGTTAATTATGTACTTGCCGGAGAACTGATACAGAGGTTATTATGATCTCAAAAGCAAACACTTATAATCATTTTATCTAAACAGAAGACAGCCTCACCTTGATGAAGGTCTGCATTTAGTGAACATTTTAAGGCAACAGTCGCTGCACTCTCAAGGAAGATTTCTGATAAACTCTATCAGTAGATACCAAGCCACTAGTATATAGAATGGGCTGCAGGAATGTAAGCTGTGTGTGTGGTAGTATGTGGGACAAAAAAGATCGATTTTATGATGAAGCCATAGGACTGGGACTCACAAAATTCTGTTTTAATTTCCAGGTTAATAATTTCCAGATTTCTTGTGTGCAGGCCTTTTACTGACAGAAAGACCCATAGTGTGAGATTACATCCGATGGGTCCTACGACATGGGGAGGTCATGTTGAATGCACCTGGTGCGTCTGGTTAATTGATTGCTCTATGTATATATGTTGTCTGGAAGGCATGCACCCAAATGTACCAGATCCTCACAGATGGGGCTGTGTTTCTAGTGAGGTTACACTGTGAGAGGAATTTTGTTAAGAAGCACATGTGTTTTTACTGTTGTGCAGTACAAAATTTTTACCTGTTCTGGGACGGACAAATGCATCAGCTGATAATGAATCCAGCTGTTCATCTACATTTAGCAAATCTCTTGCCAGATCTAGAGAATGATGTTCACATGAGTACATATGAATTATCTGATACCTGGAAGGGTCTATATGAAGAGAGGTGAGAAGACCTAGTCACACACTGAGTATTTTAACTTGAAGAGGTAGCTGCAGTCATATCATAGAGATGTTTCTGTATTTAATTTCAGAAGAAATTTCAAAATGACAGTCCATTAAATCCTGATATTTTGAGGTTTCTTGAGTTCATGTTTTAGGTTTTTTCACCTCAGTTCATCTGGGTTATTTTGCGTTTTTTTGTGGTTTTGTTTTGTTTGTTTTCTAATGTGTTTTGTGTGTGTGTGTGTGTTTGTTGTTGTTTTGGGGTTCTTTTTTCCTTTCTTTCTTCCTTTTATTTTTTCTTTTTATAAGCTGCATTGTTACTCATGTTTCTCCTTTAGCTACCTTCCATACTTAACACTCACCCAACTTGATGTCAGTCGTTCTGTACTTTGTGCTTATTCATTGCTTACTACAACCAAATCAAGACAGTAATTAAAAACTAATACCTAGATATCTGATCACTTATTTTTCTACAAAGTTCAGACTCCACCATAATGCATTTTTCCTCCCTCTGCACCTCAAGAACTACAAGAAGTTCTATATCAGCTGTTGGGTTTCTATGAACTTTCCATAAAGGTACAGCAGGTTGTGCACAAGTATTACCTCCCTCACGTGGATCTGGTCTTACCTCAAGAATGAAATATTCATCAAATAAATTATTCAAGGAGTAATTGTTGGTATTTGTTGAATAATGTATTCTGTTCATGGTGTCTGAATACTACAAGAATGAGGTGAATAAATTATATGACAAAGCAACAAAATCACTGACTTGCATTTGTTGAATAGCATTTTATCTAAGCTAAATGTATTTATAATAAAAACATAGCATAAGGAAACAAAAACTTTTACCTTGTTTTCCTTTCTGACAAAGAATATGGCTTTAGGTATGTATTGTGATGGTCCTTAAGTTGTACAGAAGATGTTGAGGACTGACAGCTAGAACAATAATATGTATCATGATAATTTCCAGGGAACACAACATATAGTATTTCTTCTCTTCAGAAAACATTTATTTTATTGCTACTAGAAAGCAGTCTAGTAAGTGGGCCATAGTAATTGTAAAAGTAGCTTAAATTCTGCGTATTCAGTATTAGAGTTCCTATGTCCTACCCACTCAGCTATTTCACTCACCTTGCTTACTTGTTAGAGTCACATTCTTCACTGCATGAACAAATATTGTATTACTGTAAAAATACAAATGCTTTTATTTAAGGGTAGCACTGAACAATTCCACATGAATAGAAAAGTGCAATTTTCAGCAATGAGCTGTCTCGTCTAGGAAACCTGTGAACCAGGAAGTCTAGTCTGAATAAATCATGTGGACATACAAACTATGCATGTTGAACAGAACTAAGAGTTGACAGTACTGACTTGAATAATGACAAAATGTAATCCCAACAGAAAAATCTAGCTGTTCAGTTCAAGCTGCTTGTTTGTGGGTGGGAGGTTTGTAAAAAGGAACAACTCCACTTGAAAAAGTTTACATTGCCATCCTGTGTCCTGACTAATATTCCTTGAGGCAACGTTTTAACTTCAAAGGGCTGCTAACACCTCCATTTATGCAAAGGAAATTCTGATAGTTCTGATGTGCCAGCTTGCTTTCTCTCTTTTTGTTAAACTACAAATGAACATCTACATGTACAGAGCATTGCACCAATCGATTCTATTTGATAAATTTGCAATATAGGTCTTTAACATTTACCTGGAAACTAGAACAGGAGGGTGTGGTATGGATTCTATGAGTCCTGCATGCATCACTTACAGATGTTTATGAAGAGACAGTTTTAAACAATCTTTTTATAGTCACACAATAATACACATTACATTGACTGTTTCCTACAAGCATAATCACAGATTACCTTAAAACATGGAGGTGAAATGGGATCAGTAGGTACATGTCTGTGTAGACAAGTAGCACAAAAATTTGTTCGTTTTGATTATTTCTTCATCCGTCAATACAGATACTCCCGATATCACTTTGTTTCAGTGTCAGTCAAAGGAGCGCAACAGCTTATTTAAGGTGCTGAGAAATCAGTAAAACTCTCAAAAATAAACAAAAATTAAGCCCATGTTTGCAAAGACCATTCACTCAGTAAACGTGTTTGATTTAAGGACTCAACTGTTTTGCTACATGGGTCCTAAATAAGCAACTGTCATTTTATAGGAAATCATATTCTGATTGGAAAATTTAATTCTGTGTTCTGTGGGAGAATTTATCTTCCTTGTAAATATTCTTGCTAGTGTAGCAATGAGCTGCTGAAGAAGATGGAAAAAACTAGCCATAATGCTTTGAGAACAGGATTTTACTGTGTTGTAAAATGGAGTTTGCCCTGTCTGTGTCACTGTCTTGTCCCCAGATAACACTGGGAACACCCTCATTAAAATGCAAGAAAGTACCTGGGCAGGTTCTGTGAGAAATCCCTGCCAATCCTGTTGTTAACCCTTTCCCTACTTGTTGTAAACCCTCGATTTTCATTGGTGGAACATCACTTCCCCTGTGACCCTATATAAACCCAGACCCTGGTAATAAAGCCTCGCTCTGCTTCCTGTTCTGCTGGCTGCCTGATGGTTTCTACCTGGGATATCTCTGGGGACTACGTGGCCAGAGGGGATAGGAAGGGGGGAGCGAATCCACGTCAGCTGCCTCATGCTAGTACTGACTGTGTGAATAGAAATGTTTTCTTCAGGTTTCTCTTCCCTGCCCTCACAACACCACGGGAGAACAGCTTACTAATTACTAGGACTACTATTGCTGTTAGTGACTACAGCGTTGACTGTTATGAGATTCCGATGGTGTCACAACCCAAGGTGAAGACTTCACCTGGGGAGAGTAGCATATAAATAATACATGCTATAAAAAGGGGAAGAGTAATATTGACAAGATCAAGGCAGTCTTGTTTCAGAAGAGATTAGGTTTCAAAGCTTTTCATGCAGTCCAGCAGGTTAATTAACTCTTACTTAGTTTTGAGAAAGAAAAACTATACTTCAATATTTCCTCTTTTTTTTTAAGACATTGACTTCATTGCTTTTTCCAGCACAGACTAATTGCTGTAAAAGAATACTATTATTTCCATTATTTGACCCACACACCATCTTATGCCATCAGAACTGGCTTTTACATTGTGTTATTCTTTTGATGCAACGAAAGCAGCCATGTGTAACTTGCTACCAGAGTAGTATAAAATGGGCTTCCTCACTGATAAGACCATTTTTCTTTTCTCGGATCATTGTGCTGAAATGGAAGCTTTTGTTTTATCTCTTACTTGTTTAATAAATATACATCTTTAAATGCTTCTCTTTTAAACTTTAATTAGGCTTTGATTATCTTTTTGTAGAATAAATTCACTTGTAAAAGTTTTCTGAGAATATAGCTAGGGATTTACCTTGTAGCTTGTGAAACCATTCATTTTCTAATATGTTTGAGAGGAGAACAGTAAAGACTCCTTTGCCCTTGATTTAAATTGTTGAAATCCAACAGATTGGCTTGTATTTTGCAGTTATAAATGAGTACTAAATATGTTCTGAGAAGGAGAAAATGAGTTAGTCATACTGGAAAAGAAAACATAAAAAAAAAATATGACTCTGATGAGATTGTGATGAGTGGAGGGAAGAGCCAAAGGAGAAAGATAACAGTAAATAAAATGAAATTATTAAAACAATATTTGGAAAAAATTAGTAATTAAGAAAGAAATTTCTTCTCAGCCACATACTAATTGGTAGCAATATACTACAAAGAGGAAAGCTCATAGAGTTTATCTTCCACCCTGTCTTTTAAAATCACCAGAGATATGTATGTGTTAGGTTCCATAATATGAAAGCAGTCATTTAACTTCTCTTTACTTTGCAACTGCATCTGGTTCTTTAGAAATAATATTTCCATAATGAGGCTCAGACCCTAATATGCCAGACAATACTTAAACAAACTTCCTTCTAAGGAGTATATCCAAAGACTGGGAGGGAAAAAAAATAACAGAGAAGTCAGTGGTCTATACTTTGACAAAACATCTAAATGGCCCAACCTATCTCTTGGCCTTTAGTTTATGCCTTTTCTGCAACTCTTACTGGTGGCCTAATACCAATATATATTATTTGAGTCTCTAGCTTACTAATTTTCTTTTAATAAGATTTTAATTAAAATGTCTGAAGATTGTATATGCCAGACTATGCTAGCACAAGTACAATGCTAGTTAGTTTCCACAAAAGTAGTGTTCATTATCTGACCACTGATTCCTAGAAGTGGAAAAGTAAGACAAACTAACCAAATTGCAGGTAGTTATACTGTGTCTCTGTCTGAAGTTCACAGAAGGCTATGGAACTCTACAGAGAAACTCACCTAAAACTCTGCTGGATCTTACACACTTTTAGAGAGAAATGGAAGCATTTTCAACTTTTTTTTTTTTTTCTGTCTGTCTCCTGTTGATCTACATTTTTTTCCTGATCATTTCCTGTGAGACAGTGTATTTGAAATGGAAGTTTTATATGTCATAAGCATAATTTTCTTCTGTATTCTTTACTTGTGATCCCATGAAAACAAGGAAAAGGGTAGAGGGATCAATTTTTAAAAGGAATTTGATTTATGACATTTTGTTGCATATTTGGTTCTCAGTAAAAAAGAAACTGAAATGGTACAGAATTGAAATATCTGAGCTGCTGTAGAGGCAAATTATTCTCCTCTTGAAGTTAGTCCCAATGCAGTATGGGCTCAGTAATCTAAGAATGTTTGACTGGTCTATGTCCTGTTACAGGTTCATGGACTGTTTGCTCATTGCCTTCAATCTTCATCAAATGACAAATTCATTTGTACTGATTGTTGCCCAACAAAATGATATCATAACTGTATTTCCCCCAAAATGCAAGAATAATACTTCCATAATAGTTATGACCACATTTATTTTCTTTAAAGCACTCATATGAGAGAAATTCTGTTTGTTGGAACATTTGTCAAATGTGAAAATGCCATGAATATGCATACAAGCATATATTCACACAAACATTGATATCACATGTGCCTGTGTGACCTTTATGAAAGCTTTCTGTGGGCTGAGAATTGGAAAAGAAAGGAGGCAGGGTTTTGGCAGAGAAACAGCAAGTATGACTTTCTTCATAAAGCCTACAGGAAAAAGAGCAGCTGTTGTGGAGGAAGTAAAGGACAATATGCAAATGACCACCAGGGTGAACGTGGATGTTTGCCATGTGATACTTTAAAACTGAGGATCAAGTTGCTTATTCATCTGTGTACCTGAACTCAGCCAGATGAGAGAAAGACCATTTAAGGCGCTTTCCCTGTTCTTATGTTGTCAAATAACAGAACGACAGAATAATCTGACTTGGAAGGGACCTGAGTCCCACTTTGAAGTGAATGGCTCATACAGGGATCAAACCCACTACCTTGGTGTTATTAACACCATGCTCTAAACAACTGAGCTAATCTCAAATGAAAGGGCAAAGGAGGTTGTAGCTCTGGAGTGGAGGGCTATGATCTCTTCAGAAGGGATAGGTAAGGAAGAAGAGGCAGTGGGGTAGCTCTGTGTGTTCAAAAGTGTTCTGACTGCCCAGGCATTAATGATGGTGACAAGAAGGTTGAGTGTTTCTGGGTAAGAATCAAGGGGAAAGGCTAACAAGACACATATTTGGCCTAGGTGGCCAAGAAAGCTAATGGCATCCTGGTTTGTATCAGCAATATTATGGCCAGCAGGACCAGGGCAGTGATCATCCCCTGGTACTCAGCACTGGTAAGGACATACTTTGAGTTCTGTGTCCCATTCTGGGCCGCTCACTTCAAAGATACCGGGGTGCTGGAGTACGTACAGATAGCAAAGCTGGTAAAGGGTCTGGAGTACAAATCTTATGAAGAACAGCTGAGGGAGCTGAGGTTATTTATCTTGGAGAACAGGAAGCTCAGAGGGTACCATATTGCTCTATACAACTACCTGGAAGGAAGCTGTAGTGAGGTACAGGTCAGTCTTTCTCCAGAGGAACATGTGTTTGGTCAAAATGATATGGCCTCAAGTTGCACCAGGGCAATTTTAGATTGCATACGAGGAAAAATATACTCACCAAAAGAGTTGTCAAGTACTGGAACAGACTGTCCAGAAGTGGTGGTTGAGTCACCACTCCTGTAAATACTTAAAAGACATGTAGATGTGGCACTTGTGACCATGGTTTAGTGGTAGACTTGGCAGTGCTGTGTTAATGGTTGGTTTTGATGACCTTAAAATTCTTTTCCAACCTCAATGATTTGATTACTGATCAGTACCGCTATGTGAATATCACAATAATTAGAAACGCTGATTGTACTGGCCACATACAGAGAACTGATCAAGCCCTTGGCAATGATATTGTGTGGAGTAGGATAGTGGAGAAAGATGGATGGAGAAGCCAGAGTACAGTGGCACAGGAGTATTAGCTTTATATACCACACCAATGACAGAACTACTTTCAAGAAAATACTCACCCTGAAAGATGCTATCTGAAGAATAACTGTAGTTTTAGAACCTTGGTAGAGAAACTGGTATTCAAGAAAAAGTGGGAAGAGAAACAAATATGTGTTAGGCATAGTTAAAAAACATATCTTGCTGGGGACATAAAAAAGTGTGTTTTGTCACGGTCCATTTTGTCCATGAACAGGACTATGTACTCAGTAAATTAAACTCTCTTTTATGAGCTCATTAGAAAACAAACAAACATGACAAACAAAGGCTCAATCCACTTTGAACAGACTAGTCTAACACATGAATTCACTAATTCATTTTCTAATGAAGTTTCTAACTTTTGTAAGTTATCTAAATCATAATTTGCATCTTACAACTCATAACTCATTCACCTATGAGCAAAATAGTTCCCTAGATGATGGTAATAGTGAGGATCCTTCCTGCTCTGTCACTATACAGGCATCCCCTCTTAATCACACCAGAAGTGCAAAAGCCTCAGCCATCCAGCTGCTGTTGGATCCACTTTGAAAACTTTCAGGGTAAGAAGATGTATTTACAACTTCCAGCTTATAGGCTTCCTCTATATAATTTCCATTAGTTGACAGATTCTGAAATAAACTCCAGACAATCAGTGTACAAGGGTTACACCTGCAGAGGACAGCAAGCTGCAGTGATAATGCCTGTGCAATGACCATTAGACCTTTCTGGCCACCGTGTCCTGCCTATGTGTCACCCTCACTTTGACCTAAAGAGGCTGCTCTCAACACACATCAGGCCTTAGCATGAGCTGTGTGTTAGCCAAATTCAGCTGGAGGGGAGTGAGTAGTCACAGTCACAACATGTGTCTGTGCCCTTAACCATCTCTCCCTGTGCCTGGTCTGCAAAGTACAGGTGAAGAGGTAGAAATCTGCTCAAACTGTATAATTTGGTGACAACAGTGTATGACTGTAGGAATGCCCATGTATTTCCTGGAACTGCTGCTTTATTCTCTCAGGAAAGAGCTTTCTGAGAAAGGAAATGTTCATTTCCAACATTTATTCATAGAACTGCATATATTTACATACATTCAATCACTATAAACGTACAGTTTTGAAAGGGGACTTGAGGAAAAAAAAATTGAGTGCACTCTAATGCAATTACTTAGAGTAAATGTACGAAGAAAAATATAAAACTTTAAAACATCCAAATGCTTTCTTGTTCACTCAGGCAAGGAATCACACATTTTGATAATGCTTTAATACATATCATTAAAAAGAGAGATCAAAAAAAGATAAAAAGAAAAAAGCAAATAAGAAAAGAGAGGAGGTGGAAAGGAAAGAGAAAGGAAAAGGGAGAAGTGAAGGATTTACAGTGTTTTCCTGTTTCAAAGTCTGCTGGTTATCACCTTGTTATAATCTTGGTCTCTCCTGTGTTCCTTGGACAGCTACTCCTCACAAAGATCTCTGCCTTCATATAAAAATTCTCTCAGTCAAGGACTGAGAGAATTAAATGAGCTTTGGCTGGAGCTTCCAGTAAATTTCCCCTGAATGCCACTTTTAAGGCCACAGTTTCAACACACACATGGACTTATGTGCCTAAATGAACCTCCAATTTTTAGTATGGTATAAAGATAGCAGAGGCTGCAATTTTGGTTTCAGAAATTGGTTCATAACACTAGTTAAGTGCATCCTGAAACTCTGGAAAAAATGGCCATTAACTGGTTCCTAAGAAGGCCCAGACATTAAAAATCCTGAATTGCTTTCAGAGAGATTAAAGGGCAGAAAACCTTTTATTTATCATTCTCAGCTATTTTCAAAATTCATTCCCATTTGTGGTTGTTAAGCATTTAGTCCTGATCATTTCTGAAAATCCTGGAGTAGTTAATCAATCACACAAAGAAGGTGTTGACTGGTTGCCTTGAACAGCTCTCACAAAACCCTTATTCTACAGGTTCACCTGACATTTGTTTGCAACAAACAAATAAATGAAGACTATGATCTGTATGGACAATAGCTTTAAAGAAAAAAGATAACACCGAGGGGAATGACTGATTTGTAGGCTATTTTTTCTGTCATAGAGAACAAAGTAAAATCTACATATTGTCAGTCATGTTGATTGAGGGTTAATTTGCCAGCAATTCTTCAACAGATGACAGGAAACATGAAAGGCATGTAGATAAAAGCTCAGCACATCATATACACAAGACTCCATTATATATGCATGTGAGTGCAATTTACCTCTGACCTCAGAGGGATGTGGGAAGCAGAGCATCTTTCATTTGATCTTTGCAATATCTCATTATATCTCCAAGCTTTGTGATACAGTTCACACACTGAGGGGAAGGGATGCTGTCCAGGGAGGCGCTGACAGACTTGAGAGCTGGGCCTGTGAGAAATTCATGAAGATCAACAAGGCCATGTGCAAGGTCAGGGCAATCACAATCACAAATACAATCTTTGTGGAGAAAGGATTGAGACCATCCCTGAGGAAAAGGGCTTGAGGGTGTTGGCTGACAAGAAGCTCAGCATGACCTGACAATGTTGCCTGTAGCCCAGAAAGTCAAATGCATCGTGGGCTGCAGGAGAAGAAGCATGGCCAGCAGGCTGAGAGAGGGGATCCTCCCTTCCTCTGCTCTGCTCTCATGAGACCCCACCTGGAATTCTTTGTGAGCTTTAGGCCCTCAGCATAAGAAGGATGTGGATCTGCTGGAGCAAATCCAGAGAAGGGCCAGAGATGATCCAAGGGCTGGAGCACATCTTCTATGAAGACACAGAGAGAGTCGGGGTTGTTCAGCCTGGATAAGAGAAGGCTCCAGGGAGATATTTTAGCAGCCTTCCAGTACTTAAAGAGGCTAAAAGAAAGCTGGAGAGTGACTTTTGTGAGGGTGTGTAGTTATAGGACAAGGGGTAATGGCTTTAGATTAAGAGTAGATTTAGATATTAGGAACAAATTCTTTAGTGGGAGGATGGTGAGGCATTGGAACAGGTTACCCAGGGAAGTTGTGGATACCTCATCCCTGGAAGTATCCAAGGCCAAGTCAAACAGGTCTCTAAACAAACTGATCTAATGAAAGTGCCCCTGGCCATGGCAGCAGGGCTGGAGCCAGATGGTCTTTATGGCACCTTTCAAACCAATTCATTCTATGATTTCATGAGTCTGTGAGCTCTGTGCTTTAGCAGTGAAATCATGAAGGTTCAGTGCGAGGTCCAGCCTTTCCAAAGTTTCTGGCTATCACACAGATGTGGTCTCAGAGCTCTGAGTAGACTAGAAGCTCTGCAGTCTCTTCCCCTGCTCTTGGGGTTTGGCTGCTGGTATTCAGGGCAGGTTCAGAGGTGGTGGAGCTGTGTAAACTTGTGCAGACACAGAAGTCGTGCTCCTAACTTGGACCATTCTCTGGAAGAGTGTCTCACTCTCTGGGGACTACAGGGAGCAAATAAGAGCCACATAACTTGCTGAGCTGTAATAATTTCTTAAAACAGGATGACATAACTCCTTCGAAATGTTTCCTATTTAGCAGATATGAAACTGATTGAAAGTAGAAAGCAACCTCTTTAATAACTGTATAAAAAAAAAGGCGGGGGGGGGGGACGGGGGAGATAGATGACCATAAAGTCCAAATGATTCTCTTAATAGATCTTGGAAGATATATTAGCATTTTTGGCATGTGGAAAGAAAACATTGGTCAGCAGAAAAAACCATTTTTTTTTTTTTTTTTTAAAGATGAATATCACTATCCATGTAATACTATTCTATGGCTTGATTTGTTTGGGTTTTAAGATCAAATGTTAATTGTTATGTCTTCAGAAAACCAAATCAGTCAAAGTTTTTCACACATCTACCATAAAGTTAATGAATATAGAAAAAAACATAAGAAAGAAAGGATATAAGGCTTTCTGTATCAAAATCTTGTGTTGGTTGACAACCACTTAGTCTTAGTAGAAAATATATTTAGAGATGTAATTTCCATTAGATGGCTACTTCAGTACTTAGGCCTTTCAATGAAAAGTATATTATTGGTCTACAATGTGGCCTAGAAAAAGTGCTTAATACCTTACTCAGAGGAACAGATTCTTTCTTAATATCAATGTTTTTCTCTGGTTTACTGCAAGCAGAAAGACTTTCGGTCATGTTTTCTCTGCCACATAGACCATTGTAGGTTTTAACATCTTCGTGCTGTGAAAAATGGTTATGGCACAATTTCTATAAATTGCATCCATACAAACATCAGTGCTTTTAAACATACCATATTAATAAGCATAAAAGAAGATGGACAATAGGTCATGAATAAATAACATTGCAGAGAAAAAGAACAGTTCTTTTGCAACCAGTAAATTTATAAAAACTTCCATCAGCATGAATATTACACTGTGTCCAAGGCTAAGAGGAAAGAAAAAGAAATCACATTTAATAATTATTATTGGCTCAAAATTAATCCTGAGACCACATAGTATAAGGCATTGTGAACATATATTCATTTCAAAGCTCGGTGTAAACAGTGTCATTTCAGATATCAATACATTGGAACCACTAGAAATTCTCCTTAAGTTCAAAGCAAATACTGAATATGTAATTGTAAAACTTTTGTAAGATTTCCTCATTCCTGTGATAATTGAATCTACTGCAATAACTTATAGCTAAAAAGAAAAGCAAAAAAAACCCCAAAACCCAGATAATTTAAATCTTATAGCTAAAAATTACAGTATGAAATAAATATAACATATTTTCAGTACAACGGGGACCATGTCCATGGGAATACTTCTGATTGCCACCTAGAATTCCACAAAATCTGAAGGAGCTCCTGGGAGTTTATCTTTGTCTCATGGTTCAGAGAAATCCTACATAGTCATGAAGTAACTTCTTGCAAAAGTAAGTAGGGTCTTCAGCAGGCTTTGAAAATATTTATATTGCTTCAGAATTTATTAAACTTTTCAGACTGTCAAAAAGAAAATTATATATTTAGTGAAAACAGGGGGAGAGAAAAAAGAAAAAAAGAAAAATGAATCCTAATGTACTCCACTAAGAGACTTAGAATTAATACTGTGATTCCTTATGTAATCAAAATAGCTAACAGTTCCACTATGTGAGAAACAAAGGCCATCAGAAATATATCTTTCAAAATAGATTCTGCGTGATTCTATGTATATATGAATTAATTTATTTTCCACATTTTAAAAGATTTAATGTGTTTAATGTGGGCTATAAGGGGAAAAATTATACTGAATGTATAACATGTTTTTCAGATACTTCCAGAAAAACCCAGAATTCAGAAGAGATTTTTCCTTTAGTGCTAGTTGGTGCTTAGTTTAGGTGCCTGTATTGATAAATAACTTTTAACGGAGAACTGTCATAGAGGCAGTTCCAAATCTAATACTGAACTAAAACACAGGCAGGAGTTTAATGCAGAATTCTGCAAGTAGTGGAATGAGACAAACAATGACATAAGACCAAGTTTTCTGCAGATGCTGATGTCAGTTATGATTACCAAGGTGTGTCAGCAGTGGAGATGTGATACTATAAGAAGTTAAATCTTGACACAGATTTCGTAATACTCTGTAGTTTTGCATGAAATTGTTCCTGAATAGAAAATTATGGATGAGCTATTATAGAACTTAGGTTGTTTGCATGGACATGTCAGGAGTAAATTGACTCCAATTTTGACTAACAGAAAGCTAACAGCTAATGGGAGAGCAATTTCTATGTGCCATATGGGCACTTGAATATTTTCTAATTTCTTTCTGTGAATATTATCTGTTCCTTTTCGTATGAGCACATTGTGTTATAATTATTAGTGCTCCTTCTGGATGAAATAAACAAAATATGATTATTGGAAGGTTAAATGAGAAAAAAAGACAATGGCACTCTCTCTGCAGTGGAAATTATACCAATGAATCAGAAAGGAAGGTGACGTTCATTTTTTTCAAAATACATTATCTGTGAAGCATTGCAAATTGAGAGTCAGGTGTTTTGGTGTGCATTCAGGTGGAAGATTCTGGAGGAGTTAAAACTGGTCTCCATTTCAGGAAAAGATTTCTGCTTATTTGACAAAGCCAGTTTAATAAGGAGAAGCCGTTTTTGTGCATTTCTCTGCACAGCCCACAGCTTGCTTAGAAACTCCTTGCCACAGACCCATATGATTTTTCCTTTTCCCTGTGGAATGGACCATTGTGAACTATAATGGCTAACAAACAGCAACACTGAACAAAAGTTGTGCAATGAAACCTAAAAAGACACCAGATGTAATATCATAAAAATCAGCTGTCTAGGGGACAAATTTTGGAGAAGGCAGTAACTAAGTACCAGGTACTCCCTAGGGTTACATAAACCAGCATGAATCCCAGTATAATGTAAAAAAATAGGGAAACAAAGGAACTGTTATACACAGGCATTTATGCACTTGCTTAAATCCCATTTGCTTCAGTAGTAAATGAATAAAAACTTCTAAAAGGACATGATATTTCTGATATATTTAAAGTTTAGCTCATACTTAAAGGATTTACAGTCTAGAGAATCCTTGGGAGGTCCTGATAGCCGAGGTGTTTGGTCTGTTCAAAACAGTGCTAGACTGCCAGTTAAAGACAATCAAGATCTCATATTGGTAGCTTGATTACAAATGCATAAGGATTACATTTTTAATAACACATTCATCTTCAAGGAAATTTCAGAATATATTTAAAAACTGAATTGCATTTAAGCTTCATTTTAATAGAAGAATAAGTTTTCGAGAGTAACAAAAGTTATGTTCAGTAAAAAAATAATTTATACACCCTACTTAGCAACCTCTTATATGCCTAAATAATTTAAACTATTTATAAATGAGAATGTCTTCTGTGTATGCTTCAATTATTACTTTCAGTATATTCTCTCTTTTTTCGTGTAGCATGCTGCATATACTCAATATGTCTCCAGTGCCTATTATCACTGTTCTTGTATAATAAACTTCTTATCTGTGAGAATATGACCTTGACACTGTGAAAAAAAAGCGCCTTTTAAAGAATAGCTCAATTAAAATCTAATACCTCTGTTTAGGATTTGATTTCATTACTATTCATAAGACCATGCAACACTATTTGAGTCATGAGTTCTCATGCAACTCGAATACTCGTTTCAAAAGGAGTCATTACAAAAATAATTTTTATTCTTCTCTCTGCCCTATTGATTTTCAGTCACCATGGAGCTCTCTTTGTTGACTTTGCAAAGGTCCCTGTTGAAAGTTCATGCTATTGTTGTGATAATAATTGTTGATCAGGGTCCATTTGGAACAGGTAAATTTAAATGCAGGGTAGGTAGGTGTGGGTAGTAGTAAAAATGCATGCAAATCACAGAACGACTTGGGTAGGAAGGGACCTTAAACATCATCCAGTTCCACCCTGCCTGCCACAGGCAGGGACACCTTCCACTAGACCAAGTTGCTCAAAACCCCATCCAGCCTGGCCTTGAACACTTCCAGGGATGGTTCATAAATTATAATCTTAATTAATACACCCAAGGTAAACTAAATCTCAAGTGTAAATTGTAAAATGGATATACATCATTGCAGAAATCTGGAATATGTGGTACAGTGGAAAAATTGTAAAATTTGTATAAATAGTCATCATGCTGAGTGTATGAACACTTGATTTAAGAACTACATATATGATAAATATTTACAAGGGACAGTCATTCAGGTAGGGACTAAGCTTCCAACCTGCTCTCAGCCATATGGAAAACTAACAGGTTTAATGGGAAAGAATAATTAGAAAAATTGAGATACATAAAAAGGGGGAAAATGAAATGCAGAGGAATATAAGTGACATGATAGCTTTTTCTTGTCAAAAATAATTGATTTTCTAGACAAAAAAAAAATTGAAAAATATCTATAGTATTTTCAGCCAAGCATAGGAAATTGATGCTGTATAATAGACTACTTGTTAAACTGGTTTAGAGCAGTAAAAATTGAATGGTGAACTGGGAACACATTAAAGGGGAAATTATAAGAGGTTTTTCTGAAATAAAAGAGGTGACTTGTTTTTTTTTTTCCCCCCTCACTGATCAGTCTTCATATCAAACTTAGCTGGTATCTGCTTTAGTGACCTTGCCATAAGACTGTGCTATTAAACTGAGTATACAACACTGTTAGAAGGCAGAAGCAGTGCAGACAATGAGAAATAAACCACAGGGAGCATGAAAAGACACAAAAGACTGAAATAAGGTATGTTGTAAGACAATTAGTGATGTAAGAAAGCATGATGAATTTAGTTACTAACAAGAATTACCACTGTGAACAATGTTTGTTGGGTGAAGATGATACTTTTAGTTCATAACCTGTTTGATGTGCATCATCAATCTCATGCAAGAATACACAGTACAAATAAAAATTTATAATGTATCAGTCAGGGGATATTTACTGACAATAGGCAAGTGTTCAAGGAGAGCACAGCCAAGACTTTGTCTCACTGTCTGACTCATTATCAAAAAGTAGGAACTCAGTGAAAGAGGTGTGAAGAAGATCTTGAAGAATGATCAGAGCAGAAAAAGTGAAACAGAAGAGAATGCCTTGTTTGGAAAATCAGACACCTAGGGCCTTAATACTTTCGAATGTGAAGATGAGAGATGCTTGACAGTAACCCAAGTAGCCCAGACTCATCCACTATCCTTTATTCCTTTGCACTGTACATATGTAATTGTGGTCTGTATAGCTGTTTCTGACATAATAAAATCCAGTTTTCACCTCTGTCTCCAGCTTCAGAATCACTAAGCCACTTTCCTTTTGTCTTGCTACTGAGAAGTTCCAGAAAAATAAGAAAAGTTCTAGTTTTCAGGCATGCCCAGCAGAACTTGGAATAACTGGATGATAACATGGTTTGCAATTTTTTTTATTTTATTTTATTTTATTTTTTTTGTAAGCTTCTTCTTCATGATATTAAAGAGATCGTTGGTTCAGTATATTATTTAGAAACTTGGGTATCTGATTATGTCTGTCAGATTTTGAGTTGCATAGGGTACAATGGATAACGTCTAACTTTGATATTTACTTCTATATAAATTATGATATTATTGATTGCAAAATTAACATGAAGCACTGGATGTCTGTGAAATACTTTTTCTTAATCTGAAGGGCTGTAGCACTAAAATACTCTTCCTAGATGATCCTTTGAGTTTAGTTAGAATTAAAGTTGTCAGGATTATCATCTGATTGATAATTTGACACTACCCATTTCTGACATTTCACTGGTGTTATTTCATTTTGGGTTCAGTGACACTTGAACGAAGTGAAGTTTTAAATTATTTCAGATGTCTCAGCAAAAGGAAGGTCAATAAGCTGTTGAAGAAAATGTGCAAGTCAAATATGCTGCAATATAAATTTAAATATCTAGAAACAAATGGAAAGAATATACTACCATACACTTTTAGCTGATGACAACAGTTTCAGTAGTGGAAAAAAATAACCTAATTTTTTGACGTAAACAACTGAAAAGCTTCTGCCTCTGAAAGAGCATTCAGTGCATCTTGTCTGGAAAAAAACTGTCTATCCTAAGCAATCAACTTTTATGCCTCTACAGAAGGGAGTCCTTTTTCAATGATCACTAAGTAGTACCATGACATAAAGTGAGGGTGCAACACTGAATTATTTGCTTGATTATTTCAGATGAGTCAGTGATTGGAGTTTCTTTTTTGAACAATGGGCAGACCTGACAAACTGCAGCTTAGTATCCACTGAGTCAGTGCGAGGGTTGTTACAACCCTGAAGAATCTTGATCCTTAAGAATAATATTGCTGCCAACCTAGAGGAGATAAGGGAGGGGGAAAAAAAAAATCAGAAAGCAGATATTTTATAAAAAAGGGTTCTGTATTTTCTGGATGTGCCCTCCTACCAGCTACAAAATTCCATGAAACAAGGATTCTTAACATATATAACACTTGCAGAATTTCAATAATTGTATTTTCGCCTGCAGTAGTGACATAATACTATATCATATTTATGGATTTTAGCTTCATATTCATAGTCTTCATTAATTTTTATGCAGTCTTGGGTTAATTAATCTAAACCTCTATTTACATATTACAGAACTACCATAATTTATTTCTTTCAAATCACAGAGGATTTTTTTTAACATAATGGGAAATTGCATGTAATGAAAATGCTGGTAGTACTAAAAAGACCTGCAGAATAGTTTTAAATAAAAATTAGAATACTTTAAATCCTCCAATATTTAGTGCGGTAAATCATTAAAAGGTAGAACTGATGTATCTGTTTCTGATAAAAATACCAAGCAGGATGAACCCCCATCATTTTTTCATTCAAATTTTATATTTGGATTTGGTTTTGGTTTTTTTTTTTGTTTTTGTTTTTGTGGGTTTTTTTTTGTTTTTTTGTTTTTTTTTTTCCCCCCAATAATGAGAAAAATATGTATACTTGCAAAATCCTCAATACATTTCCGTCTTTAAGTCTTTTTTAAATCTAACATCTTAAAAGTCATCACAGAGTTTTTGTGTGTATCTGCCTGTCTGTCCTTCCAATTCCTTTATGGAGTTTAATCTTGTTGATTGAGTTCTACAGGGAAAGTAAACATCTCAGACCTATGAAGTTCCTTCAAATTTAATTAAATGTAGCAGCTAGGTAGAGCACAGAAACATCACACATCCTGCCACTGAGAAAAATACTTCCGAATCCAGTTGTTCTCAGACAGTAGGCAATCCTCTCCAAGTACAGCCACCAGAAATGCCTGCAATTGTGAAAAATCTTCATTCAAACCCCATACATCCTTAAATATCAAAATCAATAATATATGAGATGCAGAACTATAGTAAACTTTTCCTTAATTTTCACATTCCTGGTTTTGCAAGTTTCTTTCACCTTATGTTATTTCTGTATAATTTAATGAACTGGGGATACCAACAACGGTGCAAATTTTCAGGTTTATGTTTTTTACTGAAAAATTCAAGTTAAAGTCAACCTGTGCTTCAAGGTGTTAGGTAAGGCAAATGTTTTCTAGTTTCTCACTTCTTGCTGCACAAGTCCCCTATTTCTATCATTCAGTGCCATCAGCAGTCTATACTACGGGTACTGGTTATCTGAGCCTGAAGCCAGTCTGCAAAGATAAATCCATATCATGCTGATCAGTGCTGAGCCTAGAAAACAGTTTGTCAGCCCTCAACAAAGCTGAGGCAGCTGTTTTTTTCGTTTATAAGAAAGACTTACAAGGTAGACAAAGAATTTTTATTTATTTTTTTTTTAAAACAGAGAAAAACATATATGAACAATTTCAAAATAAGGAATTAACCCTTTGAACACAGTGTGTGAAATTTTTGTCTTTTAAAAAATAAAGAAATAAGTAAAAGGATAGAAAAACAGTCATTCAAGCAGCAGCGCAGAAATGCACAAAATGAAACACTTAACTCTATATACCAGACTAGTCACTTGTAAATGGAAAGTCAGACTCTACCTGCAGCTGATGCTACAGTCATTAGTATGAAAATACGAGTCACTGAAACAGAGCTCCGAGTTCGGACCTGCCAGAAGTCACCCTGTGACAGCAGCCCCCTGCCCAGACTGAGCTAAACATCCTTTTACCCTTGTGACTCTGGGGAAAAGGGTATCCAGTAGCAAGGGATAGCCAGGGGTGGCAAACAGGGATCCCTGATTCGGTGTCTATGATCTCACAGTGGGTTTCCACTCTGCACAGGCAGGAGGGTTTGCATGTGGCACCCTAGGCACACACACACCTGGATCACCCACATCTCCCAAGGGAGGGGGATACAAATAGTGATTGCACCCCCAAAGAGAGGGATGATGGCAACCTGTGTGGTCTGTGAGGGGTCTTGTGTGCATGCAAACTGTTTGCATACCTGTGTAAATAAGCATGTGCGTATGTGATTATACATTTTTTAATTATAAGAAGATGTTTGGAAAATAGTCTACATACATTGACATTTTGAAGGTGTGCGGTATTATGTCTTATGTGTTGCATTGCTGATATTGATCCTTAATGTATAGTTCACCAATTGCCAGTTAATTACATGCAATTATTAATTCAATTAACTGTTTCGATCCCGATCTGATTTAGACAATATGAATTTTTCCCTGTGACATAGGCATAATGGCAGCCCATCTTGATTAGTTTAGCTAGATGTGCAAAAATGTATATAAGTGATCCTGACTGAAATACACATTCATTCTATTTTTTATTTGAATGGAAACCTACATTGCCAGAGTGATTAATTTCTTCCTAATTATATAATTACTTTGCTAGGCAATATAAGTAAAACAATCCTTGAAGCCAGAAGTAATTTTTAAAATATAATTAATTGACCTACCACCTAAGATTGAATCAAGTAATTATTTTATTGACTATAAATCCAATATGTGCTGTAATGACCCTTAGCTTTTCATGGCTAGGATCCCATAATCCTACACTCTAATGAAGAATCAATGACATTGCTTTTAAAATCTATTTCCCTCTTTTCAGAGAGGACAAACAATGAATGAATTTTTAGGACTTGAACTTTCCACTTTAAATTTGTGAAAAAGAAAAGTATTTATAGGTGGTAAGTAATCCTTTCCAGTTCTGCAGAAAAGCCCTTCCTAAGTTGTTAATGCAATATTTGTTTCATCAGGCTTTACACACCACACTCATCCGACTGCAAACCCCTCTACAATCCATGTGGAGAGACAGATGTATCCAGAAGACACCTGAAACGCTGCAGAGACTCTCCCTTTGAGGAGCTGTGTGATCTGGACACTGAGTCCTGAGGGAGCCAGGAAGATCTGGCTGGCCACCTTCATGGCTGTCTGTAGCAGTATTCCAAAATTTCAGAAACAGCAAACTTTGAGAAGCACTGCTTGTTACTGAGTTAATGTATAATCTTACACTTTAGAGGGTTAAACACACTATTTCTCCTGTTAAAAGGGATGAAGGAAAAGAAGTAGAAAAAAGTAAACATGTCTGTGTGATCAGTGAAGGCAAGAAAAAGGATGGTCTGAGATACAGCAAGTGGAATGATGTTAGGATACTCATGGAAAAGATGTTGAGATATTCAGAGGATTGAATCCTTGGAGCTGCAAATATAGAGAACATCTCCACTTTTGTTTTATCTCTGACAGGTTCTTTCTTCATTTGTAGATCAGCTGCTAAGAAAATGTGTCTTTTTAAAACACTTCTGGGTATCAGGAGTATATATGTTCCTTCTCTGAAAAGTGGCACTGCTCCCAGGAGTTGGGTCAGAGAAGAAATGGGGAATGCTTTATCTCTTCACTTTTGCAAGGATTTTTTTAACTTTCAAATTGTCATAAAACACCACCTGCTTTCTTACTTCTAGTTCTCCTTCATGTGAGTAAGATGCTACTATAATTGGTAGAGCACATAGTTCTGCTGGTGCTGGGACATAATGGAATAGAAACTTAAGTTTGGCATTAAGGGATATATCCAGGGAGAAATCAAAATGCACTTCACTTGTAAGAGAGAAGCAGAAATATGTTTATAAATTATATAAACCAGCAATTTTATACAGTTTGACAGGAAATGTAAGAGTGGATTAACAAAATTCAATTACAAGGTGCACTTGATTATTTAATGCTTAGAGAACAGGGTCAGACAAAATTGTCAGGGAGACCCTCCCATTAAGTCATGAGGATCAGAAGAACCCTATGACATTCTAAAATCTTTCTCAGAAGATGGGGGGTTTAGATGCAGCTGTATCCAACCTTACTCTCAGCTTTGGTCAACGGTTTATGTCTGAAGAATTGTATCTTCACAATCTGTCCTTTATATCACTTACTTAAGATTTTCAGCCCACTTATTCCCAGTTCACTTATGGAGTATCTGACAAAATAAGGATTCTCTCAGCCTCAACAATTGAGAGGTGTTCTTGCTCAAGGGGAGATCCTGGTGTGCAGCCCAATGACATCCAGGGGACTTCAACAGGCCCTGGGCTTTCCACTGTTTATGGAGTAAGATAATTGACTCATGGCCATATTTGCATATCGACCACACATGTTAGCTTCTTCTAAATTTGCCTTAAGTCAGACCTTGTCCAGCACTGTGGTTAAGTGGGTGCACTGTTCAGATTAGCTCTTGGCTGTTGTGTTGTTATCTGTGATCCCTGAATCCACTTTGAGCTGGATACAACCAGCACGACCAGTCCTGTCCTTAACAACTGATGCTGACAAAGACCATGGTATGTGGCCTAAACTTTCAGGATTCCTGAGAGAAACTTTTATACTCTGACTGTGAAGCACACTTAGATTTCTCCCTCCTCTCTTGCCCTGTTTCTTTCATACACACATTTATGTGAGATTTGTGTTTTCTCTGCAGGAAGTTTAGGACATGCATCTTAAGAACTGAAAAATGGCTACTCCTCATGTTGAGTAAACTAGGAGAAAGCTTGTATGTGAAACCAAGTTGCTACTGATACTGATTATTATTTCATCACAGAAAAACTTATTGATTTCCAGGCAATTTCATGTTCAAAAAGCTGTACAAGTTTGGATCTATTTATTAGATGTGAATTCTGGAATAGTTATAAGTAAAAAAACATTTTGCCTAGCAAATTTTGCTGAAGGACATGGAGTACCTATAAATGGTCATATATCTCCTGCATAGAACATTTCTTCACCTACATGTTTTGTCACCATTGCCACTGAAGACAGAAATTTAAGCTTCTATAAACATTTGATTCATTTAATCATAATCATAGTAATAATGAGGTATCGAAGGGATTACAGATTCTCATTCACAGTCACTGAAGTTTGTCCTCCGGCCTTGACAAAAGTCCCTTCCCTGTCAAAGCAGTTATACCCCGAACCTCAAATACATCTGGTACATGTCAGGTTAAGTATAGCAGGACCAAAGTGTAGACTCAGTGCTTGTGTGTTGTTACTGGGAGTGTGTGTGGAAGGTAAATAGTGATGAATAGCTGTAGAAAGAATAGATGCATCTCCTCAGGATGAGTCTATTGGCTCACCTCTAACAGTGCTAAGAAATGGGCCACATCAGTTGTCCCAATACCTTCTCACTTCCTCTTCCTGAGCTTGGCTAGTTCATATTGCTGAGGAGCACCGAGTTGTGAATGTTATACATTGTGGAAAATTAGTACAACTGAAATAGGAGCAAGGTCACATTGCTGTCTGTAGGTGTAGAAAAGTCCTGCCAGACAGTATGAGAAAGGATCAATATCAATAACTCTTCAAACAATATTCAACAGGTCTCCAAGAAAGATCTTTAAACTCCAAAAATATAAAAGTTCAATTTTGCACGTCCTCACTTCCACTGAAACAAACAACCCTATAAATAAGAATGGGAAAAATTGATTAGTGACACACCAGTACATAGAACAATAATTCTTCTTTTGGAAGATGACTGTTGTTTGGGAAATGGAACTTCAAGTCCTCAAATATATTTTTAATTAAAATTTTCTATCTCATTCTTGCAATTAAATTCACAATGATTGTTAGTATGTTAAAATGTATATGAGAGACTTCAATTCCTTGCATATAATCAATATATATTAGTTTTATTATGAATATGTAGACTAGCCATGATGATATATTTACTTTATGTGTAGGCCTTCCTTAGTTACACCTTTTTTTTTTTTTTTTTTTCCCTCCCTCTAGAATAACAGAAAGAAGTAAATTGCTCATGGTGCAGAAGTCAGAAAAGAATGTGGAACTGATCTCATTGCATTTCTTTACAGGGTCCTCTTATCCATTGCTTTACTTTATGTTTCAGGCTGAAGTTGAAAAAGCCTCAGTGCCTGTTTTTCTCAGTCTTTGGAGCACAAATCAGCATTGCTCTTTATGAAGCATTAAGAGGAGAAAAAAATATATGTCCTTTATAACATTGCAAAACGTTTGGTGATTGCATCCAGACATTGTGTCATAGATACCTCTACAATCCCCATGAAACCCTCGGGCAAGATGTGACACAGCAATGTCGTCTGTTTAGTCTAGAGGACAAAGAAAAGAAACTGGTATTATCTATGAATGGCAGAAGTTGGATCTAGTGAAATAATTTATGTATAACAATTACAAATATATAAATCCTGATAAAATTTCCTTGTATAAGTGATATAAATAGCTGAAATAAAGCCTTGTCACTTAGTCTGGTATTACTCTGACACATAATGAGAATCTCTATGCAATGCAAAGAAATGACTTCATAGATGGGTAAGATAATGTATGCACAATAGTCCATGGAATCAGTAATTTTCTTAATTAGCTCTTATAACAGAGTGCCTTTGCATTTAGGCTACTTAGGGAAGTGTTTGTGTGGACAAGCCAGAAATTTTTTTTCTGTTCACGAAGTGCTCACGAACTGGAGCCATGTGGAGTTACTTCTGTTGGAAATCTAGTTTGTAGCTCTAGGCATAAGATTATTCTTTCTCTTACTATTTTAAATTGGAAAAAAATTAATTCAAAGCTGTTCAGAATGCCTGGAAGAGTAGGATGAGTTGATATTAACAAGATTCTTCTATTTTGTTGTGGAAATGAAGCTAGACACTGTTGATAACTACTTCGTACAAACCACTGAGGCACTTTAAATTGGGAGGCAGTTTAAGGCTTTTCTGTTAAGGAAAAAATGTAGTAAGTAATTGCTCTAATTTTAAATCAAGAAATAAGCTTCTGACTGTTATATGTATGAAAGGGAGGGAAATTGGTGTTTTATTGGAATAATTAACAAAAACACAGAAAAAAAGTTTACATTTTTTTAATAAATTAAGAAAAGAACATCACTTAAAAAGATTGAGGGTATGCTAAATTGGATGTAGTATTTGTCTTTTCCCCCCTCACTCTCCTATTTTGCTGCTGAAAGCAGTTAAATGGATGTGATACTTCTTCACGTAAGCCAAAAATTTCAGACTTCAAAGTTTTAAGCTGGAGATGTAAATATGTATTTAAGCACCTGAACTGAATTTTCAGATACTGAACCCAGTTAGCATCCCTGAAAAAGCAGTCTATTCCTATTAGGTGCCTAAAAGCAGATTTAGAAACCTACATTTATCAAGGAAAAATGTAGCAAACATTTTAATAAGGACAAGAAGAAAACAAGAATCTGTAAGTGCAGTATGTTACCTGGAAAGAGTGAGACCAAAGAGCTGATCTACTTAAAAAGGAGACAGAGTTATTGACAGGCAATACAAAGAAAAGTCAAAACATTTACTGAATTTTCTGCTTCAGCCTTCACTGACAATAACAGTGTTCATCAGGCAACTCATTACGTCACTGTGAACTACGAGGGGTAACATCTCAGGCCAGAAGAGTAGCGAGAAGAGCCAATTAGAGAGCAAGTAGATAAGTTTGAACTGTCTGAGCTTGATGAAATTCACTTTACGGTACTGACTCAAACAGTCTCAGGGTCAGCAACTTTGTGAACTCATAAGGACTAGCGAGGTCTCAGAAGCCCAGAAAAGGAAAATGTATTGTCTATTTTTAATGGGTGCAAGGAGCAACCTAGCAGCTGACCTTCAGTTCCTGTGAAAATACAGGAATAAATAATTGAACTGCATGTATACAGCTAGCACATGCTTATAAGGAGATGAAGAACATCCAAGAACAAATCATGTCACAGCTATTCATCTTCCTTCTGTGGGAAGTTAAGAGGTTTCCTCAAAAAAAAAAAAAAGAGAGAGAGAGAAGGAACAGAGATCATGTGGCTAAACTTCAGCAGGTCTGTCTTAAACAAGCTAAAGAAATACGGCACTGCTGGAAGGGAAGGATATCATACTGGGGAAGTAGCTATTAAGGTTCACTGCCAAGTTGAAAGGATGCTGTAAGTGGAATTTCACAGGGTCTGTCTCCAGCCTGCCACCACTCGATATTTTCCTTAATTATTTCAAAAGCATGAAGTGTATACTTATTTAATTACTAATCAGTGCCAAGCTAGGAGGGGCTGAACTAAGATTTGAGAGAAGGACTAGAATACAAAATGAGGAAGAAAACCTAAAAATTCAAGACAGTTCAAATAGGAGGGAAGCAAAATGTTTCTTCTAAGGAGTAGCAGGAACAGGACTGGGACCAAGGGTCACGACAGCAAAGTAGCTTGCTGGCCTGACTGACCTGGGTGCAGTCCTGCAATACTCAAGCAGTGTTACTGTGCAATAACGCTGTCCAGTGAAAGTCTGGTGAGCATCAGGCAAATACAAAATGTCTGAAGTCTACTGGGAAGCTAATTGAACAGGTCAGGCTGGGCAGGGGACAGGACAGGATGCACATCTGCCTACACCATGCCAGGCCAAGCCTGAGCTCTGAGGTCTTGAGCCAAGGGCTGGAGACTGACAGGGCTGCTCAGAGAAATTCAGACCTACTAATGCACCTGGGATCTTGCCAGAAAGCCTGACCTATTGAAGGCACTCAGATGGCTTTCTTTGGAAAAAAAAGATTTCTTAAAGGAGGAATGATAACTTATCTTCAACAAATGAGTATAGGAAAAGAGACAAATTATCTGTCTCTTTTACCATTGTACAGTAAGAAGCAGTGGACTTGAAGCAGAGGAGAATTAGTTTAAACATAAGGGCAACATTTTCTAACTACAAAAATAAGCATTGCTGAAAGACATTTTGCAGAGAGTAAAATCTCCCTCATCCATCAGAGTTGTTCTAAGTATAGTTGATCATGTCTTGAGACAAGAAAATGGACTGAGTGACCTTTAAGGACCTTCTAATCCTGTTTTCTCCAATTCAGTAACAATGTTGATGAGCATACTCCATGGAATATGTATCTAGAAGTAATCAGTGAAATGATTTGTAGAATAAGGTACTAATGTAACACTATAACTCTTTAGTCCTAAGTGGTTTGAGTAAACAGAAATAGAATTTGCATTTTATACTACAATTATAAGTCATCTAGGAGAGCTGCTATTTATTAAATTATAAGATGCAATTATTGATACTGAAATATCTACTTCTAAGTGACACGTTTTGAAAATAAGCATTAATGCTTTTCCAGTGTCTTCCATAAAAGCTTTCAAGATCACAAGTAGCTCTAGTCAGAGCAGAAGACATCTTGTTTAGTCATGTGTAGCTAAATACTGTACAGATTGAGGATGTGGATTTAAAGACAACACAGAGCCTGATTCAAACAAAATTAGTGTTAATCATTTGTGGATCATTTTAAAGTGATTTGCTCTGTCTACTCAGCTTTGTCTACTTGACTGAATTTAACACTGTTGACATTTCTCCACTCAATTTTAAACTTCGTATTTTTCTCTAACTTGCTTTTATGGTAACTTAATTAAAGAGCAGCTAGTGATACCCAAAGCTTGAAACAGAGATGGGCGTGACATTTGCCTTATGAAATATGAAGCAGTGTACAAAGTGTACACAATTGATATATAGCAGAATCAGAGCCTGGAAGACCTTGATCAACCAAACTGCAGGTTTTTATTTGTTCATTTATTATATAATTCAATCTATTATTGTGGCCAACATATACTTACCCATGGAGTTTATACTATACATTAGCCATGTTATGTATCCAAGAGCTTGCTTAACACATGGCCATCCTTCATGAAACAAAACTGTAACTTTATTCTCAATAGCTTTGCATATCCAAAATTCAGGCATTCAAGCTAAACTGGAAGTACTTCATCTGACCACCCATGAGTGGACTCTGGGACAATCTGAATAATTCTATCAGCTACACTAAATATGCTAACTAGGTCTTGATTTACTTACCTAAAAGTAGGTATTTAGTACCATGGAAGATGCTCTGGACTGTCTCTGCTTGTCTTCATGCCAGTTCAGGTGGCTACAGGCCTCCTATAATTCCTGTGCCATATCAATAATCTTCATGTAGGTCTGAGCCCTGCAATGCAGAAATCTCAAACAGCATGTGTTTTGACAGGTGAATCAAGTGCTATACCAGTTCAGTCTTAAACACCCAACTATTATTTTTAGTTACCAACATCTCAATGACTTAACCTGAAAGCAGAATCCAGTGCTAGTAGATTGATTCAGTTGTTTAAATATAAACCTCCAGTGCTGTTTGTAACCCTCTGTGATATAAGACATGTGCATAGGTTGGTGAGCAGATTGCACCCACCTGGACTGACAACTGGAATGGGACTTTACATAGCACACATATAAAGTTAGAAAATATATATTTGTCTAGAGAATTGCTAGATGTGTTGAGAACTCCAGGTTGAGAAAATATCGTAGTAAGCCCAACTTTTATTTTATAAAATCCCACCTGTCAGATAATCCCAACTGGAATAGCCAGGCTCACAACCATATTTTTCTTTCCTGTTTTTACTACTAGTCAAAATATATAATTTTTTCATATCTGTTCTCTCTATAGGAACCATGGCGAAAACAAAATTTATTAGAAAGAACAACAGAGTCTAGAGAAAGACTGCAGCCTTACTTTTTCCTTCCTCAGAATCTGTTTGCAGATGATATATAATACATGGATTACAGACGTTATGTTAGCATTGCAGCAGTAGAGGTGGTTATAGCGCATCTAGGTGTCTGTCTATATAAACTCTGTGCTTGTAGAGCAGATCTCATAAGATGTCTTGTATCACTGCCAGTTTACAGTGTGCTTAGTTACACTGAAAGGGACTTCAGTCACTCATGCTAAGTATCTACTTTCATATTCCTGGTACTGGGATACTATTTCCTAATTATAACTCCCTCAGCTATGCACAGAATAAGCTTCATCTTCTCTAAATTTGGGTCTCTGTAGATGCTTACATGTGCATTAATCACCTTGGTCTCCCTCTGTGATAACAGAGAGAAAACAAACTCACTTGGACAAGTGTCAGCTGCCCTGTTTCAGGTGTCTGCCTTGGGATGAAACAGATCATTTGTAGAAGCACCTACTTGTCTACCTTATTAAGAAAAGCCAGAGAACAAATTCAGAACCAGACACTTGCACTTAGTAAATAATCTTTCATGACAACTGCCTCTAGCAATTTGGTTGCAAAGCAGAAGAAAGATTTCAAGATGCCAAAAAAAAAGTGACCAAAGTTCATCTTGTTCCATTTTCCATGGAACTGGATGGAGGGTATTTATATAATCAAGTATCATGTCTCACCTTGGGATTGAATAGTGATTTGCTGCAGTTCTCAATCTATATTATGATTGAGCCTATATTATAAAATGAACATGACTAAATTATCTGTGTGCCACCTATGTTCACTGTCCTCCACAAGGATAAAAAAAAAGTCTTTCAAAGGCTTAGCTGACTCACATCTAACATGTTCAAAGCTAACTCATTTCAGTACCTACTGACACATATATATACTCAGACATAAAGCTACTATGTACGTGGCAAGCCTAAAGCTTTTCATGTGGAAACCATCTGCGTCCTGATCCAGAAGACAGGTATATGTAAAAAATACAGATTTCACAGAAGTATTATTCAGCCCTAATCTAAACAGGGGTTTAAAATTACTCCTCTAACCTTTTACTTGGATATTCTTTTTACAATGCCACTGAGTTCAAAGCATTTTGACATGCTGGTGACTCCTATTGTCCCAAGCATCCCTATGAATTACTATGGAAGGATCTGTATTGACCTGGACCCTTTGTATTATCTGTCTGTTTTGAAATAGTCTAGAACCACAGGAGACAGAACCATGTGTATTGTATATCACTCTTTCTAAAGAGCACCAAAATTTTCACATAGAATGTAAAAGATTCAGGAAGTCAAAAATAATTGTAGAACTATGTCTTTGTCATTTATCTAAGGTTTTTACCAATATATGATAGACTATGCTAACACTTACAATAAAGATGAGTTTTTCTTCAAAATTAAAGGGGAAAAGAATGAAATGCACTGCCCATGAAAGTGACATTTTCATTTCTATTTAAAGTTTCTTTACAAAGTAGAGCTCAGGAGGTGTTGTTCCAGTGCCCCTTCATTTATAGCTATTTTGTGACTCATGAAAGGCCTTCATAAACAATCACTGTGGAAAATAAACTAATTCTCTTCTCATCTCTCTTTATCCTAAAATGACATCACTATAGTCCACAAATATGGATACAGTCTCAATGTTATTCATTAAAACATTGCTTAACAAGAAACAAGATAGAGTTTAAAACAGAACTGTAGTTTAGATAAAATATTACTACCTACGCTGCCAGCAAAGATTGAAATGGATTCCATTATGCTTGGCATAGAAGGCTACTAATAGTATAAGAACTCCCTGGAGAAACCCACTGAAGCAAGGCCATGACCCATCTCTGCAGGAGGTGATCCACCATCATCCTTCCTTTGTGGCTTTCCTGCAAGATGAACAGCTTTGTATTACAGAGGAGCTCTGCAGGTAGAGCTGAATCCACTTTGGTTTTGGACTGCCTTAGCCACAGCAGGAAGCCAATCCCTCCCCTTCCTACTCTATTAAGCAGATAATTTAAAGTGGCATCCTACAGCATCTCAAGTTAATTGAAAGTGTTAAATGAAAAGTGATTGACAGAAGCAATTCTTGATTTTATATGATTTGAACAGGCTTGTGGGAAATGTTCTAATCATTTACCTTTCCACTCCACATTTAGGAATGCACCTTGTTTGTATGTTGCAACTGTTTTTCTCATGATGAAAAGACTTTATACTTTACTAGGTTTCATGCAGGAACAAAAGTATCTATGATATGTGCTGAACTCTTTCAGTTATTTTGGAAATGATGATGAAACTGTAAGATTGCTGAAATTATTAAATCACCATAATTCACAGGCAGAATGTCTAGAGCCATCAGCTCTGCTTGAGGCCCTATAGTAAACTCTGTAAAGCACCTGAAAATCTGACCTTGATGTTTTGCAGGTAAAATACTTCAAACTGATAAACAATCACTAAGAGGTAATTATGCCACATAAAATTTAACAGTAATACTGTGCTATATGAAACTACATTTTCAATGGTGCAATCAGATCATCATCTCTTGCTCTAGAGTTAGGATGACATTGAACTATAATTACTCAAAGTTAAATAACTAAAGAAATATTTTCAGTTTCATCAGGACTTCTGTAGATTTAATCATTTCATTTAGAGGCTTAATGGAGAGTGATCAGGATTAAAAAGTTCTTTCATTTTGTAACATAACTTTAGTCTGGGAGATGTTTCCTTTACACAGAATGGAAAATAGCTGTGGAACCAGAATAGTTTCCTGTAGGAAGATCTTTTTTGAATACTGCTTCAGTACGGATTAAGTGCCAGTCTTTGAGATACCAAATGTGATGAAGTGAGTCTGAAAGTGTTACAGATAATTTGGTTGTGGCCTAGGTTAGAGGTTCGACAGTTATTTGAAGAGGCAAGTTGGAGTAATTAAATGATCTCAGTGCTTCTACCTTAGTCTTCACGTAGGCTGGTAAAAAAAAAAAAAGGCATTATGTCAGGCTCTGTAGATTCTCTAGGGCTTGGGAAATACACGCTACAAAGTGATGGATAGGGAAGACTATGCTACAAGTGTCTGTTGAACAGAATGCTAGTTTTCCACTTATTTCTTGTTTTGGCAGGGGAAAAGAAAAAAGGAGATGATATTTCTCTATACAGATTTTTTTTTTGTACAAAAGTATCCTTAGCTGCCTGTTGAGACTGGAATAATTATTAACAATAATTATTTAATTAGCTTTGGATATTCAGAAACAGAAATGATAATGATACACCATGCATTTCTACCTGTGTGCAAGGTGTATAAGATTCTGTAAAAAGAAAAGGAATACAGACTTCCCTGATTATTTAAAGTATTTCAGAAGCTTTGGGGTCATCACATTGCTGATTGAGATTCATCTCTCATTTTACAAAATTTCCTCAGTGCATTTTTGGCACAATCGTAATATTTTAAGGCAATTTTATACTGAAATCTTTCTAATCAGAATCTCTGGTGAGAAACCTGAATGGAAAGAGAAATCTCAGCCGGTATATTTTTAAAGCATACAGCCATTCAGAATCTGATTACCTTTCCACATTTTCATACAAAATGGATTAATGTGTCCCTGTCTTTATTACATTTTCAACACATGTCATTCGTGATTAAGCCAACACTATGAAGATGTATTACACAGCAGTATAAATGGCCACATTAAAGTGGGGTATATATGTGGCTGAGAAGTTAAAGGCAGATTGATTTGTGATACTTTTACATTGGATGTAAAGTACCTAAAAATATTTTACACAACTCGAAATTCAACAATCTGGAGAGAAATATAAATAAATAGATGAAAGCTTACGGAAAGGGGAAAGAGCTCAAGAAAAGTGTTAATTAAATCAACCACAGAGACATGTGGTGATGTGATATAGTGCTAAGAAGAAAGCCAGGTGCAATTTCTTATAGATAACAGCTCAAATCAGAAATTACCACACAATTGGAAGAACCTACTCTACAGGTCCAGTGCTAGGATGCAGAGGTTATTACAGGGCAGGACTGATGTGTACTAGGAAGGATTCTGGACAAATTTTACTTTCTATCTGTGTTAAATTATCCCTAGTTCTCTTTTGAAAATATTTCACCCATTAATCACAGCATTACCTCTGTATGCAATTTATCTCACTTCTATTTACCCTGCTACACTGTCCAGAACATGCAGACTTTCAGTATATAAGGGGCTTATAAGAGAGATGGAGAGAGACTTTTTACAGAGGCTTGTAGCTACAGGAGAAAGAGCAAGGGTTTTAAATTGAAAGTGTGTTGAAAGAGTGTAGATTTAGACTGGATATAAGGATGTTTTTGTGGATTTTTTTTCTGTGTTTTTTTTGTTTGTTTGTTTGGTTGTTTTTTTGTTGTTTTTTTTTTTTTTTTTTTTTTTTTTTACTGTAAGGAGGGTGAGGCAATGAAACAGGTTGTCCAGGGAAGCTGTGGCTTCCCCACCCCTGGAAGTGTTCAAGGCTAGCTTATATGGGGGTTTGAGCAGCCTGGTCTTGAAGAAGATGTTCCTGTCCATGGTGGAGAGGGGTGGACTGTATGATCTTTATAGGTCCCTCTCTACATAAACCATTCTGTGTTTTTTTTTTTCTTTTTTAATATAAAATTAATTGGTTCCAATTTCTGCACTTGAGACCTAACAAACTTTAAAGATGTGATGCAGCTTTGCAGTGAAGAAGGTAACGCACACCCCCGTGAGGGTCAAGCAGGAATGGCAAATTATTGACAGGGTTACGGACTTATATCAGGTTGGTATGGAAGTTGCTAGACCAAGGGGTGGAACAAGGGTGGAGCATGCAAATTCCACTACATATAATGGAGAACTGGGTGTAACATAGCCATAAATGGCAAACAAAGGAGGGAATTACCAAAAAAACTGCAATGCGGCAGGCATCAGCCAATCATGTATTGGTAATTACATGAGGGAGATAACAGCATTTTGTACAATTAAAGAACATTTCTATTATTTAACCATAAACGTGAAACTGGGGTCCTGTAACAGTATAAAAGTTCAGTTTCTTTTTGGTTTTCATTTGTGTTTTTTCTTCATTGGTAGCTGCGCCAACATCTTCAAACTCTCTTTTCCATTCTTGGTAATGTCATATCCTGACAAAGATGAATGAGGAACATTTTTTTGTTTGTTTGTTTTCTAACCTGTGACTAACTCTTCACATATAACCATATCAAAATCTGCCTAAATACAACCTATTACCTGATAGACTTTAGACTTCTATCAAGAAAGTCACAAAGAAAGGCAATCTAGTCCCATTAAAGTCTGTATATGTCTTGCTATCTGCTTCTGGAGACAAGGTTTCTACCCAAATATTAGCTACAACTGCCAGCAAAAGGGTGCACCTGCCATCTTAAAAGCCAGTGTGCTGACACATCTACCAGACCATCATTACAAAATGATTGTACATCACCTCCAGTAAATTTCAACTTGGAATGACCCTTAAAATATCTCTTTGCTGTCCTTTCTGTAATCTGTTGCAATAAGTATTGGAAATATAGTAGTGTGGTTTGTATCATGGAACTGACTCTCGGGATGCTTTTTGAGTACTGACCCTTGTGAAGGGTTGAAAAAAAAATTGGCCAAATGCCAAGAGCCAAAGGGCCCAGGACAGAGACCCCTAAGGCCCCTCCTGGCCAC
>JAWWEE010000105.1:108059247-108077780 GCA_035221455.1 Xenops minutus
CCCTCTTTATATCTTTGCTTACGTAAAGAAATGAGATGGAATACTTCCTTAGTTATGACCCAGTTACCAGGAAAAAAACAAACCAAAACCACTACACCCTACATACAAGATCGGCAGATGGAGACTGCAGTAGAGGTGCCTGGCCAGCCTGAAGAATAGGTTCATATTTGTTTGGCCCCAGATTTTTAGGGTGTCTAGTGGTTCAGCTTATGGTGCGCATTCATGGGAAAGACAAGTGAAGTGAGTTCCATGGACAGCTCACCTTCCCTTTCCAGTGTGGCCCTGTCTAAGTAGCACTCCCTCAGCAGCCAGCTTACTCGTTGGTCTCTGTACACATACATATCTGAGCCAGCTAAATTTCATCTTGTACCCCTCTAATTTATCTCAGTAGTACTGAATTATCATCCCTCCTGTGATTCTCAGCCCTATCCCCATCGTCCATTCATCATCTGCATGCTTATTGTCTGTCTCCTTGCTGCTGCCGATAGTATCGGCTGCCACCACACTCTGTGCTGTGCACTGCAGAGATTATTCACGTCTGAGCTGCTTGCTCTGTGTACAGGCAATCTCTCCACGTAAATGAGAATACCTTTACAGTCTTTTTGATAAACACTGACCCCCCCTTTGTATGCCTCTTATCCATTTTTCTCTCAAGTCGGTCTCACTGCTTGCCAGTAACAGTAATCATTCTGAAGACTTTAGTGGGAGACTTATTTATCTGCTTTGGGATGATTTGGGGTCATTTTTTTTCCTCCTGGATACATTTAGTCTCTGAGTCTGTTTCCAAGGGCAGCTCCATGCTTAGGGAGAATTTGGAGGAAAGTGCAATTACGGTTTGGGGTTTTTCTCCTGAAGAAGGAAATGCAGACTTACCTGTCTATGGGGAATTATGAGAACAAGATTCTAAATCTCACTGCTTTAAATTATTCCAAAAGCTATGCCCTGGAAGGTGTAATTGGCAGGGAAGTGTAGAATTTGTCAGTGCAGCTCAATAATTATCTAGTCAAAACTCCTGAATGAACTCTTCCCGGTAATTTTTTTCAGCCCTAGACAGTTCTACAGCTATTTTATTTCAGCTTAACTATTGTGAAGTAGTCATGATTTTGTGTAGCAGTCTCAGTTTTCCAGATGAATAATGCATTTTATTTTGCCCACTACTGGAGCACAGGTATTTCTATTTTTTTAATATTATTATGATTTTGAAGAAAAAAAGGATTGAGTGCTAAACCTGTTTTGTACAGTACATTATATGGCAGACTGAAGTACCTCACTCCCTCATTTTTTTATTCATATGATACATGAAAAATGGCATAAATGTATTTCATTGTGTCACCTAGAATCTGTGTAGCCAGCAATAATAAATAAGCTTTACTCTTCAGCTTGCTAGTGTTTCATTTCTTCCTGACAAGATTATTTGACAAGCAGACCCTGCGTTGGCAAAGTTGTTTATTTTCATAGTCATGTAAATTACCTTGACAGTCTCATAAACATAAATTGGCAGGCATACTGTCCCACAGCAATGCTTGTTAAAATACACTAATGGAATATAATAAATAAATTATTCTAGTGTATTTATAATATGCTAGCATAACATTACATCGTGTGAAAGTTACATAGTACAGGATAATCTGCTCTATATTTCTTACAGCTTACAGTAACTCATTGGTCAGATATTTAATGCAATTAACTATGAAGAAAAATACATATATTCATACTCAGGAGTGTATTTGACTTAAAAATAAGGCAAATATTAACTTACCTGGACTGAAAGTATTAGATAGCTTTTACCACTTTGCACACATGAATTTCATAGAATCATAGAATGATTTGGGTTGGAAGGGACCCAATTTTGCGTTGGAAGGGACATCAAATTTCATTTGGCACAACTGTGCAGGAAGTACGTGGAGGGAAATGTGCATCTACCCAATTACCAAACTGATTGCTTGGTAGTTGTTTTTTTGGCTGGGTATAAAAATACTCATATAGAGTGGAGAGCACCTGGGAAATAGGTGTCACTTTGGAAGTCCACAAGCAATGGATGCTAATTATTTACAGATGGTCCAGGTGAATGTCACACTATTATTGATTCAGCTGTTTTTGTTGATTGTTCAAGGCTTCCTTTTATGGCCATCAGCAATTTGAAGTTTCCCTGGATACCAAAGAAAGAAACTACAAATTGTTTTTTGATCTCTTCGAAGCTGAAGCAAGTTAAGGACACAAACATCAGTGGCAAATACCGGCTCATACTGCAAGTCCATGCTCACATGATAAGTATCAGCTCAGGATGACCTTTAATTTTCAGAAATTCATTCATCTAAATTCTGGGCCTGTCCCTAGGGTACCTTCAGTGCCACTGGAAGAAGGAAGAGCTTTTGAGGAACAAACCATTTCACCTAATTTACAACATGATAAATCATGGAATCAACGAGACTGTAGCTCTTTTAAGGAAACCTCAATGATTAGTTCAGATTTTGTTAACAAATTTTTAGTCAGTTAAAGTCAGGGAGAATTAGTTCCACCTAGAGAGTTTGGAGAGATATTCCCCTCAATGTTTTCTCTCATTATATAATCACCATTTTATGAATCAACTGTAAATAACAAGCAGCATCTAATCTTCTCCCTGGAGTAATTAAAATTATGATAAGGGAAACAACTCCAGAGCACTTGGCTACCTCCTATCTCTTTGACACATGTCAAGTTAGTGTCACAGCCAGTATCTTGTAGAGACAGAATTGCCTGCTTTGTCAGGCTGGATAAGAATTTGTTTTCGTATTTTTCTCTGAAATCCCAAATTGTTCACTACTGATATGAGCAGAAGTTCAAAAAGGTCACTAAATAGCTCCCAGTTCTTGAGCCACTTTAACACCAGTCTGAGTCCTGAGTGGTATTTGGAGCCATGTAATTAATATCAGCTTCCAAAGACTCCTGAGAGCCACTCCAGTGGTCAGCAGCAAGCCAGCCCAAAGGCACACTCCAGAAATGACATTTAGTCCCTAACTCGTTCATTTTCAAAGCAAGCCAGGGGGCTGCCAGGCAAAACCTAAACCACTAAAATTTGTTTCTAAATGCGCAATACAGAATGCAAGAACTTAACTGGTGTGCTTTTGTATTGGGCCAGCTTCAATGGGAAGTTCTCCTAAATAAAAATGACTCCACAATATGGCTTATAATTTCATTACTTTCTTACCCCTTCCCTTATTGAAATAAATATTTATTGAGCTCAACAGGGGGAATAAAAAATCCCTGGCATTCTCCATGTGCCACTTTATGTATGAGCTTTCCTATGTCTCATTTCTCCATGACAACCTAATTTGACAGGCAGTCCCTGGTTTGGCAATGTTGTATCATATTTTCTTAGGCATGTAAATTCTGTTGACAGTCTCATAAACCTAAATTGGCAGGCATACTGTCCCAAAGCAATGCTTATTAAAATACGCTAATGGAATAGGATAAATACATTATTTTCAAATGCAAGCAGAAAACACACACAGGTTCATATGATATTTCTGCTACTGGTTGATGGGAGTTACAGCCAGGAACAATGACAAAATTCCTAAGTTTCTGATTCACTGCAGATCTACCAGTACACCCAGTTGCTGCTACAGCCTTTGCTTCCCAGTCCCAGCATTAATGCTGAGACCCAGTCAGAATTTTGCATGATGCTTCCTGTGTTTCTCATCTGTAGTTGATCTCTGTTTTCCCCCAGCATTTCTCTACTGCTTTTCCTAACGCTTTAAAACCCATAGATCCTGGTACCTCTGAGCCACACAGCTGCTGAGTGTCACCCTCCCTTGACTCTGCCTAATCCACTTCTGTGTCTTTGCAACAGAAACAAGATTGGTAGCACACCCTGGAGTAAAGTACTCCATTCTAGGAGCAGGAGGGAAAACAAGAAAAGAAAGTTTCACTTTTCTTGAGTACTTTTGGAATGACAAAACCAGACTACAGAATTTGTTCATGTAACAGTAACAGTCTTCAGGCAAAAATAATGATTGCTAACAATTATGCAATTCCATAAGATTTTTTTTGCTTTTATTTTGAAACGTGTTCTAAAAGCTTTCATTTGCTTTGTATTATTAGCATTGTAGTAAAATAAGCATAATTACTTTCAATTGCAAATATTTTTATTCAACTTCAGGTAAATGTTGCCCAGAGAATTTGTGGACTCCCCATCCTGGAGGTGTTCAGGACCAGATTGAATGGGGCTCAGAGTAATCTGGTCGAGTGGAAAATGTCCCTGCTTATGCATGGCAGGACTGGAACTAGATGATCCTTAAGGTACCTTTCAACACAAACCGTTCTGTGATTCTATGATTAAATCCCTTTGTCAATCAGAATTACAGAAAACCAGTTTAAAAGTTAGTTCTATTTAAAATTTTCCAAAACTTAAATACCACTACTCTAAAATTAGAAAAGTGAAAACCAGAATACCCTTGTGACCTTTTATTTACCATATATTATCCAACCTCAGAATGTCAACAAAATTTTCGTTTTTATAATACTTCAGAAAATTTTACAGTAATACATTTTTATTCCCGTTGACTATGTTTTAAATATAGATTGATTAATTTAATTTCAGTTGTACTAAGGGTTTCAAAGCGTTTCTAAAGAAAGATCTTTGTGCAAACAAGGCTTTCTTAAGAAAGGGAATGGAAAGGGTGCTTCTTACCATAATTGAGAATTATTCAGCTTCCAGTTTTTACATGTCCCCATTTTATTTGGGGGTGAATGAAGTAATTTCTATAAGACAGGCTTGGAGCATTCAGTAACTTATTTGCAAAATAATGTTACATAAATGTAAGTTGCAGGAGTAACATTTTCAGTAGAAACTTAGGAATTTAGAAGCAATTTAGAACTGGACTTAAGGTCTTAAGAATTAAATTTTCAAAGGTGAGGACAGACACCTGCACAGATTTTCAGAAGTGTATAAAGAGGTTAGTTAACTAAAACTAGAACAAACTGAGCACTTAAGAGCTTAAAATGCTGCTTAGGCAAAATTGAAATGTGACTTCCAGAACATTTTGTGAAAATATCCCCTAACCTAGTACATTTGAGATGTACCATCTATCTATTCTTTTAGGTATGTGCTTAGGTTGAAGACATCTATCTGTATGTCAATCAGCCCAAGGGCCTACTACAGGCACTGGTGAGAATAAGGCACTCTTAGGAGGCAATTCATCAGATTTCTATCAAATCCCAGCTTTAGAATAAGACAAATTTAACCCTTCAAGTGTCCTGGTCTCTTTGTTTATCATAAGGAGTCTAAATAACTATCCCATGGTAGGTATCTACATCTCATCAGATGAATCCTACCTTGGGTCCTTGGATAGTGTGGAAGAAAAGACCAGCCTGAGGGACAGAAGCACAGTACCCTGTAGAGTGTCAAAGCATCCGTGCTGTGGGGTAGAAGAACACTGTCTCCGTTTCCAGTGTAGCTGAGAAGTCATTAGCTCTGTAATGGACAGAGCAGGGTGGGACAGGGACACAGACAAGGGATAGTCTTGGGGAATGGGTTGTGGGACAAAAAGAGCAACTCAGTTTATCATCTTTTACCAAGAAGGGCTCCCAAAAGGAGAACTTTCTTGTTGCATCTCTGCCAATTGTTATTTAAACACTTTTTAAAACCAAGTGCATAGCTTCTGTGACACAGACCAGACCAATGAATTTTCTCAGCCCTCTGCTCTTCCCAGTGATATGTTGAATTTTCTGATTTTGAAATGGTGCAATGTTCACTTTCCAGATGTTCAGGACGGTGCTTTAATCCCAGACTGGGACTTTGGTATTTTTACTTTTGGGCTAAAAAATTCTGTAACTCCATAACTGCGTATAATTATTTTTATATGTGTACACAGACAAAATCTAAATGTAAAATTAGCATTAATTAAAATTTTCCCACATACTTGACTCATAATTATTCTCCAGCTATAAGTAATAAATATAATTAGGACAAGTGAGAACCGTGGGACAGGAATAGTACAATGAGTTGGAGGGAGAAGTACCAGAACATAGGTTAAGAAGAGAGGAAAAGTATTATGGGCTTATTTTTACGTCAGAGAGAAATTAAGCTTGATGGCTCATGACATTTCTCCCACTGGTATTTTTCAGGCCTATTTTTATGTGGTACTTTAAAATATTTCTGGCGGTAGCTTTAAAAAATATATATATTTGAAGTATATCTAAATAAGAAGCATGGAAATAAGTAAATGTGTGTGAAGTGCAGATACTGATACCATGTACAGGAACAAGTATTCCTTAATTTGCAGAAATTGTTAAGAAAGATCCCACTGAGTTCACTAGACATACCACTGCTGGGTTTAATCTGTATCAATAAGATTGAGGGATGATGCAATTAGTACTTCCACTTTTTAAAGGTAACAGAAGAGAAGGATGAAAGCAGGCATGAAGAGGATAAAGTAGGAATGTGGAAGCTAAAGATATAAAGGAATGTAAAGTCAACATTTTTGCGTGTCTATATCGCTTGCTGAAGTTATAGCATTTTGCTGACTATTGCTTTGAAATAAAAATTTTGTGAAATGCTCATAGCAGGGCAGAACTCACTTGCTTTAATGTGTCTTAAAATCTGAAAGACAAGGTTTGTAGGGAGAAGCAGTATCTTTTATTAAACTAGCTGATACAGTTATAAAAAGAGACCAGTTTCCAGGGCAAGAGAAAAAGGTTTGAATGCCTCAAGCATGTCTGGTTTTGAAACTATAAAGTTGAGTTAATAAAAGATTCTTCCTCTCCCTAAACCTTAACTCTCTATATTCTTAAATATCATCCCTAATGATCCTATTACTTGAAAATATGAAAAACTTCAGCTGGCTGAAAAATAGCCCTCCTATCAGATTTCTCAATTTTGTCATGATCATTCTCCAAGCTGAACACAAGGACAGAATGAGGGACAGTTAAGTTATGAGCCTGTATGAAACTCAGAGAGACCTCGTGGGTCTGCATTTTGCTAACACAGGTACAAAATTTTCTCAGAGTGTTCGATCAAGGGGATTACTCTAAAAGGCAGAAATAGGAGTGCCAATCTCCAATTTACAATGTTCACAGTAGAAACTCTGCTAATTACTGTGTAAATATTAACCCTTTTATAGACCAATGGAAGCAACAGTTGGATTTTTTAGTTATTTTTTGATTAGTTGGATAAACAGTAGATTAAGTGAAAAACATTCCTGACATAATAGGAAATACATTTTAAACACCTGCCGTAAAACATATGTCATGGGTTGTTTTTTTTCACGTGTTCTTTTGAACCATTTCAGCTAAGTGATCAAAACATTCACATTGTCTTGATTATGGTGATGCTCCTGATGTTAATATGTTCGGTGTCTGATTGCTGTGCCTTGCTCAGATATATAAAGTGCTTGTTAGAGCTGGAGTCAGAAGAAATTTTTCCAGTACAGTGTTGGCCAACTGCTAAGGCTTTATTTTCTTCCCAGTAGGCTAGTATGTGGTATTCCCAAGACTGCCCAGAAATAAAAGACAAGCTCACTGCTTTTGGAATCAAGGACACTGGCAATTCTCTCTATACACCTCTAGGCTGCTTTATGGCTTTTGGTATTTTCGAATCAAGAATAATCTGTCAGAAGACAGAAAGGAATAATTGGAAATCCATATTTAGCAGATATGTAAGATACATTTTTCTAAATAATGTTAGCATCTAATAGGAATTGCAAAATTTGGATGGGCATAAGAACACACAGGACCTCTTTGAGGCCAATATTTCTGTATTTCTTTGGTATTATAAGTGTAAATGTAAATATTAATATATTCCCCATTTTTAGATTCAAACCAGTTCCTGAATTTGCTGTGAATAGTTTCAGTTACACCAAAGCAGTGGGTTTATTGGGTAAATTTTTCACCAAAATATCCACTAAGCCCTACAAAGAGATTCAAATAGTTAATGAAATGGTTTAATAAAAGTATCACAGTTAAAAAAAAAAAAAAAAAGGAAGCTAATATGCATTTAGCTAATCCTTCTACATTATAATTAACATGAGAAATGGTAGACTCTTTTCCACTTCTCAGCAAAGATTAAATAGCTGAATGTCAGTATTGAGGAAACATAATACTTGATTTCATTATTTAATAAAGTACAGTACACTGAGTAGAGAAATGTGAACCAGTGCAAATAATTAGAATTGTAGTAACTGCACTTGTCAAAATAATAAAAAAAAAAAAAAAAAAGAAAGCAACTCTTATTTTAGGAATTCTCCTGTTTAATGTTCCTCTTTAAACATGCTAACTCAGAGTGCAGCCCCTTGCTTCTAAGTATGAACTGGAAAGAACTACTCCACTGATTCCACATAGGTCGATGTAGGAGACAAAATGTAACTAAATACCTTCTTTCTTATTTTTCTTTTGAGTGCCAGCTCATAGAAATCAAGGGATTTGTCAGAACACTGAACTTAACAACTCAAATACACACCAGCAGGGTTTAGCTTAATCCCTTGATCAGAGACAATAAGTGTCTCCTCTGACATGTGCAGGCTGCCACGTGCTCAGTTCTTCAGCACCCTGAGCCTGGAGGACGCAGGGATGCTCTTCTCCAGCAGCACCCACTCTTGTTGGGATTGATGTTGCCATTCCTCAATGGCAGATACATTTTAGGTCATACAGCAATGCCAATAAAATTGTGAACCTGGTGTTAAAATACTGCACTGCCTGCTCATATAAACCCTATGATTTATGATTATGTTTTTGTGGTGGGTCGACTCTGGCTGGACACCAGGCACCCTCCAAAGCCTCTCTGTCACTGCCCTCCTCAGCTGGGGAGGGGAGAGAAATTATAGCAAAAGTCTTGTGGGTCGAGGAAAGGGCAGCGCAGAGAGAGGACCTTCACCAGGGACTGTCATGGGCAAAGACAGATACCACTTGGGGAAAATGGTTTCATTAAATCAGAGTAGGATAATAAGAAATAAAAAGGGAGCATGAATAGGGTCTGCAGTCAGTTCATCATGCATCATCTCTGCCACTCCTTCCTCCTCAGCAGGAGGACTCCTCACATTCTTTCTCTGCACCAGTGGGGATCCCTCCCATGGGTTGTAAGCCTTTAGGAATTGGCTGCTCCAGTGTGTGTTCCCCACAGAGTCATAGGTCCTGCCAGCAAACCTGGTCCAGCACAGGTTTCTCGCAGGGTCACAGCCTCCTCCAGGCATACATTTGCTCCAGCATGGGGTCCCCTATGGGCTGCAGGTGGATATCTTCTCCCACATGGACTTCCATGGGCTTCAGGGACACAGCCTTCCTCAGCATGGTCTGCAACAAGGGTTGCAGGGAAATCTCTGCTCCAGACCTGAAGCAGCTCTTCCCCTTCCTTCTTCACTGACCTGGCTGTCTGCAGGGTGGTTGTGCTCACATTTTCTCACTCCTTTCTTCTGACTAATGCGGGTGTTGCACAGGAGGGATTTCTTTATCCTCCTTCTTAAATATATTATCTCTGAGGTGCTACCACTTCACTGGTGGGTTCAGCCTTGACCATCAGCAGGTCCATTTTAGAGGGCTTGTTTTGGCTCCATCAGGCATAGGGAAAGGTGGTAGCTTCTCAGAGAAGCCGCCCTTGTAATTTATTGCTGCCAAAACCTTGCCATGAAAACACAACACAGTTTATTAAATAAGATCCCTTTGGTTCATTCTGCAGTTAAATTTAGGCTGGACTGCTCATGGATGATGCCCAAAGTGCAGCTGCAGTTATTGAACAGAGGCTCAAGTGTGACAATACCGCAAGTGAGGAGGCTTTATCCTCTCTTCCATTTTGTTCTGTGCCTTTCCTATTTGCACAGACCCTCTCTAAAATTTCCTTGCACGGATCTATGCCCTGGTGCAGAGCAGAAGCTCTACTACACATGCCTTTATTTGTGGTGGTCTGAGAACTAATTTCATTGAAAATAAAAATTTCTCTCTGGCTCTTAGCAAGGTCCCTGTGATGTCTCTGCATTGTGTTACCAGGACAAAGAGTGCCATAAAACACAGTGCTGAAACCTCTGGGTGATTTTGTGAGTCCAGATATGCTGAGGGATTGGACTCAGGGGAAGAACTGCTGGATCTGGTAAAAGACGAGGCATGGATGGAAAAGGAACAGAAGAAAAAAAAAAATTACATTTCTCTTGGGATGGAAAGGGCCAAGGTAGAGGCTCTGTGACTACTGTTTTCCCAGCAACCCAGCAGGATCACTGAAAGGCTCTGTGATGGTCATTTCTGGCAGGTAAGTATTCCTGAACATCTCTCTTTCTAGTGTGTTCTGTGTGACTTTTCCCCCCGAGTTACCCAAGTGCTTCAACCTAGTACTAGCACTGAGGAGAAGGAATAATACTCTGTGAAATATATGAAAAAAAAATATACTACAGTGTTAAAAGAAAGACTTAAGAAGACTATACAGAATTGAAGGGAAAATTTTCAATGTAACATCTTCAAATCTTGTGCTCAGAAAAGTGACAGCTAGGTAATAACTTATCCCACATAGTGAATAGTAGGGAAAGAGTATGACTGTGCCCCAAAGGGACAATTTACCCCTATTTTCCTTAAAAGTGCAGCAGTTAAGTATTTAGGAACTGTTTCCATCTGTAGTAAAACTGCTTGATAAAAAATCGCAGTGCCACAGACTAAGCATGGTAAAGGCAAAGCAGATTTCCTATCAGAAAGTGCAGTCCAGTCAGAAATACATTCTGAGACATTTCAAGCTTCATAACATATTGCTGTCTCAGACATTACAGGAAACAGTCCATTAACAGTTTTGCAAAATGAATGCTGACCTCCATGTATTTATTTACTTGTATTTCTCAATATTTCAAATAGAAGTTCTGGTTCTGGACCTCTCTTAGCTCTGAGGCAGCACAAAGTTCTGAAGCTTAAAATGACTCATTTTGCTGAGGTTGCTTGTCTGTTTGGTTTTTTTTTGCTGAAAAACCATCTTATTTTATACAGTATAATATCAACTGCTTTTTGTATCCCCTTAAGATAAATCCCAATGAACTGTGTTCCTAACTAGTTCTTGTTTAATGCTCCAGTTCACTTTTTCCTTTTTATTCCAGGTAGAGTCACTGTCATGTTTAATGAATGTATAGAATTAGGATTTTTTTTAATCATAATATTTTGTAAGAGGAAGAAGAGATAAAAATTAGGAATTGGTCTATCTGTCTATCTAATCTAAAAAAAATATAGGGGCGATCTGAACTAGAATTTAGTCTTCACCAAACAGACTTATTCCAACTGTGATTTTGGATTTACTACTTAGGCACGTCACCTTATTTCCCTGGTCAAGTTTCTCCCAAATGGTTGAATAATATTCATCCATTCATAAGAGAGAATTAGTAGATTTTTGCTTCATTGAAATGTACTGGTTAGTCAAAAATTATTGCTTTGTAAGAGAAGTGTATAATTTTTAACAAAATTATCCATGAACAATTACAGATCCATTTCATTTATGCTGAAACATTTCATTTCACTATTATGTTATTGTCATAGATTGAGCGATAAACTTTAAATGTAATTCCTTTTGTGTTATGGAAAAATCTTCTGATCAGACCATTCTAATATTTACCAAGTTACTATTTATTTCTCTGTGACTTAATCACAGGAAACATCTTAGTATCTTCTTTTTCAAGTTAGGATGAAAGAAGTTCAAAATGTAACAACTTTTTGTAGATTTGATCTTCTGGGACTTTGAGATGTTCTGCTTTGAGAACTAAGGTGGTGAAATAAAAGCATGGCATAAGATATTATAAATAATCTTTATTCATGTTTCATTAAACAGATGGTAAGAATCTCTTCATAGTCTCTGAGCTCCATTTACATCAGGATACACTTATAAACTCATTAGAAAACATTCTGTGTATGGTAAAAGTCCTCTGATTTCTTTGCTGGAGGCTCAGGTCACTCTAAAAGCGATTACATGAAAATGCATAGAGTGCACCATCACATCAACCTCACTTATTTGGTTTTTGACTCAGTATCAGTAAATTAGTATTCATGATGGACTCTCTGACAAATAGGTTTATTATCAACACATGCTGTAAACATAAATCAGGTGGATATCAATAAAATTGTATTTTTGTTCTAGTCTTGTTTACAGATCTTCCTCCGGAATGCCACATAAATACTCCAAGCGCTTGTAGGAAGCTTGCCACTCACGTTATTAGTTTTCTCTGGCTTAGAGCACTGACACTGATCATTTTCTGACAATGTTTACCAGCAACAAAGGTGTTCTATTGATCAAACTTTCTCTCTTTTACAGTCCTATATGCCCATGAATGCCTTACATCACTTTGCCTTGAGCCAAATGAAACTGTAAATATAAAGCATGCAGCAAATGATGTAAATAACCATTAAGGTTATGGTTTGATGTGAATGACAGTAACAGATCACTGCAGGAATTTGAAAGAATCAGTACTTTTACATTTCATGAGAAAATATTTAAAAGGACAAAAAAAAAAAAAAAAAGAAAAAACCCGACCCTCCAAAAAAAAAAAAACCTACAACCACACAAAACATTTGTAGCTTAAGTTTGTATGTTATGAGTCCCTGAAGTCTGGATTGCTCAGTTTTTGGAGGATGCATTCTGCCAGTCTCATATGCTGACTCACACTGTAGTCGTAGGGCATAATTATCACAGTGAATTATATCTGCAGAGAAATGCAGTTTTTTTGTCTGCAATAGAAACAGGACAAAGACTGAAAAGCAGAATCTGTCCCACAGTGATTTGCAAAGCCTCAAACTTATTTCTTTGAAAAAGCTACATAAGTCAGTTTGTGAAAAGCATGTGTCGAAAACTGCACTCTCAGCTAACTTGGGGTTTTTCCTCCCATCATACTGACAACTTTAGAGACTTTTATACTCCATGATGATTCCACTTCTTGGCAAACCATGTATTTATCCCCCTGTTTTGGGATAGACTTCATCTGAGGCTATATTTGAAGAAATCTTAGTTTTTAGCAAGCAGTAAAATAAGAGGTTTGGGTCTTCAGAATGGATTCCTCATTTATGCAGTATGTACTTCTTTGAATAATTTCTGCTTTTTTATTTTTCTTTTTTCCCTTGATAGAAAACACTAAGTTTTGGGGGAGAAAATTTCTCTTTGTCACATCAGCTACTGAAGGACATGTAACTTTGTCAATATCTGCTCTTTTTCTTTTTAGCATCAGTTCTGTGACTCATCACACATATGCTAACAAGTAAGTGACCTTGCATAGATACCATAAATAATGTCATTTTAACTTAAGAATTTGATTTTTTGCTGGGATTTTTTCTGACACAAACACCTTTTTATTGGGACTATTATTTATGACTCTGACCTCATTTGCAAATATCCTGGTGGAGGACAGACTGCAATAATATTTATAGGTAATCACTTCAGAAAGTTGTTAATAGAATAGGAACAGTTTTCTGAATTTGGACTTCAGCCTCAAGGAGTTTAACAGTAAATCAATCTGCTTTGTATCTAATTTAAACTACCACTTGATCAATTTGGAAAAATAACAAAATCACAGAATCACAGAATTGTTAGGAGTGGAAGGGACCTCTGGAGGCTGCCTAGTCCAGCCCATTTGCAAAGGCAGGGTCACCTAGAGCAGGTCACACAGGAATGGACCCAGATGGGTTTGGAATGTCTTCAGAGAGGGAGATTCCACAACCTCCCTGGGCAGCCTGTTCCAGTGCTCTGTCCACACTCCGTGTAAAATTCTGCTTTATGTTAAGGTGGAACTTGTCATTTAGTTTATTGCCATTACTTCTTGTCCTGTTGTTGGGCATCATTGAAAAGAGTCTGCCATCATCTTCTTGGCACCCACCTTTCAGATATTTATATTTATTGATGAGATCCCCTCTCAGTCTTCTCTAGACTAAACAGGCACAGATCCTGCAGTCTCTTCTCATGAGAGAGGAGCTTCAGACCCCTAATCATCTTTATGGCCTCCACTGGACCCTCTCCAGTAGTGCCTTGTTTTTCCTGAACAGTGGAGTACAGAACTGCATACAATACCCCAAATGTGGCATCATTAGGGCTGAGTAGAGGGCGATGGCTCTGGGTTTTTAATGTGAATTGCATTACTGCTAGTAAAGAACACTCCTCCAAAGGAAATAATCCTCTTTAATTCAAGGGAAAGTCTAGAACTACCGATAGTGACATCTGGTGGCACCTAAAAAATGTCACATTTGAAAGTAAACCCTTTGGTGCAAAAAGAGGATTGTCAGTCTTAAGGCCTGACACTCCACCTGGATTTAATAAAAGTCTTATTCATTGATATGAAACAGATATATCAATGAAATTCCGTACTTCCTCACCTCAGTCAGAGATGCCTGGGAAACCTTAATCCACATGCAGTTATGGCATGGACTCTACTCCATCTGTATGTTGAGGGAATGAATGAACTGAACACCCAATGGCTTCTCAGGCACTCGTTATATTCCCTATGGTCACTGCACAAAATACATCATGTAAATGTGACTTATACATATGGTTATTTACCTGAGAGATGCTACCATCTATGAAGAAATAAATGTGGTTACAAATAAACTTTGGCACTATGATATATGATACCTCTACAGCCTGGAGAAATATATCAGGTGTCTTCAATTAAAATAATAGTAATAATCCTCTCAGCCCTGTTCAATTCAAGCCAAGCATTTAATTCAGTTTTCTCTCAGCTGATCCTAATAACTCTGCCATAGTTTCCAGTATTCCCTCTGAGTAACTTCTACTCTGCCCACTGTTGCGGAAACATTTGTCTGGTCTTACATCCTCTGCTCCTTTCTTTTCTTCAGCTGCACAGGCAGCATTTTAGCTACTTTTCCTGCAGGTCCTGATACAGATTTTCTGATTAGTATTATATCAGTAAAAAAACTGTGGTATAAGAATAAGAAAAATGTCATACATGCTGCTAGCACCTTGGTGTCCCAAAGAAACCATGAGAAGATTGTTGCTAGTGTTCAAGTTGAAAAACCATAACAACTCACACACTAAGAGTTGTCTGCATGTTCATTTTGGTTCCTATTCTGTTAACCAAGATAGTAGCCAAGAACCCAGTTGTCTTGATATGGAAGTAAGAAATATTTTTTCAGCCTAAGACAGTCAGCTCTGCTTTCCCAGAAAGAAGCATCATCCTTCCCCACTATGTTTCAAATGATATTTCTTTGTAAAACAGATTTCTAACATTCAAACAAGTGTTAATGACAGTAGTGGCTACTTCAGGCAAAAATGCTGTGCTACACTTGAGATGAAACATTATCACCTCCAGATTACACTGTTCACATCTATATTATTTCTATTATATCAGCTTCAAAGGCCAACAGGGATTTTGAGACCCTACTGACGTAACTGCTAAGTCTCAGAGTATGCAGATTCACTGAGGCTCAGGAAACTGCCAAGGTATTCTCTAGTTTTCCCTGAGGTATCAGCTAGAGCTATCTCTGCTGAGGACTTCGCAGAAAGAAACCTGAACACATGTGCATTCACGGGGGTGCACACATGCATAGGCAAAGGAGAGTCATAAATATATATCTGAAATTTAGGTATGAATAATTCCCCTGTCAATTGTCCACTGCTCTCTTAGAAAAACAGGTTGTTCACTTAACAGAAATTAAAAAAAAAATAAATTTTGGGTTTATACATTGAGTATTAGTATTAACTTGCAAATAAAGTTAATATATATGTATATAGATATAATAGATATGTATATAGTCTTTCCCATCTGACTGCTAGACCGGCTCAAGTATAGCATTTGGACCTCTTTCAGCTTGCTTTACTTTTCTATACCTATGTGGCTTCCTCACCTCAGATCTTCATTCAAAAATGGTTTCTCAATCTCCAAGGGATAACCATGATATGCAGTGAGTATCTCCTGGAGCTGGAAGAGCTTGAGGAGTATTGCAGCTTCTTCGTTCTTTCATAAACACTTCACAACCCTGAGCAAACAGTGAGGAGTCTTCAGAGTGAGCAGCAGAGCAGGTTTCGAATTAATAGCTGGCTGATCCTTGGATTTAGGTGAAAGCAGCAACCTGTGAGTTTTGTCCAAATGACACCAACACTGGAACAGGAAACAAATATTTCAGTCTGACTTGAAGACAGGCAGAGTCCTTCAGGCAATCCTTAATGCCTATGTTTGTAATTTCCTGGCTCATTTATGCCTGGATTGACTCAGTTTTTGGAGGATGTGTGCATTCAGTCCGCCTAGCAAAGTACCCAGGGTGAAAATTTCTTTGGAAGGCTCAGAAACATGAACTGTTGCAGCTGAATTCCGGACTCCTCTGGGCCCTTGTGGCTGAATTCTCTTTCTCTGTTCTCAGCTTACATGTGCACAGAGAGCATTCCAGCCTAAACCTGTTTTTTTCTTTTCTATTTCTTCTTTTCTTCTTTTGAGAAGCTTACAAGGTAAATGCTATAGCATCAAGCATATGGATTACACCAACAAAATAGATGGTTTCTGCCTCAAGAAAGCTTTCCTGTAGGGGATAGAATACCATTAGATAAATTAAGGGCTTTAGCCACTATAAGCGAGCCCTTCAAACTGCCAGAAAAGCGAAGAGATTCTTTCTCAAGCTAAAAAATTAAGACAGAAACTGGTTTCAAGAGAGTTCCTGTGGAGAATCTGTCTTAGAGAATGCTCTGAAATACTTTCAACTGTTTAACTGAGCATGTTTGTCAGATTTCCCTCGGATAATCTTGCATATTTTACTTTACATGTATGTTCATACTTTTAGCAAGTACTGTGAGTAGATTTCTAATTCAGGGGAGACTTACAGTACTCTCTCACGTATTACCTAACATATAAAACTTTGTTTTAGACCTAAAGATATAACACTACTCTTGGCTTTTGATCACAGGTGAAGATTTTTGGCAAATGAAATTAATCCAGATGGTGATTAGCAAAAAAAAAAAAAAAGAAAAAAAAAAGCCGTTTAATTTTTCCCTGCAGATACGAAAACCAGAGTTCACTTTTTTATTAAATAGATTACAATACCAATTCCTGAATACCTTCTTGGAACAGACAACAAGGGCAGCTGTCTCAGCAAAAACTAGTTCTTGGATAGACTGTTCAGTCATTTTCATTTTTGCCTTGAGGCATGAGAGATTGAAGAGTTTACCTTCTTGAAACTGGAAGCAGACTCATGCCAGTGGAGTATTGGAGTCCTGTACAATAACCACAGCAGAGAGGAGATAGCAGAGGTAAAATAGATACACAAAGACAGTGGAATTGTGTCCCTAGTTAAAAAAGTTTCTGAAAACCTTTCTTTGGAAATTTTTTACTTTGGAGGGGAAAAAAGCTTTTGTTAATGATCCTTGTTGATATTCAGTGGCTTCTATGAACTTCCCAAATAAGTTACAGATTCCTTCTGTCAATTTTGGTACAGGACTTAAGATACAAAATAGCACATAGGACCTTAAAATACCATTTATACTAAATCAGGCACATATGTAAAAAAAAAAAAAATAAAAAAATATCCAAAATCTCTTCATGTCTGCTAGGTTGATGATAAATTCAATGATCTTTGGGTCTGGGAGATATGTACTGTATACCAAGCTTACCTCTCACATCCAAAAGGCTTTTCCTCACAAAAACCAGTTAGTTGTTCTTTTCATTGCAAAAGCTAGTTATCTGCAATGAAGCTCAGCCATTGAACATACCTAGAGATTCTACCACTTGCCTGAGGCTCCTTGAGATTCACAGAATAAGTATTTCTAATTCCCACAAAGATTGTGAGGAAGATTTGTCCAAACTGAGAGAAACTATGGATTATGGGGAACAAAAATGTCTTTTCTAATAAGAAAGACTTGATGCTAGAAGCCGTAAATGATCTCTGCAAACACAGTAAAATAAGCTTGAATAATCTAGGAAGAAAAGCGTGAATTTAAAATTTTTCATAAAATGTGACAGCAGCAAAGGGTCCCCCCGCCCCCCCCCCCCCCCGCCTCTCTTTCTCTCTCTTCCTCTCTCCCTCTCTCCCTCTCTCTCTCTCCATATATATATATATACAGATATATCTTCTGCTTGTTCTCAATTTACTATATGGATATGTCAGTTTTGTGAAAGCCAAAGTGTCAACGCAGAAGTTCTAAGTGTCTACAGAACTATGACTTAGCAAAATGGATTGAAAAAAGATCAAGGAATTGAGGATGGACTAGGCAGGCAGAGACCCAACAAGTAGGGAGCACGTGTAGGCAGTAGCAGGAGCAGAGAGCTAGATGGTAAGATGCAGACCCATGAACAAACCTTCAAAATCACGCATGGTGGCACAGAACTTGTGCATCTTGAGAACCACTGAAAGTTGTTGGGTCTGAGGACAGGGCAGAGACTCATTCTTGAAGAACACAGTGGACAAAGTGCTATATGTTTGGATTTAAGCCACTTCCTTAAATGTCTCTAACAGCTTTCTGTCTATTTAAACAAACAAACAAACAAACAAATAAATTATACCATATCAAGTCTCTTGTGTCTGAGCACAGCAATGTTTATGTGATCATAGTTTACATGTATAGAGCTTTGCTTTTCTTTGACATAAATAAAAAACGGGACAGCCTTAGAACCCCCAGGGGA
>JAWWEE010000105.1:108079193-108090808 GCA_035221455.1 Xenops minutus
CCCCCCCACGCCGGCGGTGTGAGGAGGCAGATAACAATCAACAGTCCAAAGCCAGGGTTGCAAACTGATGCTACAGTTTCATAAATGAAGAAAGAATGAAAAGATGGATCAAGGAGTTATTCTGCCATGGGATGCTCCAGTTTTCCAGGCAGAGAAAGCAGGTTCTATTTCTTATGAAGGACAAATAAATTCAAAGAGAGATAATTCAGGTGTGAGTTGGGAGAGGAATAGGTTTCTGAAGACATCTTGAACAAACAAGAAATGTGAACTCAAGGAAATTTCCAAAAGCAGTTCAGCACTTGAGAAGGTAAGGATCAAGAAAACTGACAAGTAAAGTCTATAAATGAGTTTTCTTCTCTACTTTAGCAAACCATCATTTCATCTTGATTTGATACATTAAAAATGCTTCTTTTAAATCTTGGCTGGTATCAAAGTATTTTTAGGGTATTCTGACAAACTTTTTCTTGTCAGATTGACAAACATGACAGACTAAAGTGGAATGACTCTTCATGTACAGGAGAGTCCCAAGAGTTGGGAAACATCTGAACACTACTCCCAGACAGTGACAGCTACAATATAGCAAACCAAATTCCTGCTGTAAGCTTCAACATCTACTCTTTGGGTAAGAGGTAAAGAAAATGATGTGAGAAGACAGTAACATTATTGTCATTATAGAGCCTCCATTCAGAACTGACTCTGGGACACAACAACAATATGCAAAACATTTGACATTCTCTAGTAAGTATCTGACACTGTGCCACAACTTTCAGGTACTAAACTGTGACCTTGCTTTGTGTAGATTCATATGATCAATAGATGCTGGTTCAGGCTCTGCACAGTACAGTCTCACCACAGAGGTCTAACTCACCTTGAAAATTGCACCCAAAACTGAAATTTTGTTTTTTCCTATAAGATCCAGGCCTTTCTGTTGAGTTGCATAGTCCCACTCTTTAGACAGTCAGGCAAACTTGAATGTTGTTTACTCAGAATAAGAAATTGTGATTTTTCATTTGGTGGGTAGTGTTTCACAAAGAAGGCAGTTTAGAATTAGTTAGTTTTGGCTATCATTGTCTTAAAAGGAAATTTGCTTATATTCTAACCCTTTTAGATAATTAGGAGAATCACTGTTTTCAGTTAGTGTGTTAAAAAATCTGTAAAGATATAATGATTGTCAGTTTCCAGGAAACTTTACTTGAAAAGCTGTCGTGATATTTTTCCAGAGTTCTAAATTTCTGGTCCTTTAAGAGTATGACTTCAGTATGTAAGCCCATTAAAGTGTGACAAATTAATTTTTTGGGATAACTGCTTATGAGTAGATGAAATTTCTGTGCTGATGTTTTTCACAGTGACTCAAGATCTTCAGTATTACACTGGAGACTGTCAGTGCAGATGTTTGCATATGAAAACTGTTTTGTTCAATATCTATGGGCAAATTTATATTCACAATTTTTGCTTCAAATGCTGTTGTTTTTTTTTGTTTTTTTTTTAAGAAAATGCTTAGTGAAAAAATAACAGATCCTAATTTAGCAAGCTTTTGCAAATAATAAGCAATCCAACCAAATAATATTATTTAACTAAGATGGAGTGAGTGTTTACTGTGGAACAATATATCACTAATGATTGGAACAGGTGCACAAAGTGTCTTAATAAATCAGTAACCTGGAAAACACATCAATTATTTTGAAGGTTAATGGATTTTTTTGTTTGTTCTCCAAAACTCATGAAGATATTTTCCTGAATACTTCAAACTATTCAAAACCAAATCAAACCAACCACCTTGATAAACATTAAAAAAAAAATCAAAACAAAAAACAAAAACAAAAACCCAACCAAAACACAAAAAAAAAAAACAACCAAAAAACCCCCAACCCCCCCAAAAACTCCTTAGGGTATTTTATAAAACAGATTAAAGTTCTAGTGACAAAAAATAAGCAGAATATATTTATGAATAGGAGCAAGTGAAACTTTTGTAACATGATATATATTGAACTCAAGATAAGATGTTAAAAAGAAGCAACTAGAGTTACATCTCCCCTCTCACTTGAAAGTAATTCAGGTCACAAATATTCTTATCAACTTTCTTTACTGAAACCAAAAAAGCACAGATTTTTTTGGTGAAACTCTCTAGTGGCAGATTTCTGAAAACCAAAATAGGAATCTTGTCACAATATAAGAGTAGTGACTAATCTGATACTTGAAATATTTGTCTACAATCTAGCAGACCGTGGAATTTTGGCATTGATTTCCTTATCAATAAAGGTGGAGGCTTATAAGTCTTTCAGGAGTCTTCACTTAATTTTAAAGGGGTAAAAACTTGAATCTTGTCTTGAACAGACTGAATACCAATTTTTCCATTTACACACTTGTGTTATATAAATTTCCACAAGGTATCTGTAAGAGAGAAGTCACATAATATTCCAAGCTAGATAAGGATGTATAATATACAATCATAGCAATATTGCTTAAATCGCAGAATCATTAAGGCTGGAGAAGACCTGCAAGGTTATCTAGTCCAACCTTTGATTGATCACCACCTTGTCAACTAAATCATAGCACTGATTGCCATGTTCAGGAATTTCTTGAACGCCTTCAGGGATGCTGACTCCACCAATTCCTTGGGCAATCCATTCCAATATTTAACAATCCTTTTAAAGAAGTTCTTCCTGATGTCCAACCTATTTCATTTTGTCCTGTTGCTAGTTGCCTGGGAGGAGAGACCAATCCTCATCTGGCTACAACCTCCTTTCAGGTCGTTTTAGAGAGAGATAAGGTCTCCCCTGAGGCTCCTTTTCTTCAAGTTAAACCCCCCCCCCCCCCAGCTTCCTCAGCCACTCCCCCTATGACTTACTCTCTAGACCCTTCACCAGCTTTGTTGACCTTCTCTGGACAACATTTTCAGCACCTCAACGTCCTTGAAGTGAGGCACCCAGAACTCAACACATTATTTGAGGTGAAGCCTTGTCAGTCCTGAGTACAGAGGGAGAAAAGTGCTTGTTTAAAAGCCATTAAAAGTGACATAGAAATTAAATAAATAGAGAAATATACACAATACGATCAATATAAGTTTGTATAGACACTCTGCAATGTTGAGAAACAGCTTGCTTAAAGTTTGTGGCTGTAATTTTGGGCATCCACTTTCCTTAAAACTTGAGTGCAAAATCTTTAAGAAACATCACAAAACCAACTAATATGTTACAGATTTTGTATAAAAGACAAGACTTGATTACTTGGAGGGGACTGAGGTACTAAATGACTTTTTTTTTCTGTCTTCACTGGCAGGTGCTCCAGCCATGCTGCCTAAGACAGAGAAGGCAAAGGCGGGGTCTGGGAGGATGAAGAAACACCTCCTTCAGGAGAAGATGAGGCTCAAGACCACCTAAGGAACCTGAAGGTGCACAAGTCCATGGGACCTGTCCTGAGATAACTGGCTGAACAAGTGGATAAGCCACTATCCATCACGTTTGAGAAGCTGTGGCATTCCAGTGAAGTTCTTACTGATTGGAAAAAGAGAAACATACTTCCTAATCATAACCATATCCCTGGGAGTGTTCAAGGCCAAATTAAGCAGGACTTTGAACAACCTGGTCTACTGGAAGGTGTCCCTGCCTATGGCAGGGGAGTTGGAACTTGATGATCTTTAAGGTCCCTTCTAGCCCAAATTATTCTATGATTTTATGATTTTAAAACATATTCTTTTTTAAAAAAAGAAAATGTAGTTAATGTCACCAAGAATGAAGAAAAGAAAGAGAAAATAAAATTAATTTTTTAGAATGTTAAGGTTTTTAATAAAATAGGAACTCTTGTTTTGCCTTATCTTTTAGCATGCTATTGAACTTCCAGAGTGATTGAAGAAAATAAGATTTACGTAGATCATTTGGAAACTTAAACAGTAGAAAATCTCACCTACAAAAAGAATTTTTTTAAAGGAAAATGATGATTGTGTATAGGCAAAACTTCATAATGGAAACTAATTTGCAAAGTTCATTTTATTGCTGAAAACATTCTTTTCTTTACTGTTTGTAAAGGAATTTCCTATGTACATTTTTAATATGCACTGTAAGCTTCCCTATTTTAACTAAATTATGCGCAGCTCCGATTTGAGTTTGTTTTCTCTTCACAGTTTATTCTATCTTTAACTATTTTGTTCTTAACTGCACTCAGATATAAATCCCTTAGACTCAATGAATTATTTCAGGTTTATAGAGGTAGAAGTTAATAAATCAGCATCACATATTCAGCCACCAGTATTTAAGTAAGGAAGGAAGGGATTGGAGGTAAAGGAAGAGACAGCAAACACCTGTCTCTCTTGATTTTTTTTTATCCTATCCCCTTCTGGGTTCTTACTGTCTAGAAGAATATTAATTTTTCCTTGCTTTGAATATACCAGAAATGATTTTCACTTTCTGATATTTGATGAATTATTTTGTCTGGGGAATTTAATTCACTCAGTGGCGAAAAGAGTCTATTTCAATTAAAACCAGTGTTTTTACAGAGAAACCCCTGAGATAGGTCAAAGGTTGGACTTGAGAAACTTGAAGGTCTTTTCAAACATAAAAGATTCTATGATTCTATGTCTGATGCTTTCACAGAGATAAAACTGGTAAGGAAGGAGACTTCAGTTCATGCAGGAAGTTGCTACAAGGGCCCAGACCCTTTGCTTGCAGCAAAGGTAAGTACCTGTGTAAGGTGTGCACAGATTGATGATCTGCTGCATTAGGTGGTTGAATTGTAGTAAAGAGTTAAAAGATTTCGCAGAATTAAGGGAGTCAAGACGGAGATAGGTGGTTTCAGAACCATGGTCCTGTAGCAGACACCACTGAGAATGAATCATAGAACAAAACAAACAAGGTTGGAATAGAACTCTAAGATCATTGAGCCCAACTATTAACCCAGCACTATCAAGTCCACCACTAAACCATCTCCCTCAGTGCCACATCTACACATCTTTTAAATACCTCCAGTGTTAGTGACTCTACCACTTCCCTGGGCAGCCTCTTCTAGTGATTTCTATGAAGAAATTTTTTCCTAACATCCAACCTAAACTTCCCCTGGTGCAACCTGAGGCTATTTCCTCTCATCCTATCACTCGCTACCTGGGAAAATAGACTGCCCTCCACTTTGCTACAGCATTTTACAGGTAGTTGTAGAAAGTGATAAGGTCCACCTTGAGCCTCCTTTTCTCCAGGCTGAACAATTCCAGACACCTTCAACCCTGGTGACCCACAAAAGTAGGTCTCTGATTCAGTTTCCACCCTCCAGCACCACACCAAAACCAGATGTGATACTTTAGCATCTATAGACACCCATGAGCAAGGTCTGCAAGAAGTAACTGTAGCAGCACACAGTGGATATCATGAAAAAAGGAGGAGTGTTCATAATGGGTGATTCTCTGTTAAGGGGAATGTATCAAACTCTGCATGGGGGTGGATAAAGAATGAGTTGAGAGCTTATGGGTTAGAATTAAGGGGCAGCCCCAGCCATTCTATGATTCTCTGTAATTCTCTGCAGTTCATATCAGGCCCTTTGAAATGCACCATTGAACTCCTCAGGGCATCCTACAGATGGCAGCAGCCATCACGCCATATGTTCCCCGAGGCAATCCACTACAATAGTAGGACAAATTAAAAATAGTTTGTCATCTTGAAAGACATATTTAGTACAAAGTATTTTTCAAGCTAAAAGCGGGGATAGTGTGCATCTGGAGGCAGAAGATTAGACAGCTTTACAGCAGGAGTGGCAGAGATATATGGTGCTTCCTTATAATACAGCCTAATTTAGAGAAAGGAAATTGACCTGTTAGACACAGCCTGAATATTTGACTATGATTCATACAGGGACAACTGTGCATCAAAGAGATAGACAGAGGACTATAACAAAAATCTCATCTCATCTGAACTCAATTCAAGTCTTTCCAATCTCATAAGCTAACCCAAAGCTAAAAGTTAACTAGACTTCATTGTATAACACAGTAAGTTCATTAAAAACTGTCATGTAAATTGAGATATTTTAAATAATTGTCAAGGTTTAGCTTACTTACAGCAACCCTGCAGCCCACAATCCAGTTCCAGAGTCTGAGCATCATGCACAGAAAAATAACCTTCAGACTCCATTGGTTTTGATCTTATGTAAGCCAAACAGCCTCCTTTTCCCTATTATCCTGTAGTTAGTATTCATGTAATCTTGCTTTCTCACTCTCAAGATAAACAAGCTATTGACAGTCCCTTCATTTTCAGCCAAGCTTACAATTAAAAAAGCTGCAACCACTTTCACAGACATAATTAGCAGCGTGTGGGAATTCTGTATCCAGTCCTCTACCATGACTTTCACTGCCGAAGCAGAAGATGTGTCTAGACTGAAGAGAGGTGATGGAAAGTTCTACCTGAGTTGTCTCTAGCTAACAGGTTTCAGTAACAAAGAAGATGCATGAAAGGGACCTCTGTGTAGTTGCACCAACCAAAAAAGCACTTACGTCACTTCGCTGTGTGAGTTTTATTATCATTTCTCCTGGGAAAAAAAAAAAAAAAAAAAGAAAAGAAAAAAAAAAAAGAAAAAAGAACAAGGCTAAATGTTTTCCTCCTTCTGTTCTCAGATTCAGACCAACTGCTGAAATCAACTATATCTTTGTGGAGCCAATAGAATCTTTGAAAGCCCTGATGTCACCTGTGCTATAGACCAGCTACAAAGGCAGTAGGTGTTCACAACATTCAGGCTGGCCATCTCCACAGCACAGGTTTAAATCCAGCTATTCCTACAGCAGGTTCATCAATGCATGGGAAGTGGCATTCCTCACATGAAGACTGAAAGACATGAAATCCAGTTATCCCACTGTATTTTTCTTTGATTCAGACTGAGTTAAAAAATAGGAACTTAAACACAAAACTGAAAATTTCAATGTGGTGTTCATCTCCTGATGTTCAGCATGCCTTTCTCTGCCTAATTAAGTTATTCAATATTTCATCTTTTGGCAGATATCAGATCACAGTGATCTTCTTTTGATAAATTAGCAGAGTGAAAGTTTAAAACTCAAATTTTAATGGATTTGCCTCAGTCTAAATCACTCTTGGTTTCCTTTTTTTTCCCTTCCCTCCGCCAATTTTATGTTAAAAGAATACTATTGTTAGATTTGTATGGAATATGAAAGTTTCTCTTTCAGCAATGCCACACATGGGAAGAAAATATAATAATTTCTCTTATTCATTGTTCTCCTGACAACTAGACCCAATGAATCTTCTTGCCACAGCATTTTAACTCAGGAAAATTAAATTTGTCTACTGTAACATCAAAATCCTTTCAGGAATCACAGTCTTCTTGTATAAAAATCTTTTTTTTTTTTTTTCCTTTTTTCGGTCCATTTTGGGTGTGTATATATGAAAACATAGTGCAATACATTAGTTCAAAAATAAGTGAACTTTTTTACATTTGATTCAGAAATACTCTACATTGCAAAATATAAATATTCAGCTCTAAAGGAATTAATAGATCAAAAGACACAGGCTGTAAGGGAAAAATTAAGAATTATTGGCTGGCTGATACAGGACAACAACTGAAAATGAAGAAATTATTAAAAATATTACAGTGGGTCAATTGTACAAACCTGATGAAAGTACCTTCAGTGAAGATCAAGATTTAACTAGTAGTATGAAAGTAAAAGTAGTAAAATTATGATTGAACACCTGATTTTTTTTTTTTTTTAATTTCTTTTTGTTAACAATGTTTGAAGCTGTAGAACATTTTCTAAAGAAACATGTCTCTTGGAACATTTTAAGCCTCGACTGGGAAAAATAGTTGGATGAAAATAGTCTCACTTAGAGAGAGATCTGAACCAGATGGTCTCATTATTTCAGTAAATAAATAGTGTAATGAGTTTAATACCATGATCTATTGAGTAAGCAAATGCCATTTTTCATTACCAATTTTTGAAAGATACTTTTTGGAAGCAAATGGTCACTCTGGATGCAAAATTTAGTTCAGACTTTAAAGGAATATGATAATTCCATTTTCCAGGAAGTCTAAGTAGATGTGAAATTAAAGATGATTCTACCCCTTAGTCTTAGAATAGAGATGCATCTTGTGAAATGTTCTTATAGCATAGCCCACAGTAAACCAGTTTCAGTGAAGAACACACAAAGTTAATTTTCTAGGACTTTATCTGTTACCTTCTATAAAATATTGTGGCAACACATTGATTTCAATAGTATTAAAGTCAAGCCTAAATTCACTTTACAAATATAAAATAAACTGTAAATTCTAAATATATTGAACCCTTTGAAACAAACAAACAAACAAACAAACCCAACAGGTTTTATTCATCCACCAGAAAAATACATTAAACCAACATTAAAGTTGTGATGCAAAACAAAAGATGCGAAGGAGTTTTCTTAAAAGTAATACTTACCATATGGCGCACCACGCACTGACACAACACAGTACATTTAAAATATAGTTAAGGGGCACCCTGGAGTGTCTAGGTGTAGGGTGACATCTGGTAACTCTTCTTTTGTGACTCAGAGTTTAGTTTCATTTGATTTTTGTGTCACAATCCTCCTTTTAGTGTGCTGAACTAGCTTCCTATTTCAGTAGGTGGATTGAAATAAAGCAGAATGGATAGGGTTCAGAGAACAGTTTAAAATAGACAGATATATACAAAGAGTATTCATACAAATTAAATTATCTCCCTACCCCCACCTTGATTGAGATTGAATACTCACTGATTAGCAAAGGAAAGGTTGTTGTCATCCAATCTTTTACAAAACATATAAATAGTTATTTGGAATGGAAGCCTGTTTCCTAATTTCCTGTCAGCCATCAACCTAACTTCCATGTGCTAGATTTCGTTGCTTCTTTCTCACCAGGTGCTGTTATTGAGATGTCTTCCCTCTGTGGTACACATGTGGTTATCTGTTTAACCACATAATGCATCACCACAGAGGTTTTTTTGCATAGTCGTCCATCAAACACATGGTGCCTTGATCTTTCTTATGTTAGTTTGCCAAAGTGCATCTAAATGGTTCCTCAGAGAAGTCAAATGAATTATGGTCACGATTCAGTTGTTAGATGATGAATCCCTCTAAATGCAAATGAATTGCACTTTTGAAGTTAAACATTAAATATCATGAATTTACTATCGTGATACAGGTGCTTTATGCCACCTTAGTTGTCTCAAATGTCACCAGACGCCTACACAATTACCTAAACACTATTTTTTAAAATACTTGTTTCTGTTATATTTGTTAATAACAGAAAATTTATCTTCTTCTCCCGCCTCAGTGGATAGTCTTACAGAACAGCCACTGTGCATACTGATGTTCTACTTCCCAGGAAGGGGTTGTTGGACATTGCCTGGTGATGGGAAGTCAAGAAAAATCTTTTGTTTTCCTTTGTTTCCTCATACAGTCTTTGCTTTTGCTTTATTAAACTGCTTCTATCTTAATCCACAGGGTTGTTGTTTTTTTGTTTTTTTGGTTTTTTTTTCCCTTTATTTATTTTCTCCTAGCCCCTGTCCTGCTCAGGAAGGGAGTGATAGAGCAATAACATGGGCACCTGATGTCCAGCCAAGGTGAATCCAGCACATGTATTTTAACGTGGAATACTTCGCATTTTTACAGACATTTCCAAAACATGGGCCAGAGTTTATGATGGGCCAGGGACCTCTGTTTTAGGAACCAAGAGATGTTAGATTCGGCAGATATCCTCAAGACCAGAAAAATGACATTAAAAATTATGGATTCTCTTATGAGCAGACACAGTTCTTGAACAAATTCCTCAGAACCTTGGAGTTTTGTAAAGCGATTATATTCAATAGACAATTTTACCTCTGAAGGCAACTGGTAGCTAATGTGTTGACATGAGTCACAACAGTAACATATCCTGGAGAGAACCTGTTCAAAAACCTTCACATAATTATTGCATTACCTTGACATTGAGGTATTATTAATACAATCCTCAAACAAGGCTCCTCAAACATGACCCTTTATCATCATTCCTTCATTCCTTACTGAGTTACTGTAGCCTGAGAACAAATATTGTGGCCTTTTATCTGAACTGGTCTCTGGCTTTTCCTTATGCTGCCTTAATCCTGTACGTTGTACATGAACTCCTCAGTTTAACTGAACTCAGATTCCTATACAGTCCCTATCTACCTTCCTTTTCTGTCTTTAATTCAGTCCTTGCCTGTCTCATCTCTAATGTCTGACAGCTAACACTAACTCCCATCCAGTCCTTATCTGAACTAATCTCACCTATTTATCTGTAGACTTGTTTTTCCTTCTGCTTCTTGCTTTATATTCTCTGTTAACCTTTGGCAGAAGGGGAGATTTCAACTGATGGAAGGTGCCCCTCAATTGGAGTACTTTTTCCAAACATTTTCTGCTATCAACATTGTCATCTTCAATTTACTAAACTTCGGTTTGTCTTTCAACGAGGTGTGCCTTTCCCTAATAAAATAAGATAGTTCAGAAAGATATTAACTATTTGAGTGGAAAAATAACAGAGAATATAAAAGGAACCCTTCTGAGTTAGAATAAATATCCATCTAACCCAGTTTTCTATCTTTGTGAATGGGTTGATACAGGGGCTGATTGAACAGTAAAAGGGAATCACATATATTTAAGATAAATCCTTCTTTTCACATATTGCCTTCCAACTTCTGCTATACAGACATTTGTGACAGAGATTGCATCTGAACCATGTTTTACCACCACCAGCAGATCTACTCCCAATGAAACTGTCTGACCTTTTAAAACTCATTTATGCTTTTGTTCCTAACACAATCTATGGCAATGGATTCCACAGCTGAATGATGCATTGTGTGAAAAGCACTTACTTTTGTTTGCTTTAAACTCTCTGCCTAATAATGTATTGGGTCGTCCTTAGTTCTTGTATTGTGTCAAGTAGTGAATAATTGTTCTTATTGCTATGCAGCATGTCATTGTGATTAATGTCTTCCTCATATTGCTAGAAAATGGAGTTCTAGTCTATTAACTGTCTACTTTTATGAAAGCTATTACATATTTCTGATCATCTTTCTTTCACTTCACTTCTTCTATTGTATCTTATTTCAGATAGGTGTACCAGAACAGTACATATTGTGTGAGATATAGGTGCACCATAGATTTATACAGACTGCAGCACTTCTCTGTGCTCTGCTGAGTGCTGAAGATATTACTATCACCAATATCAGTAGCACAGCTAAGTCTTCTGCTGCTGTGATTTTACAGAAATGCGAATGAGGATACAGAAGATAATAGGGAATCAATATTGTTGTCATAGACATGATATTTGCAAGCACTCAGTGTAGATTTCCCATTTAACCCAGACTGTCTCATACATATCTCCATACATAACCTGTCTCATATATATATATCTTCACACATAAGTATGTCTTATCTGCCAAAGCTTTTCCCCTTACAAATTTCTACTTACTTTAAGCTTTTTTTTAAGCACACCAGATTGGGGAATTGAGAGAGAGAAGAAAGAAAAGATACCAAAAGAAAGAGAGAATCAAAAAAAAAAAAATAAAAAGGAAAAAGAGAAAGGAAGGAAGGAAGGAAGGAAGGCCGGCAGGAAGGAAGGCAGGAAGGAAGGCAGGAAGGAAGGAAGGAAGGATGGAGTGACGG
>JAWWEE010000105.1:108090908-108123798 GCA_035221455.1 Xenops minutus
AAAGAAAGAAAGAAAGAAAGAAAGAAAGAAAGAAAGAAAGAAAGAAAGAAAGAAAGAAAGAAAGAAAGAAGGAAAGAAAAGGAAAAAAGAAAACTGAACTCATAGAAAACTGGATCAGAAGTGACTTCTCACACAAATTCTCAGGAAAGTAGTAGGGGGTGTCTTTTTTCTGTGATTAGTGCTTATAGTAATTTACAAGTCAATTAGGACAAAGAATATTAGGGAGTGTTTTTTGCCTTGCAGCACAATGAACAAAGACAAAGATTTTTACTGTGTTGATCTACTGAGTTGCCCAACCGCAAGTGATCTAGCAGCATAAAATACAGACATGAAAAAATAATGCAACTTTGTCAAAATCTGCCTGTTTATTCACTTATACAGAAACTAAAAATCAGATTAATGAATCTGTAAGAGAACATTAAATTTAAAATGTTTTGTTATAATAATACTTTAACTGGAGCATTGCTTGTGATACCTTGAATGTTTCAGATATTGTGGCTCTATACTGCTTGGAGGAAGTAAAATTATAGTGGATCTGCTTTTCAAAAACTAATCATTCCTCTCTTATTTAGTGAATTGGTAGGATCTATTTCTATAAGAGTATGGTTTAGTTTAACAATAACATTTGGTGGATGGATAATATGGAAGAATCCAAAGGATAGCAGTAAACAAAAGAATGGTTAAAAATCCATACACAAAACAAACTCCTGTGCTAATGTCTAAAATCTGAAAAAATGTGCAGATTAATCATTGCTTAATGCCTGTTTACCAACAGCATTACTTACAACAAATTGCACACCAGTTTAAAGTCTAATGCAAATGTTTATCTGCAATGTACATTTCGAGGACTATAACTTATTCCAGAATTGATTTTCACAATGAACTTAATAGGTACAAGTTTCATTTTATTATCATTAAAATGGGAATTTTTATGCATATTTGGGGGGCATCTTATACTAGCTGATTTTTACATGTACTTTTCTATTTTCCCTGATAACACAAATGGTCAAAAATCTTTATTGGGTCACTCAAGCCCTCAGGTCTTGGCACATCATGCTTGTTCCATGTGTCCCTATTAAGTGACAAAACCTATACCCAAGAGGTAGCCTGCAAAACAACAACAAGATGCTTGTTTCAGACAGAAAATCCAGCAGCCAAAACAGACTGATCTCCCATTTGACCTCAGCAGTTCTGTGTATTTTTACATTATGTACTCAGCTTGCTCTTTAGCTAAGTTTACCCAACTGAACCAGGGAGACTGGTGTTCTAGGCTGTATATTCTGATATCACAAGTGCAATGAATCTGAGCCACTTAGCTAAATTGTATTTGTACTCTGATTGAATATTTTGGTGCCGCAATCCTGGTCAGACAACTCTCACCATCAAACTTACTCGGGTGATGAGTCTCTTGTTTACTATCCATTTTGGCATTTACACTGGCACTTAGCACCTTTGCTGTTCTCAGAAAATCCCTCTGGGTCTTCAATGCAGTTGAAATTCAGGTTTTTCTTCTACTAAGATATCTATATATGAGTGTTAAGAAGAAACTTTTAGCTTTCACCTGTAATTTTGAAAGGATAACATTAATTGGCTGCATCCTTGAAACAGAACATAAATCAGAATTGCAAAAATAGCTTTGTGGCTTTTGAATGCTTTGTATGACTGATTTTTTTTTTTCCCTATTCTTATGCTATAGAGCATATTGTCAGAGCTTAACTTATAACAAATAACAGATAATTAAAGTATGCTCACTCACAGTAAGGCTAAATTTGACCCTGTATTTATGAACTGACAAATCATCTAGGCAGCTACTGTGCCTCAGGTGGTGCTATTGTATTCCTAATCATACTTACTGTCAATTAAAAAAAAGAAAAAGTAGAAGTTGCTAACATAATTATTACAATGAAATGAAAATTTGTTCCCACAATAGTAAAGAAACAGCTAAAAGGTCACAGACTGTCTTTCATTAGGAGTCTTTTAAAATATGATTTTTAAAGCACAATGAACATAAATATCCATTTTGTTCTTCGGCAAACTCCCAGATCATTGCAACTGTGTTGTAATGAGATATTGTTTTAGTGTAATATTTTTTCAAAGCAATAGGCAGTAGTTGCTTCCATCTGTCCCCATGCAGAGGATTATTACATCTGCAGGTTTTACAGAAAAGATGGATTTTAGAAAAGGCTAAAAAGTCCATAATGAGATATCCAAAATCTTCCTATAGTCTTTAATTGTGCATTTTTTTGCTGAAGTGATGTGAATTTTATATCCTTTTAGTATCTAAAACATGCCATAACTTGCAAATATATTTTTTTTGTTATTGTTGTTGTGGGTTTGGTTGGTTGGTTGGTTGGTTTGGTTTTTTTACTCCTGAAATCCATTACATTTATCTCTACTCATTTGAGAGGCCAAAGACAACAAGGAAGCATGCAGAGAGTGGAAGCAAGAATGGGCAACCTGGGAGGAATACAGAAACACTGTCTGAGTATTCACAGGTGAAGTCAGGAAAGCTAAACCCAAACAGAACTGAATCTGGCCAGGGATGACAAAGACAAGAAGGAGGGTTCCTGTGGCTATATAGGTGACAAAAGGAAGACTAGGGAAAATATAGGCACAGTGTACCCTCAGTATGTTTGTTGATGACACAAAACTGGAAGGAGTAGCCCATTTAAACAGTGATCCCCTGGGCGGTAACCTAGTCCATTTTATTTATCTTAAAATAAGAAACGTAGACGGAGCAGAACAATTACAATCATGGGTAACAATGTAACATCAGAAAAGCAGGGATCTTGAGTAGTCAGCTTAGTCACACAAGTATGGAGCAAATATTTAATGTTTTCTTCTGTCCCCAAATGTTTATCTAATTACATATTATCTCCTCTGTAAGTAGAACACATTAACAATTTTTGTTATGTATATCACTCTACAGCTGATGCATATTTTAAAGAATGAGAACCAAGATTACCTGCGGTTCAGGTCCAGTGTTTTCAAGAGATACAATGTAGACAAATTAGATCTAGCCCTTTCTGTGCCGAATCCAATGCTGGTATTGCATCTGAAGCACTTATTTTTACAACTGTGCTGCTACTCATGCAGAAGCTGTAATACTCAAGGTCATGACTCATAACAGAGAAGATCAAATTTCCCATCAAATCCTTTACCAATGTCTGCCAGTAAGTCCCATTACTTGTTTTAGTGTTTCAGAAGCTCTCTCCCTTTCGAAGCACAAAGAAAATATACCTCGTTCCTTTTCAGGTCTTTCTTCTTTCTGCTTCCTCTGAGATCTCTCAGACTTCACACAGCTGATGATATCTTTCTCAGACTAGCAGACACATATCTCTAAGTAAAACTGCCAGCAGCAAATGTCAACTATTTCCTTTTATCAATACTAAGATGGTCCCTAACAGCCTAGTTTAGTTTCCTGGTTCTTAGCTGTAGTTGAGAGCTGTAGCAGCTAATGAAAATGACTTCTGTTTGTCTAGTACTGTTCATCTAGCTGCATCTAGCAGAATCAAAAGTGTTTTATCTGATCGACAAAACGTGTAGAGGGAGCTCTGTGCCTACTGCTGAAATGCAGCCAGAGAGGAGAACACTGAAACTAAATGAAGGTAAGAAAGAATTCACACAGGCACCTTGTACCTTCCTCTGTTTTGATAGCTGGGAAATAATATTGTGGATCACGGCTATCATAGGCTCCCAAAAGATGTCTCATGCAGCTATTTTGTACCTTTATAGCATCTCTTCATCATTATTGAAGGAACAAAAGCCAGTTAGGGAAAGGAGATGTGAGGCTGAAAGAAAGGGAAGAAAGCAAAATGACTGGTGTCAAAAGAAACTTCCAGTAAACTAACAGGGATCTTGCTTACAGCAGTGACAAACTTGCCACTGTAATTCCATCTCTAGGTCTGAAGTCTAAAATTCAAGAGAAAGATTAAATTGTTTTAGAATCTCAGAATATTTTCAGTTGGAAATCACCCACTAGGTTCATCAAATTCCTGCCCTCAGCTGTTCCTCATATGGCCTCCTCTCAAGGCCCTTCACCATCTTCATTGCCCTCTTTGGGACCTCTAATAGCTTTATATCTTATACTGTGCCCAAACCATCAAGAAGTATTCTAGTGATGATGACAAAAATTGCCAGACAACTTATTTTTTATTATATTTATTTGTATTTGTGAATTTGGCACAGAAGGAGAACTTTAGTTATACTTAGACGTATTAGTAAGTGTAATATTAGTAATAGTCGGAAAGTCAAGAGATAATGTAGAAGAGATGTACTAGGTACTCAAAATACCATTTAAAAGGAGCAAGAAGCTATGACATGCAGTAGTAGAAACATAAGGAGTGTACAATTAAAAAGTCCTTTGTCTTCTGTGTTTCTAAGGGAAAAATGATCCCTGCTACTCTGGAAGCTCACCTATTATCAGTGTGACAGGAGGAGAAAGACTCTTGGGTGGATGTGGTGATTATGGGCCATTAACATCGTGTATCCCCGGAAAGATCAAATGATCTCTTAGGCTACATCTGAGGAAGTATTTCCAGCTGTAATGTGATTGCATGGGGCACTGCTGAGATCATACCTGTAAAGACTCACCAGTGCTGCACAGGAAAGATGAAACAGGCCTGAAGCTGTGCACCAATTATCGAAGAGGACTTTAAACAAAGCATAGGGGTATTTTTCCTTTATGAGGAAAAATAAAATAACTTTTTTTATCTAGCTGATTGAGGTGGAGACTGAGAAAATATGTCCTTTGTTTCAAGAAATGGAGAAAGGAGGAAACACTGAGGAGAAAGAAGGATTTAAGTAAAATGGATCTAAATGAGATACGAACAAATACAGGCTCTGTATCAGAAAAAGTATTTCTGAAAACATAGCAGAAAAAGAATGGTTCAAGATCAAGCAAAAGCACTTCTGAAATGATAATACCATGTAGCCATTGACCTTAGCAGAGCCTGAATTCAGTAGTTCAGGATGTCACTCTCAATAGTCATTACCAATACTGCAGTTATGGAAATATGAGCTGATCGCCAGGAGACACAGAGACCAAACACAAAGAAATTATCAAAAAGCTACAAGTAGCCACATGTCATAACCAGAAATCCTTTATGTCCCTGACCTTTGCCCACAGCAAAAGCAAGGCCCCTTGACAGGTGAAGTCTTGTTTTGTTGTTATGCGAGCCACAAGCCAACTGCTTCACTAGATGTGACCATACCTCTCAAAAGTAAATGCGGTTCCAGACCCACAGCACTCACTTTGGAACTGCCTACCATTTTCCTCCTCAGATTTTGAAGGCTCTTTTACATAATCTTTAAGTTTTACTTAGGAGTACAATAAGTTGAGAATTTTTAATGGCTAGTGAAGTATCTAATAATAGTAATACTATCAATTATAACAATAAAAATTCTGTTCAGCTATTCAGATTTGGTGGAATTTTAGGGAATTTTCCAGTCTAAATCAGAATTGGAAAAATATGTTGCCTCTGAGAAAACTGTCATGGGACTGTAAACATTTCATGACAATCTCTAATTTACCTTAATCTGAAGTGACCATTAAACTACTTAATTGGAATGATAACATTTAGGATTCTGCTTGCTATGACATAAAGCAATTCAGAAATCCCAGGGCAAGTTTAAACAAGCCATACATTTACAGTTATTTCTCTCAGGACCAAAAGGTCCTAAAACCCAACAACATAAAGCTGTAGGGTTTTTAACCTGAATTAGCATCTCTGATGATCTTCCCAGTGTGACACCAAACCGTGTTTTCTCTGCTTTGTCTAAGGGAGTGAGATGAGACATTGATAATCAGTGAAGCTTAGGGGATGAACAAGCAAACTCTGATGTTAAAACAAATATTTGTGAAACTAGAACCTCAGACTTACCCTGAAATTATTGTTTCTGCCCACTGTTGCTTACTTATCCCTCTAGGTTTTTTTCCCTGTGTCTGTCTTATTTGCTTGAAAGTGTTCTGCAGCAGGACTGAGTCATATGCAATATTTACAAGTACACCTCTTCTTTAAAGACAAAGTTTTGTTTTCATTAGGTGAAAAAAAAATATGAGATGGGAATACTTGTGACCGTGAACAGTTGCTGTTTCTGAAAAGTACTACTTTCCTTGAATAAGACAATAATTTTTTATGAAACAAAATATCTATCTATGATTTATTTTGTTAGCTGTTTAAATGAAAGAAAGTGTATCCCAGCTGATGCTTTCACAGGGTTTAAAAACATATGGGTCACTTGCAATTGTTCTTGGGACTCTAGAAACCTACAGTCAATACTATTTTTTCCCAGTCCATGCATTTTATTTAATTTATTGAAACCATTTTAGACATGGTAATGCTAGTCTCAAGGCAGATAACTCTTCTACTTTAACCAGCAGGGGGGAAAAAAAAACCAAAAACTCCACATTAACTCTCAAATCCATCTCCATTTTATACCCTTCAAAATGAATGTAGACTGAATTTCTTGATACTTTATCTAATTTAAAGATTAAATGTAAAACATGGGTTCTCTGTAGGCATAGAATTATTTTTTCCTAGCAACATACTCCTGTTTATTGCTGGGGCTGAATATAAGGTAATTTCAGAATAGCAAAGGATTGTTGATTTACAAGCCAAATAATTATTTTATTCACTCATGTATTTAACAAAACACCAGCTTGAGTGATTACATTCTGCCTACTTAATTTTCCTCTATACTTATAGTAATAAGGAGTTTGAAGCTGATCTTGCTTGTTCAAGTGTACATCAGCATAGCAGTGACTCCATCTGCCCATGGAGTTAGGCAAAAGAATAAATGCTTTGTAAGAATATTTTTAAAAAAACCCTCTCTTCTTTTTCCTCCTGTTTTTTTGAACATTTGCCTGAGAGGTGGTTGTGTTGGAATGACAGGTAAATCACTCCTTCTAGTTTTAATTGCACTAATGAGGGAAGGAGTATGGATGCATACCTTCACTGTTGCTATCACCAGTATGGCTTTTGGTTACAGAAAACAGATGAATACATGAAAATTAAATTATCTTTTTTTCAGTGCACTTTCAGAATGAAAACTGATATCTACAGTGGGGAAATTTAAGTCTTATATAGCTGCCTGAAATGCCTTAGTTTCTACCTCCTTAAATAATTCAGAGATGCAGTTCCATCTACTATTGTGCTGTGAGTCCATGTGCAGTTAACAGTTGCCACAACCTACCTTAAAGCTATTGAGATCATTTCCAAAGACATGGGGTGAAGCACAGTTCAAAGAAAGCTACTCTGACTTATTCCCTTTTCCCTTACCTTTAGCTCGGATGTAAGTAAACGTGACTTGACTTAGAGAGGAGGGGACAAAATGTCTGATGGTCTTTCCTGTGGGGGACACAGAGATCGATCTGTGAGATCGTATGGGTTTTTTTAGACCTTAAAACAATACAATCTTGTTTTTCTCGTCTGGTTGAGCACAGTGCACTGACAACCCTTTTTCTCTGTATAATAGAGCTAATGGCATCTAGAAATGACAACTTCAAAGTTAAGTTAGTGTAACATTGTGTCACTTTTTGGGAGAACAATGTTAATTAATACATCACTTTGCACCATGCTGGAAAAATACTGCTATTAATTTCATTAAAACCTCAATCCATGATGTTAGCTAAATACAAAAGGTGTGTCCTTTCTGGTACTGATTATTTGACAAAAGACTAAATAGGAAAGTGGAGTTCTTTATATTTTTGTTAAAATTCTTGAAAACTGACCTGGTTTTTGACTGGAAGATTCATTAATATTCATTTGTATATAATTACCTTAATTTTAGTGATAATGACTTCAGTTACCAACTGTGTGATTGATGGGACTTGTGTCTTCTCTCTAAAGGAGATGAGCTAAATAAAAAAGTAGAAACTTGCCATTCATGCATGATATTTTTAGCTGCCTTTAATTACAAGCTAGCTAAATAAGCATGCAAACCTTGCTATGATTGATAGGATCTCTATGCTGTAGTGATTTTACTTGAAGTTAGAAGGTGCTTGAATCAACTGAGTTCTAAAATTAACTGGAAGCTCTATCTCAAAGAAGCCTCAACTCTTACTTAAATTAGCAATGAAGAAGAAACACTTAAATACTTTGGCTGTTTTAAATGCATACACACACACACACACCCTCTTTCTCTTTCTCACACTGACACACACAGTCATCTTCACAGTTATCTGCAAAGATACCACCTAGATGGGTGTTACGTATCCCAACTAGATAGGAACAAATCATGCTTTACAGCAAAAGCATTCCTCTGGCTTCTAAGCCGTCTCATTCTTCTCTAGAATGAAACATGACTTTCTAAACTTATAGCGATGAAAACCAAGATACACAAGCCAAAGTCAAAATTTTATTTGTTGTTATGCCAAGCAGTAAATATCTCTGAACCTCATAACCCTCCTCTTCCATCTTCTGTTATCTGTCGTATCTTCCCTAGAGCAAGTGCTCAACAGAAACAAATCAGCTGAGTCTTCTACTGCTTATTTCAGTGCCCTGGCCAAAGCTATTTGGCTCCTAGGAAAGGAAAAAATATCTTTTCTCTTATACTCTCACCACAAACTCTACCATATTTCTAAAGGAAGTGATGGAATTCATGAATAACCTTTCATTATATTATACACATACGGAGTTAATGTATGATGCTCTTATTATCATTTGTTAAGACTCAGTCTTAACAAATAGAAGGTAACTTACAACAGCACACTAAAACAGAGTGCTGTATCATAGAAAGCTGAAATAATCTCATTGTAATTGATAGGTTTTGCTGAAATTATTTTCTTGGTGATCAGGACCATTGCTCATTATTCATTCTTCATTTTAAAACATATCATATTGTTCATAAAGTCAAAACTAAATTTATGTTGAGAGTAGTGCTACAGAGGGGATTAGAACTTTAAAAGAGGGATTTCTTAATCCAAAATGACCTACATTTTCCTTCACTTACTTCAGGGAAACTATCTCCAAATAACGTTATTTAATAGCCTTTTTAAAATTATATTTCCCAGTGCTTCTATAAATAGTTTTTCCTGTGAGTTTCTTGACTGATGCCACTGTTGCTGGAATGTGCATTTAGGAAATCCCCTTGTACATGCGTTGCGGGTATGTCTTATATCAAATTTCTCATTTTGTGCTGTAGTTATTTATCTGGATGTGTCCAGTATCAGAGTAAGGATGATGACTGTAAGAGCAGCCTTCTTTTGGCCATAGTATGGTTTTATCCCAGAATTTTTGAAATTACAAGCAACCAGCTACAGACAGGAGTAAACCCATTCAGCCCTCATCTAGATGAGTGGTACAGTATCAGGGGACACTGCAATATGAACATTTTATTTTCTGACCAACAAGGACTGCATGTTGATGAAAACACTCTGGAAGCATAGCAAGGGGAAAGAGACAAAACATCCTTGTTTACCTTCTCTGAATGGTAGAGCTGACCATATTCTATCATAGTGGTGAGAGCTGATTAATGTATATGGCACTCAGAGTTCACAGACACCATAGACTGTGCAGCTTCCTCTATGCCACTTGCTTTGTACTGATTGTCATGTTTTAGCTGTTGTTATTATTTTGTAGTATGAGCCTTCACTTTTATTTAAATAAGGCCAAAAAGAATGGTTTTAAGCTGTTCATAAGCCATTCATTGTTTTATCCTTAAAACATTTATTTACTGAAATTTTAATTTATTAATCAATTAAATAAAATATTACATTGCTAATAGCCTCAAAGAGAAGAACCATTAACAATGAGGGCTGTTTACAAGCTGATTTATCTCAATAAATACCAGTTTGATATTCAACTGCAAATGCCTTTTTGTTTCTCTTCATTGCTTTTTTGCCTACAACTTCCTTGTACAATTTCAGGTATATTAAGTAGTGGTCAATTGAACCCTGTATATTTATTTCAGTCCTAAATACCTAATGTTATAATCATATGTCTTAGTCCTTTGAAAGACAGAGAATCAGCTGTCAATGAAACTTGAAGCCAAGTGTTACAAACATTTTACACTTCTTAGGTAGACAGCCATCAGTATGGAAATGTTAGAGTTTGAGCAGGTGCACAAAAGATTTCTGAAGGTGTCTGGACAGTTTCTGAACAGTTCCAGATTCTCCAAGGCTATCAATTTCATAACCTTCTGTCATATTATTGTTAAAATTTGTTTCAATTGGGAAAAATAAGACAGAGCATCTAGTCTTCTAAGAATGAGGAAAGCAATTCTATAAATATGAGCCTGAAGAGATTTCTAAACTTCCTCAATTTTGCCTCTCTGGATCATTTTCCAGTAAGTCATCATAAACACATATCCAATAATTAATATTTCATAGCAGATTTATATGGCTAAATTCAACCCAGTTTAACTAAATCCATCTGAGCTAATTCTGAAAGAAATTTCACAACATTGACTTCACCCATGGGTGTTTTTTTCCAATGTGATAAATCCCATGTGTGTTCTCACAAGGCTCACAAGTGAGGTCTTACCCGATGTTTATATTTCTTAGAGTCATAGAATCATATAATGGTTTGGAGTGGAAAGGACCTTGAAGATCATCTTGTTCCAACACCCCTGCCATGGGCAGTGACACCTTCCATTAGAACAGGTTTCTCAAAGCACTGTTCAACTTGGCCTTGTACACTTTCAGGGATGAGGCATTCACAACTTCCCTGGTCAGCCTGTTCCAGTGCCTCTCTGCCATCAATGCAAAGAACTTCCTCCTAATAGCTCATCTAAAACTAGTTTCTTTCAGTTTGAAGCCATTCTCCCTTGTCCTGTTACTACATGCTCCTGTAAAAAGTCCCTCTCCATTTTCCTTGTAGGCTGCCTTCAGGTACTGGAAGGCCACAATGCGATCCCCTCAAAGCCTTCTCTTTTCCAGGCTGAACAAATCCAGTTCTCTCAACCTTTCATCTTATAAGGGGTGCTCCATCCCTCTAGTCATCTTGGTGGCCTTCCTCTGGACTCACTCCAACAGGTCCTTGTCTTTCTTGTGCTGGGAACCCCAGGGCCCGATACAACACTGCAGGTGCGACAGAGGGACAGAATCACCTCCCTTGACCTGCTACCCACACTGATGTTGGTGCAGCCAGGACACATTTGGCTTTCTGAACTGCAAGCAAATATTGCTGTCTCATGTCCACACTCTCAGGCACCAGCACCCCCAAGTCCTTATCAACAGTGCTGCTCTGGATCTGTTCATCCCTCAGCCTGTATTGATAGTGGGGGTTGCCCCAACCCAGATGCAATACTTTGCATTCAGTCTTACTGAACCTCATGAGATTCCCATTGGCCACAGATTTTTATGTGTCCCTTTAATTATGGCACATTCACATTATAAATGGAATTATCTTTATTAACAAAGTGGCTAAATAAGTGTCCTGCAATCTGAAGTTGACTACAATAAATGTGTGTAGGCAACTTCAGAAAATTGTTCCAACAAAGAGTTGATTGACTTGACTAAGATAACAGCTACTAAAGAGAAGATGGTGCTGGATAGAATGGCCACAATGTGAAAGTTGTGTTTCCTTCACATTGTGATGGAAAAATTATTGTGCATCTGTGGCTGTTCAAGCTTTACAATATGTCTAGTCTACTTTTTCTACAGACACAGCTATGAGGTCTGAACTTATGACAGCACCCTGATCTTTAAATCATGAATTTTCATAACCTGACAGATCTTTCTCGTCTTGTAAACACATAAACACGGTGCACAGTCTACCACTGACAGCAAGATGAAAAGTGTTCTAGTAAATCATGAAACCAAGAAGGAAACCACAGAAAGTAGGTTGTGCTTGAAACTAATTTTTTCATACACTTTATCTGACAAACATGTTCACAGACTAACAGAGGGGATGAGATGGTAAGGGACCTCTGAAGATTATGTTGTACAGCTTCCCTATTTAAAACAGAAAAGGATAAAGCAGGTTGCTCAAAAGTGGGCCTAGTTGGGTTTTGAATTATGTGGAGATGACACAACCTCTGTGGGCTCTCTGTTCCAGCATTTGACCACTCTTACAATAAGAAGTATTTGCTTGTGTCTGCAGGCCATCACACAAAGAAACATCTTAAGTTTCCTTTGTCATATCCTCTAGCTTCATTTGATAAAGTCTAGTGGTCATATGGGAGAAGACAGGGAGCAGTCATTTCCTACAGTCCTCTCCTGATACTCATCTTTTAGAAACTCCCCCTCTACATTCCCCCAAGTCACCTCCTTTCCAGGATGATTTTCCTCTCTGTCCACATATAAGAATAATTCGTCAGTAAGTTTTTGTGGTGTTTTAGTCAATATAGTACTTGCAAAAAGTTCTCTGCTGACTGAAGACTGTGTTTATTCATGAAACAGTTAAAACCTATAACCCCTCGTCTTGTCATGGTGTTTCTATTGCTAAGGGAGAGGCAAACCCCCCCAGATCTCAAATTTAGTGTTCATCTTTATACATGACTATGGGTCAGCTAAGAAACCTTTTTCATATTTTCTTACTCTCTGATCTTTGATCTTTTTCTCTGTAAAGTGTGATGCAAATGATTAAGATCTAAGAGAAAAAGCAGCAATTAAGTAGAAACTGAATGTCATTCAAAGTGAAGAGGGAATACATTCTATATTTTTCAGCTAAGGAAAACAGCCTTGATACATCCCAGAGCTGTAGCATTATGTTTCTGGAACTCTCTCCTTAAAACAAGCCTGCCTGAGGTGCTTAGTTAATTATTCTGCTGGTTCAGAAAGCCTGAGGAGAGCATGAGTACTTGTGTACTCATTCATCACTAATTATTAGATTCAGAGCTGGATGCTAACTAATTCTACTTGTGTACAAATTCCTCCAAACAGTTTTGAGCCCTAACACTAAGTAAAAAACCCACAAGGAACATGTAAATAAACTGTCAACCATATGCAAATCAGCAGCCCAGGGGAGTAGGAAGACCAAAACTGGCAACACCACAACATGAAGAATAAACTTTAACTGAGCAGCCAGACTGGAATTCTTCAACTAAATTGATGGATGCCCTAGGAAAGTCAGAAAGCAGCAAAGCACACTGCAGTGGATTGCATAATGCCACACAAACCCTTAAACTTTGAGAGCTAGTTGCTAAAGCTCCATCCAACAACAAAATAAAAAGAACTTGGCACAAGGGGCATGCTTTGCTGTGGAGAGGTGCTCCATGCATCAATAGAGCATTTTTACCAATCACCATTTTAAGTAAAGCAGCAGGGCTGCCTTGTCATTAGAGATGAAGATGGATCTGTGAAGTTTCATATATGCATATGTAACCACTACTAGCTTGACAGGCACATCCCTTCTTCCAGAGACTAAATACTTGGAAAAAAAACAAACCAAAACAAAAAAAGAACAAACAAACAAAAAAATCATAGGTCCTTGTTCATTCTTCTTTGTATTTTGAAGAATGAATGTTACTCAACCTATTAGATAGCCATTAGCACATATTCCCTTAAGGCCCAGAGAAAAGGGTGAGTTATTGAAATGATCAGTTCAGTCCATCTGAACCCATCAGGACCTGGGTTACCCTCCAGAGAGGCTTTTTACTTGGAACTGTAGAAGATACTAGCATGGTTTTCCTGCCTCAATGCTTAAAATAAATAGAGCTGCATGCAAAATGTAGACTACAATTTCAAGGGAGCGTCTGCACTCATTTCCTTCTTCAGAGTGAACTAACATTTCTTTATTTTCTCACTGAGAAGATTATTGACACTATTAAGGGTGGCTTTTTGAGAAAGATAATCAGGCACTACACCTAAATCCATCAGCAAAAGAAACAGGTTTCAAGAATGAGGCACAACACGAACACTACTACTTAATGTGAATTGTAATTGTAGAATTAAGTAGATAACAGCAGCATATGTGAACAACATGAGATTTATTTCTGTTTTATTATAAAACTAAAGAATTTCATCCGATGAAGTACAAATAGTTGGTAATTTTGGTCTTAAAATCTTCAGTAAAATTGAGAAAGCACTGTCTTCCAGCTTATAAGTCTTTATAAAATTTAATCCAATCCACAGGAATCATGTATCAACTCAGACTTTGTATGTTTTGGTGGTTTTTTTCCCCTGTATTTGAAAAGCAGAATTCAAGCCAATTTCCCTCTATACCTCAAATGTCAGACCATCATATTTTAATCATATGCAGATTTTAATCCACAATTGCTATAGGAACTGATTGAATCCTGCCCTGAAATTTGTGTGGCAATATACATCTTACAGGGGAAAAAAATATAATAATATAAAAGGCAAATAAACCAAAAAAAAAAAAAAAAGGAAAAAAGAGGTGTAAAACATTTCCACATTCAAATTTTGTTCTGAAAAGTGAAGTGAAATACACTACACCAGTGGGGCCAAAGGTCTGTAGCCATGGCATCAACATTTATGTATCTGTTAGTGCTTGCTGAACTACAGAGAAACAGATAAGTGTAACTGGAGAAATAAGCAATATAACCATGCACTTTTCCCTCTTCATGAATACGCAGGGGTTATTTCACCTGAAATATTTTGAGCAACATTTGAATATTATTGTCACCATAAAGCTTTTAAAATGTAAAGATGTCAGTTTACACTAAATGGAAATAAACAACTAATTTTATATATAAATATGAACGTATGTATACAGAAATTTATGATGAGAAAGATATTTTCTAACAGCTCTGCTTTGAATAACTTTATAGATAGTTGTGTGTTGGTGTTGTTACACTGATTTACATCTGATAAGAACCTGTTATCTTGTTCTGTTCTATTCTAACACATACATGGAAAACGTGTACAAATCAACATTTGCCATCTTCAAAAATATCTTATTCTGTCAGAGGAAAAAAGCTATCACCTGTCAAGATCAGATTTCTTATCACAGATTTTCATAGTATGAAGATAACTATCTAACTTAATGTATTTTTTTTTACTGCATCAGAAGCCAGAAAACAGTTTTATCATTTGTGTGAAGAAAATCTCTTTTCCCCTGGACCATGACCTCAGCCCAGGCACCACTGCAGAGTGCCCTTTGATGGGTGAGACTCCAAATGAGAAGTGCTGGAGGCTGTGTTGATGAGGATTGCACTCTGTAACTTATTTATGAGACTTTTTGTATGCAGTAAAGGGCAAAGAAGAATGAAACATAATGTTGTGTTTCATTCATTTATATACTTTTTCATAGACTCTGAAAGAACTTTCAGGCAAAGGCTAAGCCTTACATCTGAAGAACAGGGCACTGAAAATAGTCAAAACTGCAAACTAGGAACAACTTTTATCAACACTGTCGCCAAGTGAAAAAAAGAAAAAGGACATTATTTTCTCTCTCAGTCTTTTACCCTGTCACACTAAAACATCAGAAGTGTAATGAAAGCTGCTGGTGAACACAAGGAATATGAACATTCCTGTCTATTTCTCCTGCAAGCCCAGTGGTTAATTTCAAGCAAGTCACATCTTCTCCCTGTGTCTCTTTTCCATAATTTTAATTTTGAAGACAGTGACACTAACTCCGTTTTCAAGGTACTTTGAGGTCTTTTAATGAGAACTGGATCAGCAGAGCTACATATTGCTATTGTTTAATTTCTTTCTCGTACTTCAGATTTTCCATCACCCAGGGTATAAGACAAGTTTTTTTATACTTTAACTCCACTTCTTATCATTATTTGACACTATTCAGACTCTTCTTGTATCAAAAGACTTGGTTGGATAAAGATATTTTTATCACAAAAGCTTAGCAAAAAAATGAGGAAAAAAATATATTTTGCTATGTATGTGTATTTATACTTATACATAAGTAAACATGTATGGAAATAAATATAATACATTTTTACATATATTTGAAGATTAACTGCACTGTTCACAGAAAAATAAAAATCTATTTATGAACACAGAATATTGCCCATTAAATTTCTATTTGGTTGATAGGCCATAGTGTATAAAAAACCCAATAACAATATAACAAAGTAAAATGAAAACTTCATCTGGGTTACATGGAAATATTGTTAAAAAAGCTCCACTACTTAACTTTTTTTCTTCAAAGGACTACATACAGTAATTGTCAAAAAAAATTAAAGGGTTTGATACCTTCATAGTTCCAACAAACTTTTTCTTAAGTGTTGATCAAGTTTCTAAAAATGCCAAATCACTCTCTTTTTTGCTAACTTGCTCTCTGACATCATCTTTAATATGAATTAAGGAGGTAAATGTGAAAAAGAAACAGAGAAGAAAAAACTTTACATTGCGAATCCAAGTGTAGACAACAGTAACAGGAGAGAAAATATCAGGTGTTATACCTAATGTTGGAGTTCTCATAATCACCTGAAATAAACCTGAAGCTTCAAGCCTTCCAGCTTGCTGTCTCAGTAAGCTCCAGGATGAAGTTACCAATAAGCTGTACCTATAGTTTGTGCCCTGGGATCATCAGATAAACCTGGGCAGATTGTTGCCTAAGAGGTTTGTGTGAGGTTCAGGACATGTGGAGGTGTTCCTTGCTAAAGCAGCACAATTTGGAGCTGCACTGGCTTTCGTTTTTCATGGTATTCCTGTGAGAGACTGAAATGTTAAGGGTTAATGACTCAATCCATCAGTCATTTGCAAAAGCAGCAGATGCTTTGCTGAGGCCAGGTTTGCACCCCAAAACTGAATGGGGGGAGGAGAGTTTTTGGGTGTGTGATGATGAAACCTTTTATTTGCATAAGAACAGCCCAAGTGCAGAGGCGGTGAGTCCTCCCCCCCACCCCCCGCCTCCCTGCACTGTAGGATGACCATGACAAACCAAACTTTATATAGCAACAAGCTGTTTTTTGAGCCAGGCAAGGGAGAAGGCCAATAGAATGCATAACCTGTGAGGTGGGATAGTGCTCTTTATCATGCCAATGTCCTCCCTACACAACTGGCTCAGGTGTAAAAGTCCCTTCCCTGCCAAGGGAAAGTATTGGAACATTCACCGTTGGCCTGAAGGTATTCACTTCTTCTGATGGGCCGTATCTGGCTCAACTAGTGAGAGGCATGTGTCAGGTCTTAGAAGGTTTCATAAGATATCAGAGACCCTCAAAATGCTTCCAGACTCACTGCTGAGGCCTTCCAGCAGAGGACTGCACATGATCCAGTGTTACATCAGACAGTCCAGAACTTCCCTCCCTCCAAGGGAGGTGCCTGTGTGTTCCCATTCAAACCCAAACCTATATTAACCCATTGAACTTTTTGTTTCAGGGTCTTCCTCCACCCCCAAGGGATCAAGACCATCCGTTTGACCAACAGACATCAAAAATTCAGCAACAGAGTCTTGTCACTGGATCCATGGGTGGTGATATCTTTCCTCTCCACTGTCTACTCTTATCCTTTCTTTCTCATTCTTTCTTTTCCTTATCTATTTTCTTAAGTGATATCTTTATACTTTTATAGTGCTATATCACTATAGATAATAATAATAAAAATGGCCACATGCATCCTTTTAATTGTAATCAAATTTTTCTAAAATGAACTCTACATATATGCATATATATATGTATATACACACATATAAAAGCACCAGTCATTCACTGTTGTTTCACTCTAATGTGCCCGGAGAGATCTATTAACAAGAACCTCAGTTACCCTCCCTCACCTTCAGGGGCAGGTAATAACTACTCTCCAGGATGTGACATCCTAATGAACCCAACTCTGACCACCTGCATTTCAATGCAGAGTTTACACTTTTGAAAATGCTGCCTCTTAAAAGTTTACAGGGTTTGCCTTCAGGGCTGTGAAATTGTTGTAGACCAAATATAACAGAAATAGGGCACAGAAAGGCAAAATCTACAATATTGTTGCTCCGTCTCTCAGACACAATGACTGCAAATGAGCAAAGAGCTCAAAGAGCAAGTTAATGCTCTTGCTCTCATTTTAATAACAGACTATTCTCTGCAGGAGCACCATATCTTTTCTAGTGGACTTAATATCACACATACATTAATCCCTATTTTTTTTTTAACCATAGTGTCAGCTCAAATGTTATTTTTTGTTTTCATTTCAGAAATAAAATTACTATGAACTACTAACTTAGGAATAGCTATGAGAATTTATTTGGTAGGAATAACATTTGTGTTTCCATGTGTATATGTGTAACACAGGCTTATTGAGAGCAGCTCTACAATTCATATTTTTCTCTGTTTCAGAACAGCAAAATCAGATCCATTGTAGTATTTCAGTATTTTCTAGGATGCGACTACTATAGTGATATGTTGTTTATTTTACAATATCCATGTGAATGTAAAAGACTGTGAAAATTATTTAAGAACTCGGGATTTAATCATAATACTGGAAAAGTCAGGGATGGAAGAAAGGGAAATATGTAGGACATACATGGATTTCAATAAGCAGATAAATCAATTACTCAACAGAAACACTTGAGTTGTTGGTGGCTGTTATGGAATACACCATTTAAACTACACTCAAAAAAAAAAAAAGAATAAAAGGAACCTATGCATTGAACTAATAGAAACTTTTGAACTACTCATTGTTTATGCTATTGTAATTGAAGTTTGTTTCTCCTTCTTTCTTCTGTTCCTTTTCTTATTTGTCTCTCTTGATTTCCACCCACTTACCAAGGTCATGACATTTGGCTTACTGCAGGACTGGAAATTAGACTCAGACTTTGAAGAATCAGACTGAATAAGATACTCAGACAGCCTAAAAGACCTTTTTATCCCACTGTTTCCTTAAAGGGTATTGTTTAAATTTGCTCTCAGTAGCTTTTCACAGGATGCAGATAAAGTTAGCTGCTTTCCATGATTGTCCATAAAAGGAAATACTAAGAAAAATGCCGAATCTTGTGTGAGAAAACAGAAAACTTTTGCAGAGGGTTACATGGGGCTTTTTAGGGGAAAAAATACATTAAACCATTTAAGAAGTAAAAGCGAAGGAAGGGTACAGCATGAAGTTTTTTTAAAAATTAAACAGTAACCTTACCTAATGTGATGAAAATGGTCTTTCAGTTTCAGAGCCGTTCAGCAATTCATAGGCAAAGGGATTTCCATTTGAGGACATCACTACCATTCAGGAATATGGGCTCCAACTGCTGGTCTACACTCTCTGATCTACAAGCACCATTATCTCAGGTCTCTTGATATTTTCTTCAATCTCATCCTGTGTCTGAATAAAAAACTGAGCAACAACACCACCAGAAGGTAAGAGGAACAAGATATATTCTAAAAAGAGAACTGGGGAAGGCAAAGACAAAAGGTGATATGTAGAGCAAATATAACAGGCAAGCAGAAGAATTTCCCGTGAATGTTTTTGATCCCTTCGAGTCAACCTTGCCTTTTTAAAATTAGTGGTTTTGCTTTCCTGGACAGTCAAACAAGAAAAACAAGTACTTATCTCCCTTCCTAAGGTAAAGTTTGTCATATTTAAGGTCTTTATATGTATTTAATTGTCTTTATAAAGCAATTGAATAACAATGATTAGAAAAGAGAACAGTTTGGTATCCTGCAATGAGAAAGTTTTGCAAAGCAATAGGAAGGAAAATTCCACATTTCAAGCATTGCTCTAGAGTTCAATTAAAGGGCTTCTCCAGTCCCTTACATTAGATGGTTAACTTATCTGGCTTAGAACACTTACAAATTTCTTATCGTTATTCTCTTCTTAAATACCATTTTTTCTTTTTTTTAGATAACCTTTGATTCAAGAGTTCTTTAGATAGTTAACTTTTTGTATAGCAAATCAGCACAAGTTGCTTATCACCTTAATACAAGTGACCACACAGCTGAAAATTAATTTGAAGCAGATTGCCAGCCTCTTTTTCCCTGTTCACCTGTTTGTAAATGATAAAGCAAGTAAACAGCTCTTGAAATACCTGTGTCTAGCACTTCGTTCTCTTGAAACATTTTATGCACCTAAGCACAGTATCATACATCTATGATTATGCATCATTTTAATCTAATGCATTCTTCCCACTGTGAAATTCAGTTGTTCTTCCCAATTTAATGCACAGTTTGTTTTGCATGTAGAAGAGAAAATACACTGAGCTGCATCCTGTCTGACTCACAGTTATAAAATACCATTGTCTGTCTCCTGCTTCAAATGATTAAAAAATAATCTACTTTAGCACAGATTCTGGCATATTGACTGACTAGGAAGGACTGAGTCCATACACACTTGCCCATGCAGGAAAAGTGGAGTAGCCCTGATCTCTCATATCAGCCACCATGAACAAAGATAGCTTTTGGCAATGAAAAATCAAACAAATATATTAAGCATTCCTTTTTGATATGAAAGGCACTAGAAAAAAATTTGCAGTGAATAATGTTGATTAATTGTATTAAAAGAAATGTTTTAATAAAACTGCTTGACTAAACACATAGACTATTTTATTGTACGTGAGTGCTAAGCAAATCGGGAATCAATGAATGTATAAAGAACATGTTAAAGAGCATCCAAAGGAGGGCTGTAAAGACGGTGAAGGGCCTTGAGAGGAAGCAATACAAGGAGCAGCTGAAGTCACTTTGTTTGTTCAGCCTGGAGAAGAGGAGAGTGAGAGGAGACCTCATACCAATCTACAGCTCCCTCATGAGGGGAAGTGGAGAAGCAAGTATTGATCTCTTTTCTCTGGTGATCAGTGACAGGATCTGAGACAATGACCTGAATCTGTTTCAGGGAAGGTATAGGTTGTGTGTTAGAACAAGATCGTTACCCAGAGGGTTGTTGGGCACTGGAACAGGCTTCCCAGGGCAGTGGTCACAGCGTCAAGCCTGACAGAGCTCAAGAAGCAGTTAGACAACACTCTCAGGCACATGGTGAGACTCTTGGGGCTGTCCTGTGCAGGGCCAGAAGTGGGATGCAGTGATCCTTGTGAATCCCTTCCAACTTCCAACTCAGGATATTCTAGGATTCTTTGATATTTTTGATTTAAAGAATTCCCTGAAAAATTGTATAAGAAAATAAGTTATTTACTAACTCTTATTCCCATCCTATTTCAAAACAGTTTCACAGTGATTTAGGGTGGCTCAGAAGATGGGTTTTGAGAAATCATGCATAGCGTATGCTAACATTGTAAAAAAAAACCAAAAAACCAACAAACAGGATTTCAAATATTTGAGCTAATTAAAAGAAGAATCCTTATATAAAAAGGAAAGCAAAGAAAAAAATGTTAGAACAATTTCTTGGCAATAGCAACTAAAATTTAAACTTTGTTCCAATCTGTGTGTAGATGAATAGGCCTTGTCCTGAGGTTTAACAAAGTAAACAGAGTGTAAGAAATTATTGAACTTGACATGAAAAATTGCTGGATGAGGCAGTTGACAAATATTACAGATAGTGTCATGAGGGATGGATGAATTTCACAGATGGCTAAGGAGTAATTATGTGGGTAATGATTGAACTTCACAAATAATTGAAAGGGAGCTTTGGGAACCTTTTGGGGACTTTGCAAGGCTAAGAGGGACACCACAGCCAACCACTAGTACCATCTAAGATCAAGGTGACCTAAGTAATAATGTTAGAAATATCAAATTTGTGGATTGATGTAGCTAGAATGGGCTCTTTGGGAAAAAGTGATTAGCAACAGGTGGTTTATCTAGGCAGCAACAAGGGTGAAGAAGAGAAGGATTAAGATATATTAGAGAAAAGAAACATGGCTAAATGGAGAGGAAGGGAGACTGAGGGGACATAGAAGCAACTGGTTGCCTCCTAAAGCCCTGCACCTGATCACTGCACTCTGATCTGTCTTCCTGATGAACTATATTCCTAGCTATTTGTTGTGCATATCTGGTCTCCTGTTTGTGGGTCTATATACACACATGTGCGCATATATATATATATATATTTGCCAGCAAACTTTGGGCTGTGCTATCCAGCCAGTAGAATAAAACAGACTGTGGTGAGAGCCAAGGTGAGAGCTGAAAATGGATGAAGAGGCCCAGGATCTGGGAATGGTGCCTGGATAGAGTTCCATGAAATCCTCAAACGTGGGAGTACGGTCAGAGGACTACCGAGATTGGAGAAGAAAGAATAAGAATAAAAACAAGCCCAAGAACAAAGACAGGAATGATTCTAAAGGAAGCTCATCACCAAACTAAGGAACTACATCATTATCTGTCAAGTTATCCCCAGTTTTTTAAGTTAATATAGAGTAGTTTATGTTAAATGTATTAGAATAGGATTAATTACTTTTATTTTTCAATTGTTCAAATGTTCCTGTTGGTTGGCTTTCCCCCGGTTACTACCCTTTTATTGGTTGCCGTTTTTCCCTTCTCCTTACTGGCTAGCCCTTGGCACAGTGCACCTGTGCTATATATAGCTAGCCCCCTCCTATACCTCTCCTTATTTGTTGTAGCCCATCCCTTTTTTCCCTTTATTGTCACAGACCGGTTAATCTCCTCCCCAAACCACACCTAGTTTCTAGCTCCTTCTAGCTAGCCCCTATAAACCCCTTTTACCCTGTTGAATAAAGGGCCATTTCACCTTAACCCGCGTTTCGTGTGGAGTGGTCCTTCCCGTTATCCCGAACAGGTCTGCGTCACTCAAATGAGTGTGATATGCCCTAAGTTAAGGAAATACAGGACCTGTGTGTCTTCCACCAGTGAATTATAAGTCTAGTTAGCCAGAATGGAGAAATAGTATTAAACTATTCTTGCTATTCATGGTTTATAGTGTTGGCTGTTAAGTGTGTTGTTCCTTTGCATATGTGTGTATTTCCACCTCTGTAACAGAGGCTTTGCCCCACTTTTCCCTGCCCAAAGAGTGAAGACAACCAACAGATTCACACCTTTCAAATGGAGATGGGATTAACTGCCTAGACCCTGAAGTGCAGTGAAACTGCCATTCCTTAACAAAATTTCAATTATGAAAAATTTACTTTATGCTCCAGATAATAATTTACCCATGTATGATAATGGATAACTTGCATAAAATTAATATAATGTGTTATGCTCTTCAGAAGAAAAGGAAAATATGAGAAGTTGCTTGTAAATAGAGGCTAATACATACATCTGTATTAATGAAAAGAAATATATCTGAAATAACCCCACCAACTTGCAGAAGGCTGCAAAATTCTTTCCAAACTTTGTGTACAAGAAAAAGATTGAGGCACCTGAATGTGATGTTCATGAATATGACAACAAATATGTTAATGCTTGACCATATGAACCAAGACTATAAATTATGAAAGTAATGGTGAAACAATGTTTTTGGTGTTATGTTTTAATTAACTCAAAATGCCTTTGTCATAAAATTAGCCTGAGGGTTTTAGTTATGTTTACCTGCACTTTGAAACAAACACTTTTAGGCTTTGAAGTCTGATTTTTTTCGTAATTAAAATTAATTTTAAATTAAAAAAAGTTTTTGAAAAAAAATCCCAAAGCAACAAACAAAAATCCCACCAAACCAAACCAGACAAACAAAAACAAAACAAAACTCCCATCACCACTTAATTGAGACCACCAAGTCCAGATCTGTCCATAAGGGAAATCCTTACTGATTACAGGGAATGATGCTAAAATCTATCTTGTTGCATTTTCTTAGACTTCTGCAACAACTAACTTTGTCAGTCCAGAGATCACAGACATGTATGGATTTTGTTGCAACTGTGCAGCTTTTTCTGCTTTTGAGGTTTACTATGGATTCTGGAGTTTGGCTGACACAGGCACATATCCTTATGATAATTTTAAAATAATGGAGTTATATTCTCAGGGATATCAGCTGACCAAACTCTGCAAATATTTTCATATTCATGAAGGGAGTTTTGGGAGTTATGGTCTGGTTTTCTAACAACAATAAAGTTTGATAAGTTTTACATTTTTAATACAGTGTTGAGAAAGCTTTATGCAATTGGTCTTCCCCTAGCTCAAGGCTTTTTGAAGTTTTATATGTATTAAAAATATTTAAGATATATTATGTTTGTCCTATTATTTATGAAATGCTTTCCCCTTTTCCTTTATTAATGCATTGTATTCTTCCTATGATATTTTTAGGGAGGTCTTCAGGGTAAATCTCTATATATATACAGACACACAGGCACAGAATTACCAATGAGAACTAAAGGGATTTCATCCCTTCCACATTAACATTATTCCCATGATAGCTGCTGTAATTTAATTTTTCAGCCCTTTTTTTTATTTAGAACAGGACTAAAGCATTTCTAGATTGGACTCACATCTTTCTCTCTCTAAATACATATATACAGATATATATTTTTTTCAGTAACTGTATAAGATGATAAGGGTGGTGAGGCACTTAAACATCACCCAGAGAAGTTGTGGATGCCCCATCCATGGAAGTGTTCAAAGCCAAGTTGGATGGAACTTTGACCTGCCTGGTGTAGTGGAAGTTGTCTCTGCCCATAGCAGGGTGCTTGGAACTGGATGATGTTTAAGGTCTCTTCCAATCCAAACCATTCCATGACTCTATGAATGCTCCAAATGTATCACCATGCTAACTAGTGACTGATACATCTGTAAGATAAAAGCCTCTATCTATAACCTCTAACAAAAATATCATAATTCCAAAGGACTGTGCTTTGAAGTGAGTTATCTAAGACTACCTTCTTACTGCCATCCCTATAAATAAATATTCCCTACATTATTAACATGTAACTTTAAAAAAAAGTCAAAAAGCCAGTGTAATTGAAATAATGAATGCTTCCTCTTTCAAACAATATTGGATTACCACTTATAAAGCATCTGACAGATTACAGAAAATAAAAAACAATGCACAACAGCACAAAGACTGAATACAAGTGTGTTGCCTGCTTTTGGATTCACCAGTGAACTATTACTTTCCTTATGCCAAGTACAGCTGAGTAATTGATCAATGAATGCTACTGAGTGAATAAACAGAAAATGCTGTGTGAGCTGATGGGAAAGAAAATGCCTGAGGAAAAGTCCATTCTTTTGTATCAAAACCTACTAGGAACTGCTGTTTTACTGATCTATTCTTGTGCATCTCTGCAATTCTAGCTGGGTAAAGCAATTTTGATGTCTGTATTGCCATAAATAAAGATTGCTTTTTTTCCACAGCTATTTGTTTCCCTACTCTGTCCCTTTTGAAATGGTTAAAGGTTATAACTGGGGAGGGATTATAATCTAATATTTAGTTGACTGGAAGATAAGTTGTATAATGTTTCCCTGTGCAACATAACAGTATTAAAAAAAAAAATACAAAGTCATAAATCAGCTTTCCATATCATTCCCTCCCACATCTGTATATAAAATTCAATAAGATTTAGGTTTTAAGGGCTGGACTACAATAAGGAATTAGGTGGGTAATTGTCTCTCTGTGGGTATGTACAACTTCCTGACATCACACCTGTCTTACAGCTCAGCCCATGAGGGATTTGTGAGAAGTATAGGTGTGATTCTCTTGTCATTCACAGCAGCAAATGCCCTTGCCACACTAAGACTGCAACTAACTTTTTACAGAGAAATGTTAGAGAAACCTACAGGAAATAGGTCAGAAGATTACCTATTAATTTTATAATTAAAACATTGAAGTATTGGCATACAAGGTTTAGGTCTTAAATGAAGACATGATCAGTGTGTCATAACTATTGCTGAATCGTAACAAAGGTAACATGAGAACAAGCCAACTATGCAGACTGGTTTTAAAATGAGAGGATGCCTTCACTAGTTGAGTATAAAAGTGCCTTGTGGTTTTCCAATGCATACACCAGATACAAGTGTGGAGTGGAGCATGGTTCCCTGTGAACACCAAATCAGACTGTAAACAGGTCAAGTTGAGAGATAATGTATGAATTCAAGATATATTTCTCCATGTGTCATCTTCAAGCACCAATTTCTTGTCATGGGATGCCAGGAGCTATCGTGCATTTACTCATTTGTTCTGTGCATTTTTGGAATTGGAGCTTTTTGATTAGCTGTAATATAGCTGTGGGTAATAGTTCAGGGAAGTAAAAAAACATTATAAACCTAATTTTAAAGTCCTAGCTGTAGAGGCTGAAAGATATAGACAGGAAAAGATAATTTCCCTATGATATTCAAATTGCTGCAAACTTCCATATTTAATTTGCAGCCACTATACTACAAGGTGCTAATCATCTTTCCCCTGTAATATAGAAGCAAATTTGTGGAGAGTTTTTGCCTCAAAGATTGGTAGAATTCTATTAATTTTCAAGGATAAAATCAATTAAAAGAAAGTATTAATTTCTGGAATTTAATTTATTTATACTACCTTACCTGTTCCATGGGCAGATAACTCTGTAGGTTTATAAATATTTCACTTGTTAGAATACAAGTCTAACTTCATTTGCAACTCTTTTTGTGTCACTGTCCTACTTTTTGCATAGTCTGCTTGACAAAAAAGTTTTTGTGCCTCACCTACCTGAATTTTATAACGAAAACCTTTGGGACTAATTAAGATTTTTATAGGAAAATAATGAGAGAGATTTTCTGTCTCTCCGTTTTTTTTTTTTTCCCCCCTAGTTTTGTGCCTTGGGTTATTCTTGGGGCCGCCATAGTCAGATTCAATTTATGGAAGCATATTTGTTGCTCATCTGCATTAATAAAGCATAGTACAATGACAACAACAACAACAGCAGCAAAGATCTTGACAAGTTCTAATATTTTCTCTTAAGCTAAATAATTCCCCAGCTTCTTTCTGTGTAAGACTCATAAAACAAAACATGTGCTAATTAATGTAGGAAAAATCCGATTGTTCTGAAAAAAAAAAAATAAAAGAACTGGAGGATGTTTTTTTCAGTAGGCAAATTTAATCTGGCAAGGAGACATTGGTAGAACAGGCTAGACCAATGTGCAGAGCTCTGCTGTATCTGCCATAATTATTCATGAAGCCTTCAGCCAGACAGGCTATATCCGGTTATAATTCTTGCACATGTCAGTGATAGGGAACATCCAGCTTTTATCCTTCAGTATGCTGACAAGGGCAGGAGAAGGTATGATCTCAGTGCTAGTAGAAAGCTTTCAGGCTCTTCATTACCCAAGGAAATTCCTGAGTTAGCCCCTCACTCCCTAAAACAAAGACCAGCATATTTCAGTACTGAAGGGTTAAAGTCACATCATTCAAAAAGGTATCTCACAGAGCCAGGAGAAAAAGCCAATGACTTCAAGTCATATTTCTGGGAAAAGTCTTAACTAAGAGATAATAGCTATCACATCCATTTGGGAAATGTCAGACCTGAATTCAGGTTCCTCTTTTGTGTTCCTGTACTTAAACTGATGTTTCACAGTTTGAATGGAGGACATTCTGGCTTTAACAGTGAATAAAATGACCCAAGACTCGGTCTTTGGCTTTCCAGGCAAGAATCTCATGTCCATGCAACCTGGTGTTTGCAGTATCTCAGTTGCCACTGCCATGTAAAGAGTGTGCTGATGTTTGGTTTGTGCGGAGCACATTTGTTATCAGCTGGGCTCACCTTCTTATCAGCAAACTCACTACCCCAACAAGCAATCACTAAGCTGAGGGTCACTCTTAGTCTTCCCTTCAATTTGAATGAATAAATGAATACACATCAAGGCAATAGACAGGCAAAAAGAAAAATTGAGAAATGGTATCTAAACCTTAGTGGCTAACAAAAGTTCATGTGGGGTGCAGGAAATTTAGGAATAACCTTCTCAACAAGAGAAGTTCACTGTATGTGAATAGACAGAAATCCAGATGGTAGGAAGGTCTCTTCAGAGGACTTCCAAGGACTTAGATTTCTAATTAGATAGGTGGTGGATGGATGTAACTAATGACATTTGACTTCCCACCTGGGGGTGGGATGCATAGCTATAAACATCAAGGAACTGGGCTCTGTCCTTATGCAGCTCCTAATTTCTAGCAGCTTCTATGAGAGATCAGGGCTTCAAGTTCTTCAGTACATGCTCAGGTACACATAAAACACTTTGCCACTGAGTAGTTAAGCATCTGGAGAATTTAGCCTGTTTCTGAGTCATCAGTGCTCTTTGGGATCTAAAACTGGAAGTGGCAACTGGGCATGTGTGTCTCCCAGTGAATTAAAATGATTCATCTGATCCATAACAGCTTAATGCTATTAGATCTTTTCAAATGTGAGATAAAAAGAGTTGCCCTGAGACATTTTCACTACAGACTAGTTTAAGGTGTATGATTTCCTGATTGCAGGAGACCAAGAAAATGAATACAGGAATTTACAGCAGCTAACTTAATGCTTAGTAATTTGATAAAACAGAAGACTTGACAGACTTAATCCTTAAAGTCCTCCTTTAAATCAACACTCCCTAGCACTGTTGGCTACAGCAGTGCAATCCTTTTTACAAATGTGGGTGCTGGCACTTTCCAAGGGCATCAGAATCTCCTAGGATTATTACACTTGGCACAGGATGGTGCAAATCCCACTTCATTGCTCTCCAAATTTATGGTAACTTTTTTGTCTGTTCACTAATCTCCAGCCAGATATCTGTCTACCTATCTGTTTGCCATTTATTCGTTTCTTTTACAGGGCACTAGTCTGTGTATAATGATGTAATTTTCTTTGTGGTCTAAGGACTGATCTGGGCTGTTTCCCTTTCTTTTCCTAATGCTTCCTCCCTTAGGAACTGCTGTGTTCATCACACTGAATTTTGTGATGATGTGGTATGAGCATGTACTCAGTGGGGAATAAACTGAAACCAACAGAGACATTTTCACTTAGAGTCAAACTTCCAGAGGTGCAAAGTTAGTTCCTTACTGTCTAATCAAACCCTCAGCAGGAGTCTGCTGCTAATTGTGACATTTTTCAACAAGATGCTTGAAGACAGGTCACTAGAAATGCATGTACTTCAGATCATTTTAATAGAAGTAATATAGTATGCACTGAAGGGCTTGCCTTCTTAGCCTTACAGAGTTTCAGCTGAAAAGGACATTTAACATTTTATAGTAAAAACCTTTATAAAGCACAAAATGTAAAACTTGGGCATATTCTCCAGTGGTTAGTGTAATTTACAATAATGGTAAAGTTTGGCTCTTAAATGCTCTCTCTAGTCCATTGAAGCATTTGTAGACATAATATCACTGACTTCAGAGTTACAGCTCATGTGTTTGAAGTTTAGCACACCATCAAATGTTCTGCTCAATCAAGGCCCCTGAATATTTTAATTCATGAATATATTTACTTAGAAGAAATACACCTTTGTATAGATATGCCATAGAATATAGATAGGAAATAAAAGACACAGTAGGATCAAGTTAATCTCATTCATTTCATAGTTCAAGTCTCCTAGTTGGGGAATTAATCTAAAAGCAGTGTTTTATTTTCCACTCTATAAAGTCAAGTCAGTGCCTTTTGAAAGTTACCAGAAAGAGTGATTTGCTTAAGTAAGCTGCATGATCTTGAACAGAACTGGTCCTTCTAGGCTTTTGAAAGCTCTTTCTACTGATTAAAGAGAGTCAGGCTAAGGAAACCATCATCTGAAATGAAGGTAAGAGTTATATGCCTAAATCAGAAAGACAGGTGTAGGAGAAAACGGTTTTTGTTTTACATGAAACAAAAGAATGACAAAAGTAGGAATAAAACTTAGAGATAAGGAAGTTTGTGTTCCCTCCTCTTTTTTCATTCATTCATATAGGTTTCATTTTTTTCTATAAATTCTGAACACTGAGATGAGCAAAGTCTTGGATTCAAGTTTTGTTATGCCAAATAAATGCATAGGTGTTCTATGGTAGTTGTGTTTCCTCTTCTCTGGTATTCATGTTCCCTCTCTCTTTTGGGGACCTTTGTTGCTGCAACATTCTTGTGCATTCTCATGCCACCTCTGAAAGTTGAATAAAGAGTGCCCCAGCCTATGAAACCAGGCCCTGGATGAACATTAGGATTCAAGGCAAGAGAACCCTTCTTTATGATGCAGAGAAGTAATTCAACTAATTTGAAATAAGCCATTAGGCAAAATAGTTCTGGGATTTAGCCATTTTTTCCCTCAGTTAGTGTGTTTGTTTTTTTATTTAAAAAAAAAAAAAAAATGGATGGAAAGTTTACAACTGACAGATAAAAAGCCTATTGCTACGAGATTCCAGGCCTGATCTGAATCATAAAATGTAAGAAATACCTTGAGAAATTCTTTCAAAATTTCTGGCCTGAGTTCATAAAGGGAGAGTTCCTGAGACTTCATTTCCCTTCTGTTGATGGCCAACTTCCCTGAAGACAATGATTAGGCAGTTACAGAATTTGGCTGCTATCACACCTTCAGTCATGGTTCTGTGGCTTGGGAGACTGAGCTGGTGAAAGATCTGATAAATCCATTGTTAATTTGTATGTTAATGGACTCTTTCATCTGACAATCAATTTTTTAAATTTATTTATTAATTAATTAGCAACAACATCTACAAAGGAGGTAGACTAGCTCGACTGGAATTTGCTTTTCTCTCTGGCCCAGTAGTAGTTGCATGTACTGCTTTGAAAAATACTTAAGTGACTTGGGAATTTACGTTTTTTAAGTGTGATGAACATTTGCAGCTGAGCGAAACGGTGTTCCTAACTTATTTCCCATGCAAATAAATATATAGCCTTGAAGGCATCTTTGAGACTTACACAGTATATAGAGACATTGGATTATTTTAACTCATACCTTCAAGGCAAATTTCAAGGGGACATATTCATATAGACTGTTAGTTACTGAGGAAACTGGTTTTTTCATGGGGCACACTCACAGATAAAAAACCCATTGTTCATATTTCTTGCAACATTCTTGTGGTGTGAATGTGAATATCCTATACATAAGAAAAAAGAAAATAACATGGCCCCATTGCTGCTGCTCTGATAGCCTGTCTTCCAAAGTGGGTGGAATATCTAAATAAATCTTTATGGTAATAATGATTAAAGACATGAAGGCAATTGGAAAATATGGTAAAACTATAACAAAGGTTTATGAAGATAGATGATGTCATAGTAACTTTGATATCTTTCTGTGGTAAGATAGTTGATTTTCTGGTTAAAGCACACACAGTAGATTTAATCTGTCTGGGTTTCAGTTAATCATGTGATATGGTGTCAGACATAATATTATTACTTAAATTAGATAACATAGGGATTAGAAAAAAAATGTAATACGAGAAATAGGCTGGCCAAATGAAACAAAAATGTATATTATTAGAATAAGAAAATTCAGAATGGGGGAAGGCTGTTTTTTGATTCTTCAAAGAGTGACCTTGAGATTAACAATTTTAAATAATTTAATTAAGGACTTTGTGCAAAATAGGTATGAACTAATGAAATTCATAGCTGAAATGATGTTGAGAGGCATCAGATGTGTAGTGGGGAGGTTGTGAAAATATCATATAGGAGCAATTGAATAACCTTGAGGACTGAATTTACAGAAAAGAGGCAAATCTAATGTATCTGTGTGCATGGTTGTGCACTTTTACATTAATAACAAGATTACTTGCTTTACTTGGAGGCTGACATTTGGAAATAAGTGAGGAGGATAAATATCTATATTTGTTACTTGATCCCAAAATAATGTGCAAGTGGAAGTGTGTGACTCAAAATATGTAAGGTATATCCAAACGAATTTGGGAAATATTCTTTCTTTTATCTGGAATAAAGGACTAAAAGAATAATAAAGTGGAAGGAGGCTGTATTTTATGACTTAAAGCTGAAAGTGCTCAGTTCATTTACTCTGAAAAATCGAAGGCTGAGGAAGGTTGCTATTGTTATTTACACATGACAAATCAGGCTAAATTTGATGCATATATGAGAGAAAATGGTCATAAATTTAAAATGAGCATATCAGGACTGATAAGCAGAAATGTGTTTTAAACCATAGATACACTGAGATTTTGCAACAACCTTTCAAAATGGCCAGTGTGGGAAAAGTCTTCCTTTTAAACATTCCAGAAATATTATGTGATATATTTGTCAAGAAAAGTGAGGCTTGGGCTTGAAGACTCAGAAGGTGTCTTCCAATTCTGTCATTCAGTATTCCTGTAAATTAATTTAATTCAGAAAACTTATTTTTTTACAAACAATATTCACACTTGTATTTCATACACATTTATATTTTCTATTAGATTTCCTGTATACAGTGATGGCAGGCAGGCAGAATAGGTCATCCTCAGGGCCAGAATAATAGACATAACTGAGCTAAAATGCAACTTAAAAGTCTGATTTCCCTCTCATCTATTCCAGTTTTTTATTAAGATGGTATAACACCTTTAACATTGCTGAATATTCACTGCAATAAAAGACTACAATTCCAGATTTTTTGACTCACATTTTTTTCTCTAACTACTGTAGTCAACTGAGTCCCTAATAGATACATATATATGTACATATATGTGCATGTATAGATATCTCAGCCTTAGGCAGAGCATATATATTTGAATGGATTTACCAGAGTATCTCCCCAGGGACTTCTTTTCCCTGAATTTTTGGGATTTTTGTTCCTTTTCTTTCTTCTGATAGTAGACTGTATAAGATTATCTAGATTGGAGGTGCAAATGCACCCAGAGGGAAAGCCTTATTTATTTTTCATAGTATAATTGATTATTTTGAATAATGTATGTGATGGCTATATAATGAGTGGAAAAACAATAACTAAACATGATTTGGTACCATTTCCTATAGTATCTGTGATTTAAGGTTGGCCTCCCAGAACAGTTACATTATTTAATGTAACAGATTACTGTAACATTATTTTCTGTAAGCAAAAGTCATTCAGCACATTTGCCCCTCTCAGGAAAAGAATATGAATACACTGAATTTCATCTGCATTTTTTTATTTGAGATATTAGTATAAAAATTATGTTCAGGGTTAAATTAATGCTGAAACTTTTTTTCTGAGACAGTTTATCAGAAGGAGAAAAATAAATGTCTCTGTGGAAAGCACAACATACCAAGAACTGAAAGAAATTGAAAAAAGAGGAATCTTTAACACTTTTGTTGCCTTAAGGAGAGGGGGGAAAAAACTTTCCAAGACAACTTTATGTGGGTAAAGTAGAGAAGAGTTCTTTACTTATAGGGATTTGGGGTAC
>JAWWEE010000105.1:108123898-108138390 GCA_035221455.1 Xenops minutus
CTAATTGTCTTAGCTTTGGTACATGTTTCTCAGGCATGGTGTTCCAGCTATTATCTGACCTTTAAGACAACTAGCACAGGGTTAGAGGTTGCTAGCTGCTCTAAATGCAAGAAACTACATAGAACTATAAAAATCTACAAATTCATGAAAACCCTACGGCAACACTTTTGACTCAGTTTATCAAAACATCCGTCTCCCTCAGTTGGAGAAAGATGGATTCAGTGGGTGGACTGTTAGATGGATAAGAAATGGATTGGTCTATCAAATGCAGAGGGTTGTGGTCAGTGGATCAGAGTCCTGATGGACATCAGTGAAAAGTGGTGCACCTCAGGGGTCTGTATTGGTACCAGAGTTATTTAATACCTTCATTAATGACACAGATGAAGGGATTGAGTGCACACTCAGCAAATTTGCAGATGACACCAAGCTGAGTGGTACTGTTGCCACAGCTGAAGGACAGGATGCCATCCAAAGGGACCTGGACAATCTTTAGAAGAGGGCCCATGGGAATCTCATGATTTAAGAAGACCAAGTGCTCGGCGCTGCACCTGCAACACTCAGTGTCAGCACAGGCTGGGGGATGAACACACTGAGGGCAGCCCTGGCAAGAAAGACTTGGGGGTGCTGGTGGATGAGAGGCTGGACATGACCCAGCAATGTGCACTTGCAGCCCAGAAAGCCAATTGTGTCCTGGGCTGCAGCAACAGAAGGTTGAGGAAGTGATTCCGCCCCTCTACTCTGCTCTGGTGAGACCCCACCTGGAGTGTTGTGTCTGTCTCTGGGGCCCCTGGCATGCAAAGGAGATGGACCTGTTGGAGTAAGTCCAGAGGAGGGCCATGAAGTTGGTGAGAGGGATGGAGCACCTCTCATATGAGGAAAGGTTGAGAGAAAGGGGAGGGCTCAGCCTGGAAAAGAGAAGGCTTCAGGGTGTCCTTATTGTGGCCTTCTAGTACCTGAAGGGAGCCTATGAGAAAGTTGGAGAAGGATTACTGCAAGGACATGTAGTGACAGGACAAGGCAGAATAACTTCAAAAAGAGAGAGAGTAGATTTAGATTAGCTATTAGGAAGAAATTTTGGTTGGTGAACCACTAGAACAGGTTGCTCAGAGAAACTTTGGATGCCACGTCCCTGGAAGTGTTCAAGGACAGGTTGGATGGGGTTTTGAGCAACCTGGTCTAGTGGAAGGTGTCCCTGCCCGTGGCAAGGGGGTTGGAATTAGATAAGCTTTAAGATGCTATCCCAACCAGGCCATTCTATGATTCTATGAAAGGCTCCCTGCTTGAATTTTAAGGCATTGCGTGAGTTATAGTGTGATCTGCAGTTAGAACAGGTTCATGTATCATTCTACACACAGTGTGGTGATGATGCATGGGATTTTCTTTGCTTTACACCAAATTGACTTTTAGAAGTGCATTGACTTGGAGTTTGACCTTGGGCAGCAGTCAGATCACGCAATGTTTAGCTCACTTCAGCAAGACATTTACCCTAGAGGTCCTTCAGGCCTGTAAGAGCAGTCAGGGTTTAAAACAAAAGAAATTTTACAAATGAAATCTATGAAATACAAAGTTAATTTCCCTTAGCACAGTAAGCTGTACCTGTAGAAAAGGGACTGTATAAGAAGTTCACAGTGAATACGTTTTTGTTACATTTTTTTGGTTACAGCTTGTAGGTCGCTGAAGGGAAAAATGAACAAATTGATGGATTTGGTTATGTGTGAAATGGATACGTAACAAGGGAACTAGAAAACCTTTAACATTTCCAGAGATCAGAACTTCCAACCTACCGTATAATACTCCATTCCAATTTCATTCAGCTGTGATGGAGGGAAAAATTCCATAACATTGGTGTGCACTTAATTGTCACAGGGAAATAAAATTACGAAGTTTAGTAATACCATAAAAATGTATGGTGTTATGCAAGAACTTAAAATTTTACGCTCCCTAAAGTAAAATTATTATACTACAGAGGCTCTCAAAAGCTTTCAAACTAAGCAGTATAATCTCACAGTTAAGAGCTTTAACTTCAGGTTGAGAAAGAATAGAAACATAAATGCCATTGCTGTCAGGACCAAACAGTACAACAGACTCAAGGTGAATTTTTATGTGTTTTTCAAGCACTTTTCTTATGCTAATGGTGTTGATAAAAACATAAGACATAATATTTGTATTTTCTGTGCACAGCTGAGATATGAATAGCAAAGTCAGAACAAAGGAATGCCCATTAATATACAGATGCATGGAAACGGATATGCAGAACCCACTGACAAATTCCAGCCAATGAAAGAAAAATAGGAAAAGACAGATGCTCATTGTCCTGAATCCATCAAGCTAAAGCCATGTATCTCCGATCTTATCAAGACTCTCACCAGGAAAAGCTTATCTGTGAAAATATTTGAGTGCAGGAAAAGGCAGACTCTTCAAGCACCAAATAAAAGGTCAAAGTGCTAATGAGTGGATAGAAAGGTTTAATCATTCATACTTTACCCTACACTGAATGTTCTTGTCTTCCAGCATGATGGCCAGGACTTCTTGGGCAGCAGAGCCATTTTCACACAGAGAACCAGCTGATCAAAATTCATTGCATGAGCAGACACTGGACTGGAGCACAGAATTCTCTAAATAGCTCTCACTCTCTGTCGTTGAAAAGATTAAGCAAATTCATGAACAGAAAATATGTATTCTGAATAATACAGACCCAATGCACTTTGGTCCTTTGTGGTGCCTGCTGTGAAATTCTAGGACCCCTCAGGATTAGCCACTGAACTGCAAAATAGATCCATGCTTTTTCAAGCTGATGCAAGGCAGTGAAAAACAACTATTGACTTCTGCCAAGAGAAGTTATACATGTCCCCTTGACAGAAATGAACCAAATAGCTCTTCTGAAAAGCATGTGACTGTAACCAATATAAAGAAATGCAGCAATCCAAGGTCCAGAAAGTCAGGCTTGTACCTAAAAGTGTCCAAATTTGTCATCAAAGTGATAATAGCATTCTGTAAAAAATGCAAGTGTTTTTTAAACTTGTGGGCAAGTTGTCAAACGGTGGGCATGCACAAAGATACCCAAATGATAATTATCTTACAGGTAAGAAATTAAATTAAGTCCTAAACTAAACTGTGAATTATGGAAATCTAAACAAGGAACTTCAGTGTAGATAACCCACTGTGCCAGCTGGTGCAGTCCACCCAAAAGATAGGTAATGAAGGCTCCATCTGGCCCCTTGCATTGTGGACCTTTCAGTGTGCAGGTTGTTAAATCCCTCCTCTGAATCGTTCGTTTTATGGGAACGCAGCTGCTGTTGTTTTGTTACCCTAGTGATTATTTTCTACCTCTATTTTTTGTTAAAGTTGTCACAATTTATAATGACAATTCAATAATTAATACATGAGGTATTTGTCTTCTCCATTCCAGGTGAATTCCCTGATCAATGAGCTAAGAACAGCTACTCTGCCTCACTCGGTATTTCCAAGTGAAGAAACTGCAAGAGAAAACCATATTTTTTCCTCTATTTTTTTTTTTTGTGGTTTATTTTTTATTTGTTTGGGGTTTGTTTGTTTTGGATGTGTGTGTGGTTTTGGTTTGATTTTTGGTTGTGTTTTTTGTTTGTTTGTTTTTGATTTATTTGTTTGTTTTTTTCTTTGATGGTGGTTTTTGGATTCTCATTATTGTTGAGTTTTTTAGATTTTTTTGTTGTTTTGTTTTTGTTGCTGTTTTTGTTGTTGTTATTTTGTTGTGGGGTTTTTTGTTTTGTTTTGAGGTTTTTTGTTTGTTTGTTTTTTTTCCAGGATCAGCTTTCTCAGAATCCTTTTCTTTAGTATTAAAGTATGCCTGAAGGTATCACCTGGAACTGGGGCCTCACTGGATTCAAGTGATTATAGGCTGAGTTCACAGAAGAGAAATTAAATGTTGTTTGCTAAAAAAAACAGAGACCATTTCTGACTGAAGACATCCCTGAGAAGGAGGAAGGTTGGAGGGTGGAAGGTGAAGCCTTGTCTGTAATTGCTCTGTCCTTTAATCCTTCTGATTTTGGTCACTGTCAGAGTGAAAAAATCACGTAGATCTGATTCTTCATCACCACTTTTGTATTCTCAAAATTAAGGTGGCAGATTAACCAAGACCACAAGTCATCTCAACTCTTCTGGCCATCCACCATTTCCAAGACTCTGTTCGAAAGCATTTCACCAGAGTGGTCAAATGACAAGGCAACAAGACCACTGAGGAAACTGAAGTGGACAGAAGAGAAAACTGCACAATTTAAATTGTTTTTCTGGAGCACAACCAGAAACACTTACAAAGTCTACAAAAAGCTTTTCATTGGAAAAAGAAAAATCTGAGGTGAAGAGGTGGAATGTGTAACTTAACACATAGTATTCCATTCCCAGTGCTCTGAAACTGTAAAAGCTTTTTATGAATAAATGTTGAAAAATTTATGCTGCCCTTTATTCCTTTCTAGTGTCTGGATAATTTTGGCTAAGAGCCTGGAAGATAAACTGTAATTTATTATGTCCTGGCATCTTGGATAGATAGAGTGCTTTGTTATTTGACCTAGTTGTTTTTCACTGGTTTGTTGGGGTTTTTTTTCCGCCACAAAAGGCAAAGGAAGGATTGACTTCTTTCCTGTAATATTTTTGGAAGAAGAAAAAGGTGTTTTTCTCAAGGTGATACACTTTGATTTTAGAGTTAGATGCCAAATTATGAATTGAACTTGATATTTTGTCTCATGTTCATTCATGATGAAAATATGTTTGATATTAAATACCACAGCTTCCTGGGAAATTTAGTTTTTTGTCACAATCTTTAAGCATTGTTATACAGAATGCTTACCCTTATGAATAAATGTATGTACTACTCTACCTCACTTTTCTGTATCGACAAAGGAGGGATAATAACACTTATCTATGTGACAAATGAGATAAGCAGCTTAATTTATTAAAGTTTGTAAACTGCTTTGAGATCCTCCAATAAAAGTTCCCGTGCAAGAAACAAAGTAATAGCAGTCATATCATAAAGAAAACTAAACCTTTAATTTTGCCAAAGTTCCCCGGGTGAATAGATAACTCTTTAATGAGATTAAGGACATGTTTGAGATTGGCAATTTTATAACAAATCCTCAGTGGATACAAACATGTAAAGTTGCTTGGCATAACTTTTTGCAATTGCATTTGTAAAAGTAATTGGGTATTAGGAGACTGTGAATAGTGGAGAAATACAGCTGGGACTTCCAGGTTGTCATCTTTTATTGTATAGATGTGAGTGTTGCTGCTGTTGTGGAATTTGAATGGGTTTTCTTTCAGATGATTTATTAGCATATGGACAGTATTTGACTAGCATTATGTTTATTTATTGATACTCATAACAGCCATTTGATCATATGGTAACATGAAGAAATAGTTGCAACACTGTGATTCCAATGTGTATTATTTTTTTTCCTATTTCAATTAACCCTGATGCGCCTGAATATTTGTAATCAATTTTTAAATTGCGTAAAGACTCAAAAGCATACTCTTGAACCTAAGATGAAGAAACTCTAATTGATTATTAATTTTCTCTGTATGGGAGGGTGGAAAAAGCTCTACTGTTTCCTTGTAAGAATGAGAGGCAGGTCTCATTTGAAAGGTGACCTAACATGTGTTTTGATTAAGTAATTCTGTGCTATCCAGTAGAGAACAATAGCCTCTGAAGAGTAAGATTACATCCATTCATGTTTTGACACTTTTTTCCTTTTTTTTTTTTTATTTTTTTAACAATCCTCAGAGCTAAAAATTGAAGAAAATAATTTAAATTTCAATGCAGTTTTTGAGTATTTATAACCTTCCTTTACTTAAAAATAGGTATTAAATATTATCAAGCAGTGTTACAAATGAGAATTGCCTCATATAAAAAGAACAAAATTAAGATCCATGAGGTCAAGAATGACCCAGAGCTGTATTATTATATCATAAAATAATATATTGTCTTGGGTTGGAAGAAATTTTAAAGATCATCTAGTTCCAATTCTCTTTCCATGGGGAGAAACCCACCTGTCTTGGGGGGGATATATATGAGGTATCTTCAGTATATCTTATATACCTTAAATATGATTGCACCTGTGCCATGGTCAAATGTTATTTCAGTGTAGGGAAATAAAAATAATAACAATCAAGCAAGGTTCCTCCACTATTATTATTAGTGGCAGTCCTGGTGTTAATAGTCATACTAATATTGTTGGTTTAGTAGACTATTCCAGGCCTTAGGAATAGTTTTGTAATTTAGAAATCCAGTCTTGTCCTCAGAAGCAGTCAGCATCCTCGGGGTCAGCTGAATTGTGCCCAGGGTGGATTTAATGCTGGGTCTGAATGACACAGCTTAGACCAGCAGTAGTTTTCGTTCCTGTCCATGGGGTCAGGTGCCCCAGCTGCCTGGCTCAGACGCTTCTCTTGATGCTAAGTGTTGGGGTGAGGGTGAGGTGGCAGCTTGTCTCTCTTCTTCATCAATCTTTGCTCTGTCAGAAATCTAGGAGGCCTTTTTGCCCTGTTAGTCTAGACACCAGAAGCCCAAATATCTTTTTACACTCTACCAGCATAAAATGACCTCAGAATATTCTTAAATTACAGTGAGCTGTATATTCACTCACAGTTTAAGGCTCTGTAATGCTTGCTGCCAGAGTACTGCCAAATAGAAATCAGAGCCAATATAAATCAGGGCTCATTGAATGTACTATGAAGAGTGGGAACCAGAAAGTTTAGAATCAAGTAACCATCTCTTTTGTCTGTTAGGAGATTCATACCAATTTATATTCCAATAACTAATGAATGACATCATTTGCACTCTATTATTAAGGAAATATATTATCTCCTCAATATAACTTTTCCTTATTCTTAAGTTAAAACAATTTTCTGATCCATATTAATTTCCTATAAAAAGTAACATCTATTTTAATAAAGTTGCAAAATTAAAAGAGGAAAATATTTACAATGACAAAAGGAATTTCTTAATTTCCAGACACTGTTTGTTACTATTTGTCATTTACAACAAATGCAGCCTGAATTCTAAGGTCACATTTTATGGTAGGACTTGAAGGCAGAGTACAGTTCTCTCTTTAGTCTTTTGTTATTAACAGCCTTGCTAATCTAGCTAAACAAATAAGCTTAGACCTGTATGACAAAGGGAGAGGGGCTCTTTCTCCGGGGTTTGTTGACACACATCAAAATTTAATACTGTCCAATAACACTAGCTCTTTGTAAGTGGATCTAATCTCAGATTTTTTTTCCCCCCTATCTAGTTACTCTAACTGGATTCCTACAGCTAATTGCCAGGATTTACTCTTCTGTGGGATTCTGTAGTCCATGCCTCCTAAGCCTTGCAGCTCATTCATTAAATATTTACCCTCCTTCCTTCCCAGAAATCATTTTCTTAAGGAGAACTGTGGGTATCTCTTGGCTTGGCATCAAAGGAGGGTAAAAAACATTTAAAGAAAAAAAAAGCAACTCTTAAAAATGTGGTTTTCTAACAATTGACACTCTTCTTTTGAAAAGTCATTTCATCACAAGTTCAAGTCTTAAAAAATGCAACAAAATAAATAATTTTTGGAAGTAATTTCTCATGTCAGATTTTACCATCAATTTTAGTCTGATTGGTCATTGTTGAAACAAAGACAGAGTTCTCTTATTTATTTCTCTTTGTTGTTTTGTTTTGTTTTGTTTTTGTTTGTTTGTTTGTTTGTTTGTTTGTTTGTTTTTTACCTGGGGGAAATTCACTCTGCTGTAACAAAGAGCAGTGCATTTTCCTGCTGTCTGGATTTGGTATCTTACTAAAATACCTAGAATATCTCTTTAATTGAATGCCTTTTTCTCTCCTAATGATTCATCAGCTGTTCTGAGGCCTGATTCCAGTAAGACAAATTCCCCTAGGCAGTACCTTGTAATTGTTTAAGGATTTGTTCAGTTTAAATATGAATGCTGATTGCCTTTAACCATAAATCAACTACCGGGTGCAACAATTTTCTCAGATGTATTTGAGGAGAAAGTTGGGGAAAAATTAAGCACAAGGTAAAGGATATTTACCATGGGTTTCCAAGAACTAGTGACAGACAGACTGAGGCAGACAGGTCTGCTCTGTTACAGCACATAAAGTTTAGGGGGAAAAAATAAAAGGTACAAATTACTTGGTAACAACTACCTTCAAAATATGAAGAGCATATTTTTTTTTTTTTTAATCTTTTGAAAAGGGATCTTATTCCTCCACAAATTTTGGCAAGAAAGTTTATTCATCGTTCAGATCACCATGATATGTCTGTTTGATACTCTTTTGCTTGTTTCAATATAAGGTCATCTTTTTCCTGTGTTGAGTGAGTTTAAAAGCCCCTTACTGTAAAATATTTTCCTAATGTTTAGCCTTGCCTTCACTGGAACTCCAGCCCTTTTATCTCCAGCAGATATCGGAAATATTTTCTTATTTTCCTTTTTCTAATATTGTTACATACTGAACTCTTTATCATATTTACCCTTAGTCTTTTCTACTCTAGTCTAATCTGCTCTCCTGGTGCCTTGTCATGCCCTGCTGTTGAATTCTGATTACACAGAATTAAAAAATTAGGTCCTCTTAAAGACCTGAGGAAATTTCAGGTCAGCTCTTTGAATAATCAACAAGTCTCTAGTACTTTCTCTTCCAAAGTGTGAAGGAGCCTGCGGGACACCAATAATGGACTTCTGCATCTTCAAGGCATAGATTTCTCAGTTTTTTAAAATTTTATTTTCTGAAATCAGAGCTTCTTCTATGTTTCAATATGTGAAGCTCTGTCTTACTAAAGTGCATTCAGCTTCCTTGGTTTCACCTCACACTCAGAATTTGTTCAGTTGTCACAGAAAGCAGATATAAGCAGACTTTCCTCTTATATCCTGTGGATATAATCATCCACATTTTAATTTGAACAGTCTTTTTATGATTTAGCCATTACTTTGATAATCAATGTTAGCCAATATTTTAAAATCAAAACAAATACTGAAGCAGCTAACCTCTGTAAAAATAAGTTCAGTGAACTCAGACAGGAGGTTAGGTAATTCTCAGTTATGTATTTGACTTCATTCTCTACTATTGTCTTCCTTCTGATTCAAATAATGTAACTACTGTTCTCTTCCACATGTCTGTTCAGTGGCCATGGAAGGAGATTATATAAAACACAAAAACAGACCATTTTTTTTTCTTCTGATACAGTTTTTCAAACCCAAATCAATTACAAGTTATTTTCTTTTCAGCTATTTTATGTGTGTGACTACTGTAACTATAACCAGAAGTGCCATATCAGAATCTTCTTTTCATAGCACAGATGCCTTTAAAGGCCATAACATCAGCAACCTACCAAGTGTGACTTGGATTAGAAGGGAATCTGTTATGGGAGTTATCCAGTAGGACTTGGGGTAGACTGTATTTACCAGTGTTAACCAGGAGTTCAAGTTCTTGTTTCCTGCCTTTTGTGAATAGACCTTTTAACTCCATAGATAAGTCTTTTTTTTTTTTTTCTCTTCATCTTCTAGATTTTTTGTGATGTCTGTCTGCATTTTTACTTTTGATTTACACCTTTGGCGGGAGGGGGGTGAGGGTGTGGGGTTTTTTGTTTTGTTTTGTTTGCTTTTTTATTTTTTTTGTTTCTTTTTGTTTTTGTGGAGCACATCTGTTGCTTTTAATGGAAGCATCTCTCTCTCTTGCAAAAAAAATCTAGACGGCAATAGCTGTAAGGAAACAAGTTGTAGTCAGGCCATGATATCATACCCAAATGAAGTAATTATAGAACAACATGGATAGAACAACTTATAACTCACTAAGTAGAACAACAATTACTCAATACTACAGTCAAATTTAGTTACACAGTTAACAGGATAATCTTTGGCCTTACACATTTGATAGTTTATTCAGAAACACATATCCTCTTTCCTGAATTAAATATTATTGTCAATGAGACCTTGGTTGCCTTGCATTCAGCCACATCAGAAGAACTCTATTGCTAAGAAGTAGTTATTGGCTGTGAACCTCTCAGTCTCTTAGTTTTGCTCTTCTCCTGTGTGAGCAGTGTTGCATCTTGTGATACTGTCTCTCTTTAAACTAAACTAAGGACCAGAAAGTGTATGAACAGAGCCCTTCTAATTCAATCATTTCTAAGAGATGTCAAAATGAAGAATTCTGTAACTGTAGAAAATAGAGAGAAAAGAAGACAAAATTAGTGGTCTTTTCTCTAAAGGACAGTATTGCAACAACAGACTGTATCAATACTGCTTGACTTCTCTTATGACAGAGAAAAAACAGATGTATGACAAATTTTATTAGTATAAGTATCTTACTGCTTATTTGCCACGAGCCAGATTAAAAAGCACTTAGTTCACAGCTTATCCTGTGTTGTCTGATCTGACCAGGTTACTCAAGGCTTTATCCAGCCTCACCTTGGAAAACCTCCAAGAATGGAGACTGAACAAGGTCTCTGGGCAGTCTGCTCCACTAGTTATTCCAGCATTCTGTCTCCCTTCTCGATGTCAGCCCAGAAACCTGCTGTATTCTGCTTTTGTCTGAGGTTGGTGTCATACACCCAGAGAACAAAGACACCTTACAGAAGCACTAATGAGAGTGTGTAGTAGAAGAGCAGTAAATCTGCATTATGTGTCTAGGCTGGGATCTGACCTTACAGGGCTATAAGAAAAGGCTTATCTTATCCCCAGAGTGCCATGGTCACAGCTGGAAATGAAAGCTTGAAAAATAAACTTTATGATAGCTGCTAATATTACAAATTGTGGCACTACGGAATAAATCACAGGAGCCATGAAACACAACATACGGTACCCTGTTCTCAGCCAAATGATTTATTCATGAATGTTCGTAATTCAAATGAATAGGCCATGAATATTCATGGTACTTCTTTGTAACTAGATATTGTAAGGAAATCTAGGCTAATTACAACAGAGGCTCTCTGCTAGCATTTGCATAGTGGCAGTGGGAACATTTTGGAAGTTGGAATTCCTTACTGGATTCCCAGCTGTAACTACTTCATGTGATTGAATGAGAACAGAGGTCAACAAAGCAAATATGTAGTAATGCTTGGATGTAGTCTGCTGGCATCTACCCAGTCTATTTGTGGAATAATCACCATTAAACCATGAATATTACGTAACTTACTGCCAGTAAAACAGTAGATATTCATTCAAAGAAAGCCTTAAGCACAAGTAAGTCAAGTGGCTTTTGGGCTGTGTTCCAGTAGGCACAACAGGTCAATTTCTGCTCATAGTTACATTAGTGCAAATTCACTGATTTCAATTAAGTTCTATTGGTGTGAATATAAGATAAATTTGGCTCTGTCTACAGACTCATAATTCACAAACTAGAAATTTTCTTTTCCAGTAACAGCAGTAAGAAACATTATACCATGATTTCTTATCTGTTTCCATTGATATGATATAAGCTCAGGTTAAAATCTCATAAATCTGACATTACATTTTTTTCTTGTTTTCTTAGATACATCTGCAGAAAAGGATGCTTTTTTTTCTCCTTTCTGCTCATCTCACTTAAAAAAAAATATAAAAATATTCTCTATAGAATTATCTGTAAACAGATATAGATAGATCTAGAAGAGAGATGTAGTTTTGACACTGATGACAAAGAAAAAAGGAACATGAAACAAACACAATAACTGGATCTTTCTTCATCCAGAGAATGACAAGCAGGTAAGATCCGTAGGGAGTTCTTACACTCATATTTTCTAAGCTCACAAAAAACAATTCTGATTTGGTGGCCAGAAAATCACAGATCACATAATTTTCCCCAACAATTGTTCTGTCAAGGCCAGGTCTTCTGATCAATTGACTTAATTTAAAGACTCAGAAGTGGTGAGTCATTTCTTTTGCAGTGGATGTCTACAAGTTAAACACACGTATATGATCTGGATATCTAAGGTGTAGGCACTACAAGGGTGTGATGCTCAGCACAGATTTTTAAAGCAGCGTGGATGAATCATGAATATAAAGAGGTTTTAGAGAATAAGACAGCTCAGATGTAGATGTCAATGCTTACAATGCCCTACTTTAGGGAGGCTTAATAGCACTTGGGATCTCCCCAGCAAAAAAAATTTCCCTAGGAAAATCCAGGATTTCCATCAGGAAATAACTCAAATATTCATTACAATATTAAAATACTCATCTGACTTCTGGTATATTTTTTTTCTGGCTTCAGCTTTCTCCCAGAGGTGCCAGAAAGCCTTTGGGAAAGAAAAAAAAAAAAAAGAAAAAAGAAAGAAATAACTAAGAAGAGACAATAATTCCTGCAGGAAATGCTTCCACTTTTTCTCTATTTGTTAATAAATGTCCTTTCTTGGCCATTGCCACCTGTTATGACTTTTTTCACTTTGTCCCATGTGGTTATTATGGATTGTGATTATGTCACCTTGTAACCTTTTCTTGGATACACTGTCGATGGAGCCTTTTAAACTTTTTATTTTAGACCATGCATTATTCCTGCAGTTTTCTTCTGAACCTTCAAACCTTTCCGGTATTCTTAGTGAAAAACGGACACTAGAAATAGCTACTAGGTTTCCCTCTAGTGCTGTAACCAAAAGTAAATACTATTTATCCACATAAAATTTTACTTTTAACTGTAGCAGTTTGCCAGTGTTTAAATTCATTATGTTTTTGTGTGCATGACATCCTCTATCATTCTCAAAGCAATGCTTTCTCAAATATCTTCAGTAGGAATGGTCTAAAAAGCCTTTGTTTCCCAGGCAGAGGATGCTACACTTGACTCCCCTCACATAAATGTGATTGTTGTGTAGCATAACACTATACTTCTAAGATATTCTTCATTTATCTTAATTTCTTTGTGTTGCCATTACACTTTATCATTTATAATTTTATACTTTGCATGCAGGACGTTGATAAAATATACTGAATACAAGAACTCTGATAGACACTTTTGGGACATGAGCTATTCTCAGCTTAATTGCATTTTTTTCTTAATGGTCTTTCTGGGTTACTAGTCAGTTTTTAAGTAATACATTGTGTGCAAATGTCATGGAGTACTCATGGAGACAACAGGAATATGAGGTGCCTTGAAATTTGGGTGAGGTCAAATAAATGAAGTTCTTTTTTCTGATAACTAGATTGTTGTTGTGTAGTTATGAGGAAGGGAAAATTACAAGAAGCAGTCACATGGAAAAGATCCCCATTCCTCACCTTCTCAAAGTTTTGAAGGAAGAAAATGGAAGTGAGCTTTGACTGGTCAGAGTGCACATTAAAGCAGCACTAAAGACACTGAAAAAAAGGAGAGAAAAACAAAACTGAACAGAAGATAAAGGAAGTACAATCAACATAAGCACAGCAGGAGAGTTTTGAGTGCCTTGGATATGAAAAAGGGTGCTCTTATTCCAAGCTTGTAGAACAGAGCTGTTTTACTCTGTGCTTGATTTATATTGTGCCCCTTCTATGGAATCAATTGCTTGAATGCCAGCAAGAGCTCCATACTGCTCCATTAAATGTAAGACCCACTGTGCTACAGGGTACTGATTAGAATGGACAGGAACAGACAGTAATGCCTGAAAATTCATTGCAGCCATGTTTTTAAACACTATCAAGTCATAACTTAACAAAAAGCCCAATTAGTGCCCAAATATCTTGTCTGTTTTCTCTAGCTGTGGCACTGCTATTGTTAAAATAGATTAAAACTAATGTATAATTCCCAGAGTGTAAAATGATATTACAAAATAAATATTCTAAATGAATGTTCTCTACCCTGTATATGCAACCCCAGATGTAGAAATACACTATCGTATGGATGATGAAGATCAGTTTGAATTTGTGAAATGAACTTTATATATATGCTGCAAATGAATAATGAAATAACATTTTTCCACCCACATGCATATGATCTATTTCTGATGAGTTGAAATTAGTAATTTCAATTATTCTTTTTAATTTTTCCCCTAAAAGATTATTCTTGGCATTTGGATGTATTTAAGTAGAGTCATAAATATTTCCTTTATATATCACAGGAAACAGAAAATGGGCTGGGCTTTCTAACAACTTTGGTCCTCAAAAGGCAATTTGTAAGTAAATATTCATGTCTGGGAGTCACTGAAACATGATTTTACAGTCATTTAAGTGAAGACATGTAAAGTGTGATGTAATTGCCCTTCTATGAAACTACAGTTCTGGATTTTGGTCTTTTGACTGGGGTTAAACCATAACATGTAGTCACTACTGGCCTATGTAGTTTTGTTTTTTTTTTGTTTTTTTTTTTTAAAGCAGACCAAGAAGCAGCAAATAGTGTGACTATAGTGTGACTGTGTAGTTGTCTTGTCCAGTCTGGAGCTCTTTGGATCTGCCTGATTCTCAGACAAGGAGTGCAAAATTGTGGTAGACTTGTTTTCTATAAAACTATATGAAATTCTACTATGGAAGAGACTCTTGAGGCCATACAGCAGGTAAAAACTGGCAAGGCAGCTGGGGTTGATGGAATCCCACCTGAAATTTGGAAGCATGGAGGC
>JAWWEE010000105.1:108138490-108165613 GCA_035221455.1 Xenops minutus
GCCTTTTTAGCCACCAGTGTGCTTGTAGCAAGCGTGGGTAGAGCCCTTGTAAATCTTCGTTCGCAAAGCCTAGCCATCATGATGATATGAAATTTAGGGAGTTGCTAGACTGTAAGACTGGACCTGCTCTGTAAGGAAGTAATCAACTTCTGTCCAGAGTTATCTCATACCGAAGACTTGAGTTTCCAAATTTCATTACTATCTTCTAACTTCTGTTGAAGTAAAATGTAACAGTGGAAATTCAAGGCCTTACAGGTGTTTTCAGTATGAGTTCCTTAATGAAAGACTTCTGCATTTGGTGGTTGCCTTCACTAACATACAGGATTCTCAAGCATCATGAAGAAACAGTGCTTGAATGCTATTAGGAATATCAAAGGTTGCTGTAAATATCACTTACTTGATTTGATTGTGGGAAGAACAAGAAAGAAACATTTATAACAAATCATATTTAAAATACACACCAGGAAAAAATATTTCTAATGGTGAAGAAAGTGAAAAAAGGAAGAGATTTTCGTAAAGTTAGTGAAGGTCTTCCAGAAACTGCCCAGGAGGCAAAAGGCAGGAATGACAAAGGTAATGTTGATCTTGACATGGAGGAACAAGATAGCTTACAATCTCAGATGCAGTCCATGTATTTTAGACCATCCTACAGTATTGTAATAGTAGGCAATTACAGACAGTTGGTAAAAATTCAGATGTTCACTTTCAATGCAGTTAGTAAAAATTTGAACATTCTGTTCCAAAAGCTTCAGCTAAAATGTAACAGAAAGTGGGTTGAGCAGAGATATGAGTCAGATCAGAACTGGTCCCTCTGCCTTGAGGTTCTGCACTGAAACACACTGATCATTTTCCCCACTGGGCCCATCTCACCGTTAATGAACGTGTTCACTCAAAACCAGGAATACATTATTTATGTTAAATAATTACCCTCTCATGAAAGCCAGGCATTTCATCTGAAGAGCAGCACACTGCAGAAGGTGCCATAGTGGGCCCATGAGAAATGACTTCTTGGTTAGTGACATCACCATTTATTTTTTTTTTTTTCATCAAGGAGTAATATTCTCTTTTTATGTTTCTGCTGTTAAGCATTTTGAAGGATTTGTGTATCAGATCTTTTCCTCTCTCCCTCACTCCAACCTACTATTATGGAGCTTCACAGCAAAAAATTACTCAGATTTAATATGAAAGCTAAAAAAGAACAATGAAGCACTGCAGATACTACAACCTTTATTTGTCCTGAGGTGAATCTTACCTGATGAGTAGATTTACTCCCTCTAATTATCATTACAGGGAACGAATAGAAACAGAATAAGGTGCTAGTTTTGATGTTAAATTTGGCCTTTCACATTATTTTTCCTCCTGCTTATTTTAGTTTTGATATTGCCAAAGACAATTGCTCTGCAACACTTAATTCAAAAGCTCCAAACTGAAGCCACTGAAGGATATTTTATTGTATTTTGCATTTCATTAATCTTTTTCTATCATCTGTTTACTGGATATGAATTGTAAGAACCATTGTGCCACATTTGCGTGCTTCAGAAAAACAGTTTACATGTGCAGGCAGCATATGGCAAATGTATAAATGGCTATGAATAAATCATGAGTCATCACAATTATTAATAACTGATAAAGTCCTGAAAAAAGCCTTTAGCTGAGCAATCTGAAGAAAGAAGAGAGTGCAAAATGCCTTGGAGAAATGGGTCTTCACTTAAGAAGCTAGCACTCCCACAGCCTTGCACACTGGATTTAGCATGAGACTGAGTGGAGCCAGCTATCAAAATGGTTTTAGCAGCAATGACTTGAATGGAGTGTGTGTTCTTCTGGAGTCTAATGATAGAGGAGGTGGCAAGAGGAAGACGGAGATAGATTGCTTAGGGGATTTGTAATGGGAACATCAAGATAACACTTGCCAATTTAATTGTGCTTTTCATCATATGATCTCAGAGTGCTTTTCTCATAGATTCATTGCTTTTATGGCCAGAAGGGACCATTAGATCATTCAGCCTGACCTCCTGTTTAATGCAAAATTTCACCCAGTTATCCCTGCACAGAATCCAGTATCTTGAATGCTTTGGAAACGCGACGAGTTTCATTCTGTAACTCTCTAGAAAAACTTACTTAGAAGGGAAGATCTAATTTAAATGGGATGAGTTTTTTGCACAAATACTGCTATCTGAAAAGAGCTACAGAATTAATCCACAAAGAATTAGGATGCAAATGAATATTCAGGACATAATCCTTGGCAAAAGTGTTGCTGTTAAAGGGTCCGCTAAGATGCATCTTTTTTTTCCCTCCGATAAATATCTCTTCATATACTTTCAAATTCTACACTAATTTGCATACATACTAAAGCTTTCACACCTTAAAGAAATGGAATTTCTATTCTGCACTAGGAAGGAGAAATCACTCTATTTCTCCATTCTTTTTCTGTGTTGTGCAAGCCTGAAGAACCTGCTCAGTTAGGAGAAAGATTAAGTACTGAAAGTGACTTTTTAGGAGGAAACATACTTAGTGTGAGTCTAGTTCAAGGACGCGTGGTTGCCTCTCCTTTCACTCTTTCTCCAGTTTTGGTAAATCAGATCCAGCCAATAATCCATTCAGCCACATCACCATTACTGCCTGAGTTACTGCCCTCTGCACCACAGCTCACATTTCCTTGCTTCTGCTGCTGCTGCTTCCCAGAGGTTACTGACTAGGACATAGAGCAAAGCTAGCACAAGCTTTATGCATTTTGGGAATAACCACTTCCCAGCAAGTCCATTTGTTGAATGTTCAGAGCAGATTTGTCTGTACTTGCTCACAGAAAGACATTTAATTTTTTTTACCTCTATATTTCTTTTTGAGGGGCACACCCTAATCAAATGGGACTAGAAAATATTTTTGTCTAATGAGGTTAGAATTAAGTCAGTTCTGACATTGCACCAACTGAGGCAAACACATTCCTTTAATGCTGTTGGAATGTTGAAAGCAGGTGTTAAATATTTTCATCTGGTGGCACATGTGTCATGGAGAAAGAGTGTATACAAACTTCTTCCATCTCTTTAAGTCTGACCAGACATTGTAATCCATCACCGACAATCGATACCTACATAATTTGATTTTTCTCTATATTACATCTAAATTCAAAGAAAATTTCCTAAGATACTATCACAGGCTTTTGTTGACCCAGACTACTGTACAGTTTTGAGGGTTATTTCATTCCCACTTTGAAAGGATCCCTATAACAGCAAAAAGAGAGAGGAAAATAACGATTCTTTGAGCCGGCCTAATTTGGCAATTTTAGGCCATCCTACTTTTCGATCATTAGAAGGTCTAGAATTCACAGAGCACAGTGTAAATATAAAATCAGAGCCATGGCATGCTAAACTGGCAGTAATCACAGGCAACTGGCTTTTTTGTGACTACATTATGGTGAAAATATTTTACATAATTTTTGCAATGTTGCAGATGGAACAAAGGGCAAAGAATTTGGGAACCATTCTGATACATTTTAGAATAATAATATGATATTTTTCTATGTTTTAATTGTAAATTAATTACAGGGTTTTTTAGAAAACTGAGAACAGTGTTACTTCATGATGTTTAGCTAGCATTCTCTTTCATCAGCTCCTACACAAAGCTGTACAAAAAGATTTTTATGCAGAATTTGGGTAGTAGCATATCAAAATCTCAAGAGAAAAAAATGTATAGTATTTGGATTCATTGTAACAGAAAACTTGTCATTTGCCTCCTATTTATTATAAACTTTGTGCTTTTTATATAAACCACAAGTCTGTGGTTGCATGAATAAGAAATAAAAAGCAGAATACCCCTATAGTGGACAATCCCACACTAAACTGTATTGACCAGAATATTGAGGAAAGTGATTATTCGTTGGTATCTGCGACCTATGAGTTCACTTTGGAGGCCACTATGCCTCATTTTGTCCTCCTCACTACAAGGATGCTTCAAGAGTGAGAACAATGCAGTGAAGGGCCACCAAAGTCCTTAAGAACAGAACATATATGAGGACAAGGTGACACCAAGCTATGTAGGAAGGGATGTCATCTCTGGGGAATTACAGGCTTGGACCTGTAAGGCCAAGTGTAAGGTCCTGCACATGGATCGGGGTAAACACTGGTATCAGTACAGAGTGCAGGATGAATGGATCGAGCATAGCCCTGAGGAGAATGACTTGAGAGTACTGGTGGATGAAAAAGGACATACGAACCAGAAATGTGTGTTCACAGTCCAGAAAGCAAATCACATGCTGGGCTGCATAAAAAGAAACGTGGCCAGCAGGTCAAGGGAGGTGATTCTTCGCCTCAGCTCTGCTCTTGTGAAGCCCTACATGCAACTCTAGGACTCTAAGCACAAGAAAGACACAGAACTTTTCAAGCAAGTTCAGAGGAGGGCTATGAAAATGTACAAAGGAATGGAATGTGTCTTCTGTGAAGAAAGGCTGAGAGAGTTGAAATTGTTCAGCCTACAGAAGAGAAGGCTCAGAGGACACTTTATGGCAGACTGACAATAAGTAAATGTTTACATGAAAGATGGAGACAGATTTTTACCAGGACCAGTAGTGATAAGACAAGGGATAATGACTTTAAACTGAAGGAGGGCAGTTTTAAATTAGATGTTAGGAAGTAATTCTTTACTGTGAGTGTGGTGAGGCACTGGAATAGGTTGCCCAGAGAAGCTTAGGATACTCTATCCCTGGAAGTGTTGAAGACCAGTCTCCACGGAGCTTTGAGCAACCTGGTCTAGTGGGAGGTGTCTGTGCCCACAGTGGGGGAGTCGGATGTATACATTTCTTTTCCAAGTCAAACAATTCTAAGGTTCTATAATTCTATGAAGGAAAAAAAAATTAACAGAGCAAATCTCAGTAAAATTTTTGTGTTATATTGAAGGTAAAGACATTAAGCATCCAGATTAATTAGGGAAAGGTCTATATCATAAAATTTCTCAGATCTGCTGAATCCAGCAATATTGTCACCAGCATTTTAACCTTTGAACTGAACATATGCTTGTAATCTTCAAGGACACTATCCATGCTCTGATTTACCTTACAGCAGAAATGTGTTTTCCTGATGAAGGTTTCTTACAGACTTATACCCAAACATATGTTCTCATATGTTAGTAGTTTTCTTCCTACATATTTTCCGTATTTTAAGAGTAACACTTCTCTTACCTAAGTGAGATTTTACATTAAAATAATGAGCTATATAACACCTTGAATCTTACAATTAACCAAAGATCACAGAACACTTTATAAACTAGAATTTCAATATCCTACAAGAAAATGTTTTAAATATCATTATTCCAAATTTCCTGGAGCTTTGAATTGAAACTGACTGGAGTTCACTCAAGTTCCTACTTGAAAGAATTCTGTATAAAAAATTTTCTGATAAGGCCCAAGTAATGATTAACACTCTTCCCTGACTACATGTAGGTCCCAGGCGTTCTAAGCTAGCAAGAATGTTTATCTACTGCTTAAGTGAAATAACACCCATGCCAGGCACCTGTGACAGGTAATCTGAATCTTTTACTGGTGTCCCTCCTACAACTGCTGCCCCCAGGCTACAGGAGTGGTACAACTGAGCAAGCATTAAACCTGCAAGGGCTGCAGTAGGTGATGTCCATGTCAGTGACATCCCAGACTCCTTTTGAGGAATAGGTCCCTTTCTTGACAACCGTGCTGCAGAGCCATGATTGAGACAGTGAATTGTGTTTGACTTTAGGTGGCAAGAGAATCCAGCTGAAAAAAAAAAGTAAATCTTTTGTATTTCTACATGGAGTACTTGACAACCAGACTCATTTATCTCATACATATTTATTAATTTAAGAGCTTTTTGGAAGTCATTTGACATTTCATTTGACATACTTGTATTATTATCCTTGAATGCTTATTTGCAACATTAAAAATCACTTCTAATTCTTAGAGGGGCATAATTAGCATGATACCAAAGTCATTTTCACATATGAAGTCAGACTGCATGTGAGTGTGATGAATACATATGTAAATATGAATATGCTTATGAAGTAGGTATTCACACATGTATAATTTTATTATCTATCTTGCAGTCTTTAGTTATTCTATCTTAAATAACAGTTTGGAACTCTGCATCCCATACCAATAATCACATGAATTTGCATGCTCTTTTATCGAGAGACTTTGACTTCTGGGACAGGCGATACCAACAGAAAATCTGACTCCATCTGAACTAGTCTTTTACATCCTCTAGATAATCAGTGGAGATAAACCAGCAGTTTTAAAGGGAAAAGCAAAAAAAAACAAAACCAAAAAAGTCTGCTACCTTATTAGATGACTCTTACATGAAAACTGCCTTCTCCCCTGGACAAGCCTCCTTTTACTTTGAGAAAGTCTACACAATTATGTGGGAAAAGATTTCTCTTCTGTAAGACAAAGTCCTCTTCTGGACTCTAATATGAATGTTCTCCAGTTCTTCTGTGAAATCTATAGAGATTAAGAACTTTCAGGATCAAAACCATTTTGGCAATAGTGAGTGACTTCAAAGTAAAGACGGTCAAAAATTGTTAGTACCATTCTACTTGTAAAATGATAATTCTTCATGTCAGAATCTTTTCAAAGGAATACACATATTTCTATGAAATGTCCCTATTAAGGTTTCTCATCAAAACAAGAGAAAGAGGAAGTGAGCTAAACAAAATATAAATTGGAAGAGAAGGGGACAGGAAAAGAGAGATCAAAGGGAACTTTTGTTTTTGTTTTTGTTGTTTTGTTTTTGGGGTTTTATGTTTTGTTGGTTTTTTTTAAAGAGTATACAAATACTGTCAACATTTCCCAAGGCAGAATGTCTGGATTTGTGTTCTGAGAAAAACATAGTGTGGGGCTTTTTTTTGTCTTTATAATGTCATCCTAAAAGATTATAAAATGTTTGAGCCTCCTCATGGTGACAGTGAAAGTAATAATTCTTCATTCAAATGTAGGAGGCTTTTGCTTAAAAGCTCTCTCATTTTTAGGTTAAATGATTTGAATATTTTAAACAAAACATTGATTTTGTGAGTGTTGTAGCTTTAAACAGAAGAGCAAGTGAAATGTAAGAAAACAGAAACATTTTATATCATCTACAAAATAAAAAGCATGCATGTCTGGAAGGCCATTCCTCTAACATCATTATCCACTCAGCTACTTTCCCTGGCACATAACAACAACAAAAAAGAGCCAGTTTTGTGTTAATGTCATCATCCTGTGTCTTTGCAGATAGTTAGTGTGGTCCAAAATAGATGTATGTGCTTGAAAGATTAGTCCTGGTTTTATATGCGTAATGTATCAACATCATTGCACAGCTCTGAGCATAGTTAATTTTTATTTAAAATGAAGTAATATAATGAACACTGTGAGCTGGAAATGTCATAAGAAACTGCTTGTGTATGTTATCCACATTCAATTTCTATAATTTATGTGATGAAATTGTAAACATGCTGTGAAAAGTGAAGCCCAAGACTTGAAACATATGAAGCTAATACTACAAAGGACTTTGGCATTTGAGTTACTCTGAGAAATGACTTCATTTTACTGTTATGAAGGTGAAAGCAAAATAGCTTTCCTTAAGTTTATGCTTCAATTTACTATAACATCTTTAGGTAGATTTCCTTGTTCTGGTGTCAAGAATAACCTTAGTACAAAATTCTGTCTAGATGACTTGGAATTTTTTTAAACAAGTTCTGATTGTGGAATGTAGGCATAATCACATTATTACTCTACACATGATTAATGTCCAAAAAGCCACATACTTAAAAAGGATATATAATTAAAACTAAGTATTATCCGTGGCTATTAGGAAATGGTCTTCTTATCAGAGTTGCAGAATGCTGGCTGAAGTATTACATGAGTCTGTTGGGAGTATGGTTAATGTATTAACATCTCTGGTTAAGTCTGTAGTAACCAATGGTAAATGTATACCACTTTTAATTTGTACATTCCTAAGGGATGAAAGCTTTATAGTGCATCCAGCTGTGAACTGAAGCCCCTCAGTGCTGCAGTGCTAGTATTAGCTGCACTCTACAAACTCAGGATTGATTGTGAAATGGGTTTTATTATCTTCTTTTTTGTCATTACAGTAGTTTCTCTATAACTCAATTTGCTGTTTTGCAAATAGAGATCATAGGACAATAAGGTCTCCCTGCGTATCCTCTGCTGCTGACTGAACAGCTCAAACTCCCTCTTGCCTGTCTTCACAGGACATGCATTCCATCTCTGTGATCACCTTGTGGCCTTCTTTCCCTGTACTAAGGGTCCCTGGTTGGAGTCAGTACTCCACGTGAGGCCTCACAAGAGCAGAGTAGAGGGGCAGAATCACCTCATAAGTCAACATACTTGACTTATAGCTCAGCTTTCGTTTGGTTTGGTTTGGTTTGGTTTGGTTTGGTTTGGTTTGGTTTGGTTTGGTTTGGTTTTTTATGCAGCCCAGAATATGATTTGCTTTCTGGGTTGTGAGTGTATATTCCCAGATCATATTTAATTATTCTTCCACCAATATCCCCTAAGTTCTTCTTCTCAGGACTTTGCTCAATAATTCATCAGCCAGTCTGTACTGATACTATTCCTGATCCAGGTACAGGACTTTGCAGGTCTTGTTGAACTTCATTAATTATGAACTTCATGGTGATGAACTTCCTCATCCCTGTAAACAAAACACAAGATAAAAGAAAACACCAGAGCCAATCTGTGTTCTCCAGCCTCAGGATATCATTTGCATGGCAAACTTAATCCCCCTGTCAGGCTGTCACCATCTGAAACACAGGCAAACAATGCTCAAAATGCAATCTTGGGCAATCCAGATTATTGGTTTGGAGAAGGGACTACATTGCAGACATTTCTGAGATCTACTCTGCCAATATGCTTTTGGACCCAGCCACATGCACAGGGAAGGGAAAAGATCCACAGTTTGCTGTAATCTCTTCACTTGAGAAGAGTTCCACTGGCTCCTTCTCTGCTTGGAAACCTGAGCTGTAGGAAATGTGTTTCATGGTGTTCTGGCATATGAAGCCATGGTAATGGTGTGGCTTTTAGAGACAAGTAGACTGACCACCCCAAGCCACATAATTTTTTTGTTGTATATGAACATTGAGGTGATTCTGCAGATACTTACCACTAAAAAATGTAGATGTTTATGGAAACTTTCTGGTGAATACAAAGACACAGAATTACTTTCAGTGCTTACATTTTAATGAACGAATACTCAAGTTGGTGATGATGTCTGTTTAAGGTTATGAAGAAATAATCTGCCTTTACACACTTCATAAAAGAGATAGTAGATATTGTAAAAAATGTATAGAGAAAAAAGAAATAAAAGCAAAATTTGAGGACACAGAAATTCACAGGAAAGAAAAAACCCACAAGTATTTACAAGAGGAGGTTACACACTAGAAGAAAGGAAGAGGAAGTGAGTCCCACAGTTTTTGAAGCCCAAAGTCCTTTGCAGGATGTCTATGTAGCGGGCTTTAGCAAGCACAAGGTTTTAAACTCACTATAGGGTCTACTGAATGAAAGTCCAAGGCTTGTATCAGACAGGAAATCAGATAAGCTGAACCTTTCTGAGCTCAGCAATATTCAAAATCTGTTCAGTGAGGACCATATATCAGGTGAACTGAAAGAGTCAGGCATCCCACAGATTAATAACTTCTAAGGTAACAGGGAGATGTATGACGGTTGAATGAAATTTAGTTATTAAAACATGAATATGGCATTCCAGCGTGTATTTCACCAAATGTAACAAGATTATTTAATTGTAAGGTTTTTATTATTATTTAGTATTAGTAGACAATATAATCTCTACTGTATAAGGCAGCACAGCTCTACTGAAATCAGCAGAGCTATACTGATTTACAACAACTGATGATCTCATCCTGTATTTTTCCATTAATAAGCTTAGAAAAGCTATTTCTTCACAAATAGGAAAGCTAATTGTCTGACCTTTCAGCCTCACCTCTTTTTATAGCTGTCTTGGGTATTTACAGAAAAGAGTTATGAGAAACAACCCATCTCAGGACAGGGTCAGCTGAACCTCTGCACTGCTCGGGTGGTGAGCACAACTGTGCTGTCCAGTGGGGCACGATGTTCGAGCAGGTGAGGTGCCTTAGTTACTGAAGCTGCTGTATTTCATATTAAAGCCAGGACACAGTTTCAGAGCTGAATTTCAGCGTCTGGTGTGCAGGTGAGGTCTGGGAATTCAGGGGGAATTGTCTTTGGCTTTTCCTGTCACAGCTTGGAAACTGGAATTCTGGGATGGGATCGTGTTCTCCTTGTTAAATGCTTTTCACACTGTGGGTTGGACTGAATGGATTTCAAGCATCTGTTCTTTATTCCATTCATAAACTTCAGCTGGTAGATTTGGGCAACTACTCCTATAAAACAAAACAATTCTGTTTAGCATTTTGTAACATATATCAGAAAACACATATTTGAAAGCAATAATGCATATATTTTATATTCTACTTCTCCATTCATCTTGCATTTATTCGCACCTAATCTTATGTTTCACTACAAGTCAAATGAGATAAATTTTCCTCTTAAGTTACCGGGGCAGCACTAAATCAATCTGCATCCTCTTAGTCAGCCCAGATCCCGCTGTGTCTTTGGGTCTTTCATTCTTGTTCCCTTTTGTTCAGGCTACCTTGAGTGCTCCCCATGAGAGTGAACTGGAGCCATTAAGACTGTTATCTCTAGTATTGCATCTTAATGACCCTTAAGTGTAAGCTGTTAGGCACCAATTAGAAGGGCCTCCTTCCTCTTTCTCTAAGTGGGTAGGCTCTATTAACTTGACAAATCCTCAAGGTGAAATATCTATTGGGTACAGATTAAAGTTGTTTAGAAGTTTTTTTCTTCCCAGAAGGAGCTGATTCAGCAAGACCAAAATGCTTATTAGGAATATATAGCTTTTGAAAAACACCCAGTGAAATTCAGCCAGAGCTTAATGAAACTGTTTCTTTTTCTGCTGATGCATTCGGTGGGGAAACCTGACTTCTTTACCATATGCAACCGTACGGGAATCGCACCATGAGTACTGCCAGAAAATCTCAATGCTTTACTGACCTAGAGCTGAGAAATCAGAATTTTTCAGATCACCATTTTTAGTCTGGTTGAGGAGTGCTGAAGTGTGTACTGATAAATTCTGTGATTTCAGACCCTGACACACACTCTACCTATATGGTCATCTATCTGTTGCTCAGTTATGCCCTCGACTCTCAGATCCACCTCTTGTAAATCATACAGAAGCTACAAAAATACCAGGACCCATGGATGACACGAGGACTTGGATTGTCAGGTCTAACAATATTTCTAAATAATTTTTTTATTTATTGTAAGTATTTTATTTCAATTTCTTTGGAATGATTCTTTTTCTTTCACAATGAAATATTTCAGTATCTTTCCTCTCCAAATGTTGGAATTTTCTGTGATCAGGATTTGTAGCATTATACTTAATTTCTAATATTACAGTGTGAGAGTAGGAGACTTGGAACCAGTCTTGCTAATTATTAAGACATTACTACTTTTATTATACATCTCAGACAAGAGCTTATGAAAAATAATAGTCATAGAGTATTATCTGCTTTGTGCCCATGGTGCAAAGGTAGAGGAAAAATTTATACCCATCATGAAAGTTGCATCAGTTTGCATCAAATATGGATCTTTTTATGCAAATAGGATCCCCCACTGCTTCTATTATAGCTTGCTACTAGAAGTCAGTACCTGCAAATTCTCTTTCCTTCAATGTGTTGGGGATTTCATTTCTATTGATGACAAGTGCTATTACACAGTAATGGATTATAGGAATTGATTTAGAACAAAAAATATGAGAAGGATTATATATGCAAATGGAGGAAAGAAGGACAAAAGAGTAGATTAGAATGCAAGAAATGATGGAATAAAAAGCAGAAATAAGAATGTATCCACAAAAAATAGCATTTCTGATAGTGAGAATTATACTGTATGACAGATATCATGCAAAAGTGAATGTACTCACTGCTAGAACATCCTTGACACAACAGGAACATTTTTGAATATTAGCATGTGAAGAATATTGGGGTTTTAACTATGTGACTTGTATGTGACCTTCCATGCTATATATTCTGCAAACATAGAAGTGCATACAATTCTTTCAGTGCAGCCTAGATTTACACCAGGATATGAGTTTTGCACCTCCTAACTGGATTTCTCTGATTGTTCAGCTTCTCCATCACAGTAAAGGTGGAGAAAATAACTGTACTCAGTTGTGCTATTATACCAATATATCCACTCATGCTTTTGGATAGCTGTAGAATGAAATCTTGCACACCTGATTTTAATCTTTTTGGAGTTTTTGTTGCCACTGCTTCAAGTGAGTAATTCCTGGAAGTGAGTCAGCTTTAATGAGAAGATGCATGATTTTCCTGTATATCATTCGTATAGAACTACAAGAGCAGGGCAGTGTGTTACTTATCCAAATATACAATCAGCTATCCAGAGAGATAGAGCATAAATGCTTAGTTTCATAAGAAAAGGTTTTTGTGTAAGGGAATCTCATTGTAAAATCTTTGCTTTTGATGCAGTTTTGCAGCAGAACTGCAGGAATGATGATGAAACATTAGGAAGGGGTCTGCATCTACCATAAACTGCATGAGCTACCCAGGGTTGTTAAAAATCACATAAAGGACAGGTGTTTTTTTCTTAATTGATGTGTTTTGTTTTCTTATTAGAGTGTTTTCTTCTATCTCTCTATATGTTTTAAATAAATATTTTTTCTAAAAGCTAGGAAAAAGGAAAAAGGAAAAAAGGAAGGGGAGGGATAAGGGGAAGGGGAAGGGGAGGGGAAGGGGAAGGGAAGGATTCAATAAGGTACTTGGAGAAAGGTGTGTTTTGTTTTTTTTTTTTTCCTTCTAGAACAGAATACATCAAGAAAGTACTTATTCCTATGTAGTTGGAAGCTAAGTTTGTGGGTTTTTTTTCCTACAGACATGACACAAGCCCTTTTTTTCTGAAATTTTTTTCTTTGTTCAGCATTAGTGTAGAAAGAAAAAGATGCACCTTTTTCATACATGTAGTGACACTGTCTTCCCTTGTGGAACACATCCCACTGAAGCATATGGCAGTCACTGATACGGTCTAAAGATACATAAAGGCAATATAAAGGTTCAGGAACAAAACAAAACAGAGCAATAAAAAAACACCCAAAACACAAAACACCTACCCTTTAACCAAAAACAGTGATAAGAGTGGTAGCCACTCTTTTTTCTTATTGTTTGTTTGAAGTCATTCAATCAGTTGTGGAGCCAGCCAAAAAAGCATAGTCCAAATCACATCATACCAATTTTTGTATGAAAACACCTATGAACATTTGTTCAAGTGCCTGTACAGGCTGGTTATGCAGTAGAATGAAATCCATGATGCAATGGGGAAAACTGAATTTCTGCATGCAGAGGAGATTTATCCTTCCCACTGGAATCCTTCAGAAGATATTTTAATGTTCCTTTTTTGGTTTGCACTAAGTGTATGCAGGTAATAAAGTATATGTCTTGCTGGGTGAAAGCCAAAGCAGAAAGCAGAGAGTGCAACTCAAGGTTTTTTGTTCTTTGGGTATGCTCATAAAGACTCACCTTCTATACTTTATATTCAAACAGGCAAGCTTTGGGCTTTAATCAACAAGGAGACACTTACTGGGTGGAAATCTTAGTTAAGATGACCAGCATTCAGAAAAAGTCTTGATTTTTTACAGTTTATATACACACTAAACATTGTATATAAACAAATTAGTATAAATGAGCTACTGCAAATTATTTTGTTTGTAGAAAATTTTGAGATATTCACTGATTATTAAAGAAGCTTCTGTTCTTTTGAATCCTTCCAAGGTGCCATGTTAGTTGAGAAAAAAATGTCTTTAAAAATAATATTGTCCTCTCCACTAAACTCAGTAACAGTTTTTCCATTGGGAATGTATTTTTCTCCCTCTTCTACCTGCCTCCATTACATGTTCCATCAAAAGTGAGAGAGAAGTTGTTCAGTTCTTCCAAGAAAAGTGGTCATATATCTTCCTTATAGATGTACATGATCAGGTAATAAAAATCAATTCAAATGTTTCCAAAGTAATCAAATAGCCATTGCTTGAATTTTCGCCTGACAGCAGAAAAGTATAATATATGAAAGAGTATAACACAAAGTGTTATGTTTTGCAATAGGAGTACACAGCTGTTTTTCACTGAAACTAGCTGCTTTCAGATATAATTACCTTGTTTATTTACTAATGATCACTCCAAACACAAAGATATCTCTGCTTATTTTCACAAGGAAAAGAGTGCTGTTAATTTCAGAAGGAAATTTTATATCTTTCTCTTTATTTAGAAATCATTAAGCAAATGATTTGTCAAATTGCATGTAATAGATTTACTTTTATTGATGTTGATCTTTCACAATATTGGGAGAGAGAAGTAATAAAGATAAAATCAGTGAAAGATGCCAAATAGAGAACATCTATTTCTATTTTTTCTAATTAAAGAAGCTTTGTAAGTAAACAGTCCTAAACTTTATCACGACCTCTTCTTAGTCAAGATGAATACACTTATAAGAACTGCCATAATAATCTTATTTAATACTCTCTCCGGGCCTGTTACATAAAACTTTAATGAATAATTTGTCAACACTAGACATAAATCTCTCTGCTGATGCATATCTTAATCTTTTTCATAATTCACAGGTCAAAGTCTGTTATCCTTAATGCAAAAAACCCCCATATCTGAGCAATATTAAAGATACCATTTTCAGACAGGTTTATTGCACACAGATGCATTCATTCACATTGGATGTTTCTCATTATTAGCAAAGATATATATATTTGCAATAGTAGATTTAAATTGCACCTTTTCTTTCTTTACACAGCTGCATTATAAGATTTCCTGGGCTCCATTTAATTTATTGCAACTTCTTGTTATGCAAAGAAAGCACCTACTTAAAAAAAATCTGCATATCAGATTGTATAGAGACTTCATACTGGGAGAGAGATTATTAAAATGTGATTTATGCCTCTGAATCTGAATCAAATCACCTGATTGTGAAATAGTTTCTAAAATAAGCCAATTTCTCTTGCTTGTTTTTAGTATATTGTAACTTAAATTAAAGGTAAGCTTTCCTACATTTTGTGACTTTGCAGGACCATTTCATAAGTTTTCTTTTAATCTTGATGTTGCTATAATAATGTTGTTTATCCTTGTTCAGTGTTCCTACCTTTTTTCTTTTTTTCCCCCCATTTCCATTAAATAGACTGAAATTAAGAGTCCCTTGAATTTTAGGTTATTTTACTGATGTTTTACACCAATTAATTTTTTCTCAGAAAAGTTTTCAATTAAACCTCTGGTGATAGGAGGTGGAATTCTCCAACACTAATCTGGAAATTCCCCCTCCCAATCACTGGGGGGTTAATTGAAGGCTTTTTTTGTGGAAAAAATGATTGGTGTATAACCAATCAGCAAAATATTATGAGACTATAAGGAATACTGTTAACCTTGGACTGTCTAAGGAGGAGAATACTGCCTTACTTGAAAGAGAAAAAAAGAAAAGAATCACAAGAAACATATGAAATGGGTCGGCATACTGAAGGAAGAATTCATTAGTGAGCTCCAAGACAAATTCTCATTGCCTTTTAACACAACACCTTTCTGACATGGCTCTCTAATTTGAGCAAGGCATGGTGTGTCCTGTGCTCCTGTGGGATGATCTCTATGAAAAGGACAGCACTTTCGTCCAAGTCCTTACATAGTGTTAATTGGCAAATTGGCTTCTTTACCTTTGATCTATAGATCTGGGTGGTTAAAAGCAAGGAAGATTCTGTTCCCAAAAAAGCAGTTCTCAAAGAATTTAAAAGTCCCTGCCAGTAGCTGTATTTGCCTCAAACTACAAGCAAAATGGGCAATGTCACAGTTCTGAAGAAACTTTGATAGATTTTCTGGGTAGTATGTATGATGCAGTAACATCACAGGATTTTTGGATATTGGATAAAATAGGATCCTTCAAAACCCAGAAGCTGGAGCTCCAGCATTATTGAAATACATTCTATTAAATGTAAAATAACATTTATTCCCCAATCAATAGACTCCTGGTAAACCATATCCCACTGTGAGTGAATTTTGTAGATTACATTACAAATTCTTGATATGCATCTGTCGTTCTTTGCAGAGCTGCTACTTTAGCTTCATGCATTGATCAACTAAAGGAATGTGGACTCAAAAAGAAGAAATAATTACTGAACTGTAGCTCTCCATTGATCTTGTAGTTTGATAGCTAACCAGAAACAAGTTGGCTTATTCTGATCCACTAGGCACTGTCCCTAATAAGTATTTTGGTTTTCAGCCATTTCTGGAAAAAAAACATTTGACAGGAGGGAGGGAGATGTCACATTTTTAATGAGTGTTTTGGTATCAAATATATAAGGGGCCTAGGACTCTCCTTCCTCAGCTCAGTGAATTAACAACAGATTGGAGATATAGTTCTTGCTCCCTCTGTGACCCCATGATTTGCATTCCTGACTGCACAGGGGGCCCAGTTAATGGGAGGAATGGAAATACATTCTCTTATAATACCCCACAGCCAGGTGGTTAATGGGTTTATTCATCATATGGATTCAAAACCTTCCAGGATGAGAGCCAATTCTAAACTGTGGTTCAAAAACAAAATTAGCTGCTACAACATCCTCCTTACAAGGAACCTCTGACCTGTTCTCCAATCAATTACATTTTCCAGTTTTATGGGAGCACCCAACTCAGAACTCCCAAAGGTATCCTTTGATCCTTTGTCCTTTACATTTCTTAATGTCATGTGTTTCCTACTGTTCAGAATGGTAGGTGTTGCTAATCTCAGCAGAGACACCAAATAACCCCTTGTCCATGTAGAGAGAGACCTTAAAGAATGTGCGTCACCCTGATGAGTTCCTCTCTTTGAGCTGAGCACTTCAGGGTGGCAGTGCTGATTAACACTTCATCCAGCATTTTTCTTATCAGTTGAATGGGCAAAATCAATATTTTTCATATAGTATTCCTGTTAACTCATATTGCCATAATCTTTTTTTGCTATGGGGGATTACTTCGTTACCAAAGTCCTCTGAGAAGCACTTCTTACATACACTGTGCGTTCATGTTATAAGAAAAAACAGACATGATGATGAGACAGGGAGGGTTTGTAAAAGTGGTGCAGCTGCCAAAGGTACAGTTGAACAAAGATCTGGACAGTTACCGATATGCAACTACTTCTTTGTTGAGGTGTGGAAACACTGTTAAAGAGTTTTTCTGCCTTACCTCTGTAACCAGCTGCATGTGCCTTTTGACCTTTCTCTTGTACTTAGAAAAAAAATGGATGATGACAACCTGATAATGTTGAAGCCATTCAGTAGAACACTAGAATCTATATTACTTCAGAAGTCTAAGGCAATAATTGATGCTTCCTTAAAAAATATTTCAGTAAGAGGAGTTAGACTACTGTTCTACAAAACATATGAGAAAACCATGATTTATTAATATCCCAAAATAAATAGAAGTGATCATATTTCTTAAAATGTTTCAAAAGTTGTCTGGGAAATACAGTTCATTAAACAGGTTTCTCAACACAATCCATGATATATATTCACAATAATGTATATTCAATAAATATTTAGCCATCCATCTCCCATTATCATTCAGTAAGAACATCACATCTTTTTTTTTCTCTCAAGAAACCCAGAATATGATGCTTCAAAGAAGGAAGGAAATTATGTCAAGTCATTTGTCAAAATAATCATTAGCCTTCATGATAAAAAATATTCACACAGTGGCTCTGAAGAGATACATCATAATATATGAAATGCTGAATAAAATACACTGGTATTTCAGGTGTACAGTGAAGTGAACATAATAGAACTGACTCTTTCATTTATTTGGATTGCTTTGCCCACTCCTGTAAGTTTATGGTTCAAGCTAAAAGCATCATAAATAAAGTTAATCAGTCAAGTTCAGTCATGATTTTTCCCCTTTGATATCCAGTTATTTTTCTCAGATGGATTTCATAAACATACCTGCAATCATTGTCTGTCTGCAGCTTCTGAAAAGGAAAAATACCCTTGCCACTAAGCAGTACATTTATTCAACTTATATTCACCATAAACAAAATAATTCTAGGTTTATTAGACAAATATAATGAGTATGATTCAAATTTACCAAAATATTTTCATATACATTTTATCCTAAATACATGACCAGGTTATCCTGGTTGAGTCAATGTTGCCTGTTCCCAACACCATTTTCCTACTTACTATGTACATACTCATAACCCTGATAAATATGCCTTTCAGATGCCTACAAGACCTTTGTTACACTTGGAAGTTCTTTGTTGTAGAAGTATTTAAAACATGCACCCTTTGTTCACAAAACTTAGTAAGTTATCTCTGAGAGGGAAACCTTGAGGGGTCAGGGGGTTTAGCACTATGGAAGGAGAGGGGAGCTGTGGAGAAAATTTGTCTCTGTTTTGTTACCAAATATACATTTTGCACAGCTAAACTTCAGGACTTTTCCTATTTTTCCTGCAAGCCGTACACATGAAAATACAATACCTCAATAAATCAAGCATAAGGGTAAGACTGAAGTGAACACTGCTCCTTTCCATATGGTGTTAATTTACTTCACACATCTCATACCACTCATTTGAACTCCAATTAATATTTAGTTGTCTTCCAGTTTGTTATTTTGATTTTCAGGCTACATTTACTTGAAATCAGAAACTCATAATAGTTTAAATGGAAAGAGATTTCAAGAGTCATGTGATCCAACTTCCTGCTCAAATGAGGGCCAACTCCAAAGACAAATCCAAATTTGAAGCTAAATCAGGTCTCTCTTACTCTTACATAGGTATGGATATGTATTTCACAATTTTCCTGGGCAATATTTTCCTCTTTTGATCCACATAATTGTGAAAAAATAGAAAATTAAAAAAAAAAAAAGTAAAAAGAAAAGAATTCTTCCTATGTTCTAACCAGAAATTTCCTTGCAGAAAATTTTCTGTTGCTTCTCAGTCTAGCACAATGCACTTCTTAAAAAGGTCTTACTTTGTCTTATCCAAAACTTTCCACCATGTATTTAAGCCAAAAATATGATATTCTTTAAATGGTAATATAATAGTCTGTATTCCTTCTTCTTCCTCCATCTCTTCTTCTACCACCCAAATGTTATTTAATTGATTGATTTTAAAGGAACCTTTTTTATATGTTTTTGTAATAAAGTTTAAAGATGTATGAATCTATGATGTGCTGCTTGAATTAGATATAATTTAAAAGTAGGCTCTAAGTGCTCAAATTCAAGTGTCTAAGGGCTCTATGATCAAGAAGCTGTTACTCCTGTGAACAATGAAAGGTATTTCTAAAATAAAGATACTGTTTTGCTTTGTTTTGTTTTGCTTTCAGATACCCTTATGCATCTATTCTTTCATATGCAAAAGTGACATATGCTGAAATACACCTGAGAGTGTCAGCTCATTGTGATTTTAATTCCAAAAAGCAAACAGCAAGTGACTGCTAATGTGAGAACTGTGACTACAATTAGATATTCTCAAATGTAAATTTGTTATCAATATTTCAGATTAATATCTCTGCCTATGTTTTTTAAAAAGGTTGTATTTGAAATTCAAATCTAAGATAAGTTGGTTGAGTTCCCTGAAAATGTCTAATAAACAATAGCAAATATACTTTGTTATTGTCAAACAGAATTAAGCAGACACAGACAATATTGCTGTTTTGCATTTTCAGAAGTAAATGCAAAGTAACATATAGTGATGAGCTTATTATTTTCCGGGAAATCAGAATTATTCCTCTAAGTAAAAACAACTTGATTTCACCTTATTTTTCAGGTTGCCATTTTCCATTACTAGTATTGTAGCAGAGATACAACACCATTGACTATTTTGCAGAAAGCCTTTATTAAATGTTACTATAAAACAACAGCTACTTTCCTTGACTGAAATTAGAACAAATCGTACTTAATTCAAACAGTCTTCCAGCAAATCCATTTAAACAAAAATCCACCATCAGTGAGACACTCCTACAGATCCATCTACAGGATCATGACTTTAATTGTTTGGGAAAAGAAACAAGTCACCCAGAGAAACTTGTTACTTTTAATAGTTGTTTTAGCTCTTAGTTTGAAAGACAACTAAAATGAACAAAATCCTGGCCCTAGTTTTCACCTCTCTTACCTATGCATTGTGAGACCCAGCTTTAATAACTTGAAGCCAGTCAGGCTTCCTGTTTCACCAGTTAAAGTCCTTCCAGATTTGCAATAACCCTGGTTCCTTGCTGCTCAGTGACAGCAAGATAAGTCAGGATTAATCCAATCAAATGCTATTATAATATATACTTCTATGTATTTATATATTCTTAGATGCTGTAGATCAGATGTGAGTGGAAGAGGCTGACAGCTTCTGATATCAGCTCACAACCTCAGGTTCCCCTGAATTCTAAGCACAGAGGTCAGGTTAATGTTTACAGCCCAAATCTACAACAGTATTTGTGCATCTAATCCCCACTTGGGTACTTAAGGACCAAATGTGAACCTCTGTGACTGCCTGGGAGCTCTCAGGTGGAGCAGTTGAGTTGGTCTAGCAGCTTCCAGTACTGGAAGATTATCTACCACATCTTTCCTCCTGGGCTCTATTCATTATCAGATGCCTTAGTGAACTGATTTGGGTCTGTAAACATTTAGAAAAATATGAAGATTTTTTTTTCTTTTTTTTTTTTTAAATTTCTTAGGTTGTTGTTTTGGGTTAATTTTTTGTTGTTGTTGTTGTTGTTGGTTTGCTTTTTTTTTTTTCCGTTTCTTTTACAAATCACAACCCTTAATAAAAGAGTTTAGAGGTCTTTCTTTTACTGTTGTTCAAACTGGGAAAGCTTTTTTCTGACATCCTTTCCTTGTAAACTTGAAAGCTGCTCAAACATATAGATATGCATAAGGTTACACTTTCACACTCTCTAATTAAAGATTAAAAGTGGAGTGTGTCTCAGATCACAAAAAAAGTAAAAGGTGAGATGCTAAAAGGGAAATGAGGCACTTGTGATGACAGGAGTTCACAAATTTTTAGCTCTCAAAGTCTTTTTTACCAGAATTTTGTAGCCAGAGATGATACTGCACTGTCATCCTCATTTCACTCTTTCCAGGGGAAGGAAAAATGGTCAGAAAGTTACTGATACTGTGACCACTCTTCTACCATGTCATTCTTACACCATGTTGCCTGTTGAGGCTAGGAGTAAGGGTGTCCTGTCCCTAATCTTTATATACCTGGCTTTCTTGCCTTCAGTTTCTCACACAAAGTGAAGACTAAATTAAGCTGTGTGTATGCTGCTTCTCTTCCCAGAATTGAAGGCAGAACATGTCTAAGTCACCTTGACTCCATGAGCAGCCCAGCCTAAATGAGCAGTTGAGGAAAATACTCACTTTACATTTGCCACAAAGAATAAACACATGCATATGTAAAATACAAATTGAGAAATACAGAATAGGGAAAGCCAGCATGATTGGACAAGGCAAAAAAACTCTGTGCTGACTTTCATGAAGAAAGGAGTCAATCTGTGCTATTCTCTGCATGTAGTCAGTAAAGACAAGTTCCTACAGAGCCAGACTTTATTAGGCAAAATAAATCTCTGGAAGTAGCCAAGCTCCTGCACTGAATTTTGAGAATTTAACCATTCATAAGGAGAAGTATTAATCTGACTAAAAAATGATCCCTATACCTGAGATAGTTTTCGAAATAAGTATCATAGTGAAATGATATCATATCATATCATCAGAGGAAAAGTGGCACTTTACAGTGCATTTCGTCTGTTCTTACTATGGACATCTACCATAGGTCAGACATTTTTCACTACAAAGCAGAGTCTGATGTACTCAGATACTGATGTCAGGCAGGATAAATCCAAGCCTCTGTAATAAGAAGAACAATCTAATATTTCAATATTTGCATATTGAAGGAGTTCACATAGTTCTGCTTAGAATACAATGTCTATATATGAAGTATATGTTTCCATTTGCACAACTTCCCAATTTCCTATATACTTCTCTGTTATTACATTCTAGAATAAGGGAAAATGCTGGGGATATGGTTTTTAATTCCATAGTATTTATTACCATGGGATATCAGTCAGGCCAAGAACACAGAGGGATCAAAAAAAAAAAAAAAAAAGAAACAAAACAGGATAAGCAGCTATATGGGTAACAAGAATATCTGCAAATATATTAGATTAAACAAAAATTCATAAGGGATATAAACCTTCATGCTTCAGAGCATAAGCTAATCACTAACTGATGGGAATTAAGAAACTTCTGTTATGGAGAGGTTAATCCCTAATTGCTTACTACAGTATTTCTTGCAACATCGTCTGAAGCAAATAGTACTGCCACTGGATACTAGACAAAACAGACAATTAGTCTGATGTTATATAATGTCTGTTTTGCAGTCTTGTGACTGAAATGTACAAAATAAAAATCCATGTTTACCCTGGTTTCCTAAAGAAAAGAATCTTGCACAACCACACTGTCTGCTGTCTCCTATAGCCACCTAATATGTGCTGAATCCATTAGCCAGATTCCACATTTGCCACAGGAGTCCTGGTGGCTAATAAAATTTTTACACATTCATCAAAATCAGAAGCTTGGCCAAGAAGAAAGGCCCAAGTAACTGCCCCACTGCCAGGAAATATTCAGGAAGAGATCATTATCAATTTGGTTGGCCTACTGTTAGTCAACCATCCCCTTAAGCCCAGTTGGCTCGCTGGCTGGCCAGCCTGTAGGGCACTTGGAAGAATCTTGCTCATGTTGTCTCCACTGGCAGGAGTTAGAGGAAACACAAGCAAAAGGACAGTGCATATGGAAGAAGTGGAGGTTAAAGATGTAGATGCAGGCTGAAGGAGTATCTGAAAGACTAATGGGCATCTGGGCAATAGAGACAAAGTAATAGAATTCTGTGGTGAATAGAGTAGTTGATATAAGACAGTAATGCACAGAAAATCTGAATTTGTTCCCTTTTTTGTTTACAGAACAACTCCTTTGAATGTTTGAGAAAAAATACGTCTGAATCATAGAGGCTGAATCATAGGGTTGTTCTGAATGAAGCTGTGCACCCTCAGCTTTCTCAGCATCTTCTCCCCTACCTTACCACCTTTGTTTCTGCATCAAAAAGGGAGATACATAGTGACTCTGGTACTTTTATGCACAGACATTCAGTCCTTTATTTTTCCCCTTCACAAAAGATGTAAACCGTGGATCCACCTTCAATTTCTGTTCAGCACACTAGAGACAAAGAGTTAATGCACCAGATCTTGCTCTGTTTTGCTTCATTTTCAAAGACTGTACAATTAAACAGGGCCTGTACTCAGAAAGGAAGATAGGAAAGCCAGTAGTAGTGTGACCTCATTTAAAATAGCTTGAGGGCTCCTCTAACTTATAGCATTTTTATGAGACCGGTGAAAGACTGTCTTTCTGCTCCGTTATTCATCCTGTGTATGTCCATCCCACAGGGTTGACAAGGTATTTGTGGGAATCAGCTGTGCTGACTTTATACAAGTAGAGAATTTCCCTCTGCTGGGAGCACTCTCCACTTGCAGATGAAATGCATTTGCTGTACTGCAGAGCAGTGCAAAATGATTAGAGCTGAACCAAGACCTTAACTGACACTCATTATTACGGTATGTCTGCACTGTGAGAAGATGTGTGATTGCAGCATGTATCAGCATATTCGCACTGCCTTTAATTTAGGCAGTGAATACACCATAACGTGGAGCTTGAGGCTGAGTTTTACAAGTCTGTTACAGACCATTCTTATGCAGTTCTTATACTGGATGTGCATAAGTGTGCATTCGTGCATGTGTGTGTCTCTGTGTGTATACGTACTTGTAAATATAGAATAGAATAGAAAATAAGGAGATTAAATCAGGTCCAGGAATCAGCAAAGCATTCAGTAGTTTGTTCTGGTAAGTTACTGGAAAGGCTCCTGGCACAGCTTTGTTCTGAGATCCAGCAAAATTCCTCAGCTGTGTACAGGAATTAATGTGGCTCAAGAACTACAGCTAATAGGCAGTTTGCATATATTTGTTCCCCCATGTCCCCAGTTTTGGAGGCTAGCAGACAATGGAAGCAATTAGGATATGACAATTTGTCTAAGGGTAGCTGAACAAATTCCAACACTGTTTTATTGTTATTGTGCAATCTATGACAAGTGGACAGTCATCACCCTCCAAAATTACTAAACCATAGCTATTCTTAATACACCTTTATGCTCAATGATCACTTTACTTATCACTGAACAAGCAGATTCTTGGCTATATGAGACACTGGGGAAAATAATACTGTTCTCCTGTTTTCATCCATGTGTATGCAAAGGCTTCTCTTACTAGCATTCCCTGTTTGCCTTAGACCCTGACTGCCAGATCACCATTGTATGTTTAGTCTCTGTAGAAGAAAAAATCATGAAAGATTCTTAAATAACACTTCCAAGAAACAACTCTAAGTGGGAGCATCATTAGATGAGAAGTGAGTTTGCTGATCATTCTCCAGAGTTTTGCATAATACTTGTCCCTGTAACCAGGCTTCTATAGGAGAAGTGCTTGAAAGGAAGGTTTTTGAATAGTATATGGTTGCAAAGTGAAAGGACAGCTTGCAAAGTTGTTCCTATTCAATAAATCTCATTAATTTTTACTGCACAAAGACAATATACCAGGAAAAAATAGGGAAGCAATTTATTAATTTGGGGAATAAATAATGTATTTGTCTATATATTAAGCATGTGGTAAAGGGAATTCAGCCCCACCCCTTCCAGAGCCCTGAGAGCAGTCCTTACTTCTCCCTGAGTAGCTAGGTTGGCAGTCTTCAGACAGGAGAAACAATACTCTTGCCAACTGTCAGTAACAAATTGAAAAAATGACAAATTCAGCTTTAATAGAAAACTTGCACTAGGGAGAGCTAATAGCTAAGGAACATATGTACAAATTTTAAAGCATATGGTCTTCTTGCTGCCCTAGTAATTAATATAGTATTGTGAGTGCCTTTATGTTCTCTCTTTTTTCCTCCACAAACTGTGTATATAGGAGGCTGTTTGGGAACACTTGCTGCTGTCATACATTGTAAAGGACGCTTGGAAGACATGTATTGACATTGGATACATTAAATACCAAAAATAGAGGAGAGAGCAGTATATCCTGAAAAAAAAAACCACCCAAAACAACAACCAAATGCATTCTCAAAGGCCAGATAATAAATCCTTCAAAGTACAAGCCACCCACACAAAATTTAAAAACAAGAAACAAGAGAACTACAGGAGGTAACTTGTCTCAAGTTTTCCCTTACAAACCACACATCCCATTATTCTCTTTCAGTGTTGTGTTTCAAACAGGTTCTGAAAACTATTTCTAGAGACTCAATGGACAACGTGCTCTGTAAATGTTTTTTTGCACCCTGTGGAAACATTTAACCTAAACTCAACAAATGTGAAAAAACTCACTCTGATTCAGTTATGTGCTACATTGTTTAATGATGTGAAAAAAAAATTCCTCATATGATTCTGAGGTAAGAATGATTTGATGAGAAAAGTAATAAGAAATTTCTATGTAGAGGCTAAAGAAACCATCTCACTTTAAACTAAGCAGGAGATGAATGAGAAATAAAAATTAAAGCTTTTAGTCTGATTTTTTTTTTTTTTTAAACAGAAGGTTCAATTAAAAATCAGCTGCATATAGTACTCGCTTTCAGGTTTTTAACAGCCTGAAATACAAAATTTGAAAGGAACAGACTTTTAATTTAATTCTAAATTTTATCTAGTTGGAGTAATTTTTAAATACTTGCATCATGAAATCTGAAAATTGCCTGAAAATTTGGGGTTTGTTCTCCTCTGTTTCCTACACCACTTCACCCTCTCCTATGCAAAGTAATGAAGAGGAGCCTTGTCCTTTCAACACAATTTTTTTTCTGGTTTTACTTTCTCTTCATTGCAATCTACACATTTTTCTTGAAACTAGCAAAAGTCTGAACTATCAAAAAGGAAAAAAAAATATAACTCTGACCATTTTGGAACAGTCATCTCTGATTATTGGAAGCATTTCAGAATATGAAAAAACCACTAAGTGAAAAAGAGTTTTAGACTGGCCAGGTTATAACATAATTGTCCATAAGAGGTTTCCTCATTCTGTTTATCTGAAATGTTTGATATTGGCTTTCTGTCAGAATTATAATATCTGACTACCTGGACGATATTTGTTATAGTATAGTAATTCCCATGGCCTTGTATCATCCTTCAGAGTTCACAGATTCTAGGCACTCATGTTTTTCTTGTGAAAAGAAAAAGCAAAACAGACTTAAAAATTCCTAGCACTGCTGTTCAGTAGTAGACTTCAAGAGTGCAACAGTGTCTCGATTAATCTGTAGATTTTTGTGACTTTTTGGAGCAGGATGGGGTTGGCTCGTTGTCTAAAGAGTTATGCAGGATGCTGAAAGACAGCAGGGTGCAGGGTACTAATGCCACAATTCCTAGACCAGGTATCACAATCATCAATTTAGATGCTATTTTGATGCAACAACATCTGTTTCTGTAGAAAAATATTTCTTTTGTCTTTCACAACCATACTACTACCATGTCGTCAAAGAGTGAAATAGCTTTTACTCGTCCAGAATGTAATACAAATGATGAAGTTTTTGGTGAAAAAAAAGTTTGGAGGAGTACCAACACCAAATTAATAAAATTAATTGAAAATATTCAGAATTCAAAATATTTGCATCTCCAATTTCAGTATTTATAGGCCCAGAATATTCTCCAATATTTGCTTAAAACTGAATATTATCATATATATTCTGCCATTAAATTCACTTTATAGAATATTCACAAAAGGAAAACAAAGGAAGTAAAAGAAAACTATTATGGAGAATTCAATTATTTTACTTGAGTGCACACTCACAGAAATATTTCACAAGTATTCATTCAATATTGGCACTCATTGTTAAGTCAGTAAATGAAAGGATCTTTAAGAAGCACCCTTAAAACACTATTGCATAAGGAGAGGGGGAAAAATCTTTCCAAGACAACTTTATGTGGGTAAAGTAGAGAAGAGTTCTTTTACTTATAGGGTTTTGGGGTAC